>CM075191.1:7098054-7133054 GCA_037577475.1 Chaunax sp. Z400 | reverse complement strand
ACAAAGGCCTGTGTGAGAGAGAGAGAGAGAGAGCGAGAGAGAGAGAGAGAGAAGACAGGTGAGAGAGAGCACATGTAATCAGTGAGTTTATGTTATTGACACACGTAACCTTTGGACTCCCCTTGTGTTTAGCTCTTATAATTCTCTGTTCTCACAAAGATAGTGTGACATTGGCCTTTACACTCAAAATGCCACAGTAACTGCATTAAAGAAGCACCACAACAATGTGATAATACATAACACATGATAACAGATGACAATGTTTGCACAGAGCAGGGATGGAACGTAACCGAGTACATTTGCTCAAGTCCTGTACTTAAGCATAATTGTAAGGTACTGGTACTTTACTTGAGTATTTCCATCTTCTGTAACATTTTGGAGGTAATTACAGTATGTTTTACTCCACTATGCGGTATTTATTTGATAACTTCAGGTGATAGTTATGTACTTTGCAGATTGTATGCTGCATCAAAATAAGAGAAGCACATTTTTAAATGAATTTATTTTATCAACAGTTAAAAAAAGTGTTTATGACAAACATACCTTCACACTCATGGGCAACGTTTTGGACCCAAAACAGTGAAATCCTTCTCATGATAGCAACATTACTGTGATGTCTGGTGCTACTTCTGGGAAGTCTGTCCATCATATTTTGGAACCTGGCTGCAGATATTTGCTTTAATTCAGCCTCAAGAGCACTGATGAGGTCTGACAATGTTTGGCAATAAGGCCTGCACATAGTTAGCAAGTTATAATCATCCAGAAGGTGATGGCAAGGGTTGAGATCAGGGTTTTGTGTAGGCCAGTCATGTTCTTCTACACCAAACTAGTAAAGCAATTTCTTTATGGGCCTAGTTTTGTCACATTGAAAAAGGAAAGGGCCTTCATTCAACTGCTGCTGAAAAGTTTAAAGCACATATACTATTAGTTTATGGTTTCCCTGAAAGAAACTGTCTCCAAATGTTGAAAGAAGAAATAGCATTGCCCTTTTTGCAAAGTTTAACAAGCAATATCATGTACCCTTTCTTGTGAGTTTTACTATTATACCGCATACATTGGTGTATAGAATGACCTATAATTTTATGTTATGTCAGCTAACTTAAGGTAAATATTGAATAACGATTAAACACGGACAACTCAAAGTATGCAGGCAGTAGTGCAGACAGGGGTGACCTGAGAATACTTTAGAGGCATATATTCCCGTGGCGCGGTTGCCCCCTGTCGTACAGAATGCTGTATGACTCGACGGGGTGTTGTTTTTCCCTTGCCTTTTCTTTTTTTTTTGTTGCTGTTGTCCAATCAGGCTTCGTAGTCAGCATTAAGAACCGCCTATAAAATCGAAACAACCAATCGCCTTTTAGCATAGCATAAAATGGGCGATGCTAGTTCAAGACATTCTTAGGTGTTGTCATTTCGTGCTATAGTTGGTGTGTCTCACACCGGGAGTGTCGGTGAGATTTAAATGTTCCTAGTGCTACTTTAACAGGATTATTTAATACGGAAGAGACAACGTTAAGTACATCCGGATACCACACAACATTTCACACGAAGTCTAGTTTATAGGCTACTAGCTAACGCCTAACGTTTGTCATGGAAGAGAGGAAGGAAGAGGGAGAAGCGGAGATCCAAGAGCACGGCCCCGAACATTGGTTCTCCAAGTGGGAACGGCAATGTTTAGCAAAGGCCGAGCAAGGTGATCCAAGCGAAGAGGAGACGGAACATAGCCAACAGAAACTGTGGCACCTCTTTCAGAACTCCGCTACCGCGGTAGCACAGCTCTACAAAGGTCTGTATCAAAGATCCAGAGGCTGATTAAGCTAGCTAATTTTCAGAGCTAACGCCAATGAAAGCTAATTCTGCTAGCTAACATTATAGCTGGGTGGAAAGAGACACAAAGGGCACTGGCTAGGCTAATAGTGTTATCCTTTCCTAGCAGTTCCTCAACAGCATAATTAACGATATGTGTTTCCGTGCTTATTTTGGTCGACATAAAGTGTGTATTATAAATTCTGCCTTAAATCGTCGACTGTGCAGTTTTGCTTGCTGACGGAAGCTAGCGTGAATTCGTTGGTAACGCTAGCAGCAGTAGCCGGTGACCGCGTCAGAACGTGGGACAGCAGTGCTTGATCTGACTCGCGGTGGCCTAAGTTGACATAGGTTCTCCAGCAGGACTAAGTGGATAGATATATGAACGAGGTAAATGGCTCCCAAAACATCGGTAAACCTCGCTCTGAGCCCTCTCATTTTTCCAACTTATACATTTGAGCCTATTAGACGCAATATGGCTCACACAAAACATGTTTTGTCCTCTCGTTAACAGTTATCTAGCTTGTCAAAATAGCATGTCAAAATGGCGATACACAGGGAGGAGTTTGAGACTGAAAACAACTCGTTGACGGTCAAACACAGTCACAGTCGTGTGGTGGCTTTTTGGCCTCGATGTATTATTCTGACGTACAACCAATGGACTTGAGCTGATGACTGCGTTGTTGTAAAATATCCAGAATAACATGGAGAAAGGATTAAAAAATCTAAATAAGTAAAACTTCTTTCTGTCATTCTAATATTGTGGTTGGTTAGATTTGACCAGTAAGTTTTGTACTTGTATTAAATCTGTCATTCCTGCTCATAATTTGCTTGCTACATTTTTATCCTTCCTCATTTGCTATACTTAATAAAAAATTTCCACCAGTGAATCATGTGGAAAGAAGACTATATGGACAGCCTCTGCAGATTAGATGTAAGGATTTGCCTGTAATTGAACTTGGGAGAGGATTAAACTGCATAGGCCCTGAACCTTTGTACTGTATTTATATTTTTGTGGTAAACCCAACTCATAGATGGAGTTGCACATTCTTTGCATGAACTGTTTTTTCTTCCCATCTCTGTTCAGTATCTATACTCTTCATACAGAGCATTACAGTTATTCTTGTCTCTGAATGTGTTCCAATTATTTTGCAAGAGTGAATACAAGCCTCCAATAACACCACCAACCTGTTATTTTTCTTTTTGGAAATCAATTAGACATCCCACTTCTGACTATTTAGGTTTGAATTTTGAGAATAAGAAATTTAAGCCTTGATTAGAAGAGTGTGGAAAGTCATCACTCAATTTTGACTTACTTTTAAAATTTAATTTCCAGATCGAGTATGTCAGCAGCAAGGCCTTTCTCCCTGGGTGCCCTTCCAGAACGCTGCCACAGCTGTCACTAACCTGTATAAAGGCAAGTAATCAGAAACTTTGACTACTACCCATCTCGTGATTCAGTCTTTTTTGGTTGCCTTTTGTATGGCTGTATGTTGATCAAGATTGATGCACGCGAACTTTGCGTTGTTCAGCTTTACAAAAATATTTGTTGTTTTGTGTCATCAGAGAGTGTGGAGGCACGCCAACGGAGCTATGACCTGGGCATCCACTTAGGGTCCCAGCGCAGGAATAAGGATGTGATTGCATGGGTTAAGAAACGCAGAAGAACTATCAGGCGTGAGGACCTCATTAGCTTCCTCTGTGGCAAAGTCCCACCTCCCCGGACAGCTCGCACCCCACCCCGAGTTGCCATGGTGTCTGCAAGCCGACCATCACCCCCAGAGACGGGCAGCTCTGTGGAGACCGACCTGCAGCCTTTTAGAGAGGCCATAGCGCTGCATGGTAGGTTAAAGTGCCACAATCAGCTGTTGCATTACAGGGTTTCCCCTACCATTATACAGGGCTGGTGGGCCGCCAGGCCAACAACAGGCCAAAAAAAGTTTTTTTTAAAAATTTGCCAAATATCATCAAATAATCATTTATTTGAAATAATCGTTTGCGTTTGGGAGCCTCTGTACTGTGCTGCGCTTCCTCTCTGTGTTCACCCCCCACTCAGAGCTCTGTCTCTCTGACTACTTCCATCATTAACTAGTAAACAAACCCAGGACTATTTGAATGAATGCTGCAGTGAGATGTAATGATAGGCTGGACCAGAGAAATGCTGGCTTTTAGCATCATCCAGTAAGTTTATGATATTTAATATTTTCTCATGTAACAGCAATGCTGCTATATTTGGCTCTCGTTTTCACTGTCAATACATGACAACCTAACGTTATGATGTGTTCATGATCAGTTGTATGATTATAATGCTGTTTAAGTAATCGGCTAATGTTAGCTAGCCAATCAATGTTATGAATGTTGAACAAGACCGTGTGGATGATTCGCCACAATGCTACAGGTTTATTAGGCTTAGAATCAATTACATTAATACGTGAGCATGGCGCCGCATAAGAAGCAAAAAGCAGGGGAAGGACGCCAAAATAATTTAACATTTTTCTCAAAAACTCCGGCGCCAACTACCACTGCTACTCTGAGCAGTGTGAACTGTGAACCAGATTTCTCAACCAATGACAGGGTAACTCACACAACTAATTATTGATTTTAGCAATATTAATAAATATGAACCTATCTTTAAATTTAAGGATTTATTAAACAAAGACAAATATTCACTTTTGGTGGGTGAAAACTGACCTCAGGAACAGGCTGCAAGGAGAGCAGACTGTATGAAAATCTCAATAAATGGACTTCCTGTGGGAAAATTTCCATCCCATGATACCATGGTGAAATTTTTCTCCAAGCTGAGGATGAGCAAGAGCAGCAATAAGTCATGCACACTGTGTTCATGATGTGCTAAGTGTGTACTTTGCAGAACTGAGTCGTGTTAACAGTCATGTGACTGTATTATACTTGTATAATTTGATTTCATATGGAATTTTTATTTATTTTTTTCTAGTTTTGAACTGCTTATTTTTTAAGCAACCTTAGTGAACCAAAGAATTTTTGTTTTAAGTGTTTCGCATGGAAATAAATAACCACCAATTTGGTGCACATGCATTGTCTCTATCAGCTCTTGCCACCGGGCCTAAAAACATTTCAAGGGGAAACACTGCATTATAAGAATAACATGCTTGAGTTCTTTGGGTGTGCTGTGGCTTCATGCTGGTATTTTCTCTTCTTCTTCCAGGCCTTAGTGGTGCCATGGCAAGCATTTCTGTACGTTCTGGTCCCCCCGGTTCCCCAACTCACCCAGCCCAGGCCCTCAGTCGTCGTAGGAATGGTCTTCATGACGTGGACCTCAACACCTTCATCGCTGAGGAAATGGCACGCCATTTAGATTCCACATCCAATCGTAAAAGAGGCCCTGCCCCTTGTAATGATGCCATTACAGACTCACCGACTCATAAACGTAACAGGATGCTCTGAACTTTTTCTATACCACTAATCCCTCCTGTCCTCTCCTTGGTGGCCGACTGGACAGCTGATGAGGACTTATGCCTTGGCCAACCATTGAAATCTTCCTCTTTTTCATCTCGCTTGCAATGCTACAAATAAATTAACTTATCTATTACAACCCAACATATTTCTAACCTTTATTTTTCTTTCAATCTCGCCTCTGTTGTCTCACACATCCTCTCCATAGTAGTGCTCTGGTCTTTAGAAAAACTTCTGTCCTGTTTATGCTTGGTTTTCCTCAGTAGATCTGAGGTGTGTACTACGAAGCAAGATAAATAGGTTAGGGAGGCATGTTGAGCTTAAAGCCCAAGTTTCCAATGTCACGAAGCTGGCTCTCTTCTAACTTGGCTGGATCACTAATGCTGCACACCTAACCTGGTCCTGAGGAGGGTATGTTCATAGTCTTGGATTAACATTGGCTATAAAAAGCACCATTCTTTCATTGTTTTTCCAATGATGTTTTCTATGAGCGATATAGATTCTCGGCTGAGGAAATATATGCAGACTCACACAGCCGTACTTTAAAGTACAGTAGGTAGGTCTAATGTCATTGAATAAAGCCGTGAAATTAAAGTAGTACAAACGATATGCTTCTCGTTGTGGTTGTTAACCACAGGAACCTACATAGATTCATTATAAGATGAAGAATATCATATTTTTCTGTTGTCTTTGAATTTTACACGGCATATCATCCAAGCACTAACAAAGTGGTGAAGGTACATCAGATATAGACCACGTGGAATTAAGTTTCTATTCGTGGTTCTGATTTGCTGCCAAAGTCTTGCAGTTCATACTCCTGGTATTTGGCTAATAGAACAGAGATAAGAAAACTGATCTGTTGGTATATATGACAGATGACATTCAATCATTGAAATGAAACTCACTTTGATTTGGCCAAAAGCTCCTTATGGAACAGTGTCGGACCCTAAATACAATTCTTGAACACGATGTTTAAAAATGCTGCATCAGGGCTAAGAGCTCTATAATGTGTAGTTGTCATGTTAGAATTAAACTATAGGTAGTAAGAGTGCATTAAGTGGTTAAATAAATGTATTATGAATTTACACAATCAGAAATGTTCTTTCACTTAAACTCTCACCTTATTCTCAGTAAAAGTGTTGGTTTTTGCTGTTTCTGTTTTATGTTCATCAGTCTTCATTATAACAACCCGTTCCTCTTGATTGAAGAAGCGGTGTGCAATTGGTCCACTTTGTGTGCAACAAGAGTCAAATGAGGCACCAAAACACCTCATTTTATTTGTACACAGAGCCCGAGGCAGAGTGTCCTGGTTAACAAAGAACGCTGATATCCACCGTTGTGATACCTTTTTAGTTTTTGTTGAACCAGCTCAAGCAAAGAAAGCCTGGCTATGTGAACTTGCTTCGTAGTAAACACCCCTGATACCCAAGCAAGCAGATGTCACACTTGAATAACTTAAATTATAGAATTTTGTGTTTAGGCATGTTTTTTTTTTTTTGTTTGTTTGCCCCGGCTCCTTTGTGCTTCACATCCAATAATCAGATGAACCGGGCTGATGTCGTTTGTAGTCCTCTTCCCCTCATTCTCAAGCGTACCTCCTACGCCTCCTCTGTGGAGTGTTTGCCAAAGCAGACCGGACTGAAACCTGGACTCCCTGGAAGGTTTAACCATCTCCCTGTGGTGTGGCTCGACTCGAAACGCTTGTCAGCGTGTGTTCATTCTGCTGCTGCTCTGGTGTTTGCATATCTGACAGCAGAACTGCCTCTTACTGTGTTGTACTCGTCTTTGCCTTTGAGAAAGCTGCTACAGTATCTCTGGTTGTTGTGCAACTGTGTGTGTGTGTGTGTGTGTGTATGAGTTTGTGGATGCAGGGTTCTGGTAAATCAGGCACCCACTTGAACAAACTATTTCCTGTTTTACTTCAAATTCATCCTATCTTTTCTTTTTTTTTCTTTATTTGCTCTTTGCAGCCCAAACCGGGGTTTTATCACAAAGCAGGTTGGTCGATGATGTCGGATAAAGACCATCATTACTGTCTGAGTTAGCTCACATTTTGAGTTGAGGGGTTGCAAGGGATGGAAAAACAACATTGTTAATTTGCAGCTTTATAATCACACTGTTACATACAGGTGTTGTTTACAGATTACCCTGATTGCACAGTTTCTCTCTCAGCATCAAAATACATCTGACTGAATCCTGATTCTTGCATTTTCATTAGGAGTAACAGTGTACCTACTCAATGTTTACAATTGGCCCTTTGATAAGAGCTTTAAATGGTGCCTCGTCATCATTTTGTCTCTTGCAGAAAACTTTCTAACTAATGATTTCAGGTTTAATCTTAGAAAATTACAGGGGTTAGTTGTCTGTAAACAAGTAGGGGCCTGTGACATTTTTCTCTTCTTTTTTTTAGCCACATCATGGACTTTAGGGCGTAAGGCTCACAGCACTTGTTTTGCTAATTTCACACACTGCATTGTGATACAATCTTGTGTAGTTTGTGTAAATGACTTGTAGGTGCTGTTATATGTGGTACATATTGTAAAAAGAAGTGCAAATCCATCAGGATGTCCATGTACAATTCTGACATTAAAGAAAATACAAATGTGGGCTGTCTTGAGTTTTCTCCTCTTTGGATTTGATGTTTTATTCACTCACTTCATTGCCTGCTGATAGTCTTTACTCTGTGATATCTCTGTGAATTACCTCATGCCAGTCTCAAGGAACGAAGGATACAGAGTGCAATGAAGCGAGAGAAAAAACATGACAAACTAACAATAGTTTCAGCTATTATGCATTAACAAATGCCTCCTTGCTTCTCAGATACAGAATCATCCTGTTTCCTTCTAAGGAGCTTGATATTCAGGTGTCGGTCATCAGTTGCTAATGAATGAAGGATCTTCGTAATCTACTGGTTGCACTTATTCTTACTCCTGTGTAACAGAAAATATTCAGACCATTGCTCAGTTCACTTTTACCAACACACGGGGGTGACACAGACTCTGTTCTGCTTTCTCATTAATAGATGGACACAAGATACTGAATATGCAAATAAGATGTTGAGATGTTCTGTTACATCAGTTATCTCCTGCTTCTAGAGACGATTTTAATCATTTTTTACATAAGCTTGTTAAAGGACAAATCTGAAAGAAAATATCAAGAGTGTGAAATCCTGCAAGCAAAAGATACTAAGACACACAAACCATAATGACAAATGTATTCAAACTGTGGCAAGTGTCACTTGAGGTGACTCGGTGCATCAATTGTAGTCACAGTGATGAGTAATTAGACAGTTATGTACGTAACTCAGGCAGTAACATCTTTTAATATGAAATCAAAGTTAATGTGATTAGAATAGACCTCAAGTGGTGTGGACATCAGCCAGGTCTGGAAGCTTTCCATCCCTGCCAAGAAGGTTGTGTTTTTCAGTCCCATTTATGGAGCCGTTAGTTTGAAGGATATGTTAAAAACTACTTAACATACTTCAATATAATTGGTTAGAAATCAAGCCTGTAAGCCCAGATGGGACAGTTTTGGAAAGGTTTGCCACTGAAACTGTCTAATCACAAGACCTCAAAGAAAAAATATTTTTCTTTCTAGGCCACAACACAGATGTTCTCACACTTTCTTTTTTACCACTCCTAAAAATTTGATCCCAACTTCACCAGATTTGATCCACAAAGCCTACACACTCTGTAAAAAGGTTGGTTTCTTTCATATCCCATACCGTTTTCCTTGATTTGTGTTGCCAAATCTTTATTTGCCAGTCCTACTTGTTCATACATAGAAGATCATTGTCACTGGTCATTATACAGTATAGCTTTCATTGACTTGAAAATTCCCAAAATTCATTGTATAATTTAGGAATTGATAATTGTGTTTTTTTGATACTGATCTGGATCCTCTGGCTTCCTCCCCCAGTACAAACACATGCAATATAGGTGAATTAGTGAGTCTAATGTGAGCCTCGAATAGTTATTTGTCTCTCTGTGTCATCCCCGTGATGAGCTGGTGACCTTTCCAGGTTGTACCCTGCCCCTCGCCGATGTCAGCCGCGACCCTGCAAAGGATAAGCAATTATAGAAAATGGATGGATGAATGAACAAAAATAATTAAGGTGGGGATGGGGGGTTGAATGCATACTTGATTAACTGTTATTTACCAAAAGTAAATACATAAATAATTAAAAACATTACGCAAAACCTTACACCTCAATATCTTAATAGCAATAATAAAACCACTGGTGTGCAGAGTTGAATTAAAACTAAAAATTAGGCTAAAAATTAAGCAGAGCACAATATCTATATCCTTGGTGAGGAAAACGAAATAAGAACCAATGCTGCTCTCTGCAAAACTATCCTCTTAGATCTATTCCCTGACTCTCCCTGTAACTTTTTCACAGTCTCTAAAAGATGCCATAAACGGTTTTTCCCCTTGTATAACAGAAAACTTCCATCTCTGTGATTTGACAGCCAGCTTGACCTCAGCGCCGGCGCACACACACAGCAGCTCTCGGAAACGAAGCACTCCTGTTTATCTTCTTCACTAAAATCACTGGCCAAGAAGCAGCACTCATAAAGACGGTTGTAAAAGGAGGCGCCACAGTCTTTTATGTGCTCATGGAAACCTACCGGGTCAACAGTAGGCCTACAGTTTGATCCCCTGACTACCTGTCCATCACAACAGAGGAAGATAAAGAGCTGCACCATCTAAACAGCACATCCAGTGAGAGTATCTGTAGTTTCTTTTCTCTGCTAACATGACACGGTTGTTTTTGTTTCATCATGTATCTGAAGGCTCTGAAGGCTCTGAAGGCTGCTATTCTGTGGAACCGTGCAAGAGGAGCAGAGTTGACCGCAAGCTGTTTCACACTTCAAAAGAAGCACTGTGCATGTGTGTGTGTGTGTGTGTGTGTGTGTGTGTGTGTGTGTGTGTGTGTGTGTGTGTGTGAGAGAGAGAGAGACATGACAAGAAGCAACAAGTGTCTGAATGTTCCAGAAAACCCATCTAAGATGGCCATCCGGCCTGGTTGGTATTAACTTACACTCACCCTCATAAACACACACATATAGGTGACGTCTCCAAGGATGCCGTCTGGTCTGAGCGAGTCAGCTGTGTGTTTTGTGAACCATTAAAAACACACACTATGTTAAAACATCCACTCCGTCATAGCATTTGTGTGCCTGTGTGGGCTTGACCATTAGGGAGTCTTCAATGGCAGACAGCTGGCAATCAATGATGCACTAGTTATCCCTTGTGAGCATGTGCGGGTGTGCACTGATGAACACGGCATAAACACAATGAGTATTGGTAATTGCTGCGACAGGTTGTGCTAATTGATAGAGGACAGCATGCTTATACACTCACATGCACACAAACACATTAACACATTAGCACATGCACATAAACAGAAACCAATCAGGCAGACTGAGAATGTGTCCCCGGAGAGACAGAGCAGCCGGAGAGCAGGGAGATGGAGAGGTGGTGGAGGAGACGAGGAAGGAGGAGAGGAGGAGGCAGGGAGGTTAAACACTCCCCAGAGACAGCAGCTAGTCAGGGCTCTTAGTTTTGTATACACAAGCTACGGTAGGTGAGGAGTGCGTGGTGTGCATGAAAACAGGTCTAAGATTTTGACTCCTATTTTTGGTTCTGCTATGTTTTTTGCGAATGTTCCTCCTCTTCAAAGGGAGGCCTCCTCCCCCTCCCTCCCCCTCTTTTTCCTCCCAAACATAAACATGCTTGCACACACACGTACACACAGATCTTTAGAGCTCCCTGCGCACCAGCATGTCCCTGTCTTCAACAAATGCCATGAAAAAATCCACAAGCTGATCACCATAGCAACACGTTATATATCTTCCAGCAATATTTATCCAACCCAGAGAGGAGGAGTTGTGGTGGTGGTGATGAAGGGTGGAAGAAGAGAGGAGGTAGAGGTTGTGGTGGTCTGCGTGTGTGTCTGTCTGTGTATGTGTGTGTGTGAGAGTGTGTGTGTGTGTGTGTTGTGGGGGTCGTGATGTAACTCCTCTTGGAATCAAACAGTCATTATATGAGAGGGGTTGCGGTTCAGGGAGGGGGCCACAGGGCGGCAGCAGCATCCAGCACAGTAGGACCACAGCATCACCAGACATCGTCACCTCAAGACCAGTGGCTTTCAGTCATGTGCCACGCAGAGCTTAGAGGAATAGGTTTTCATCCCAACTAACTGCTACACCATCTTATTTAACTTTCTATTAGAATATGTGAAAATGCATTCATGGTGTGTGTGAACATCAGGCTGCGTGCATCTTTGAGTGATGCATCTTTGAGTGATGCATCTTTGAGACCAGACAAGAAAGGTCCAAAAAGATGAAGCAGTCCCAGCGCATCTTTTGCAATGGGATGCTGGGTATGCATTAAAGAAAAATGAAAATGATTGAGGAAGAGAATGGAAAAGAAAATGAATGATTGGGCAGAAGGAGAGCAGGAATTATTGCAAGGTCCCCCTCCTCCCAAAGCATGAGGATTAGATGTTGTGCTGCTGGCTGCAGATGGGTTTGGGCTTGATTCTGTATGTGTGTGCACAGTGTGTAATGTGTGAGTGTGTGCATGTTTGCATATGTGTGTGGGTTTATTGGTGGGGTGGTGGAGAGAGAGAGAGAGAGAGAGAGAGAGAGAGAGAGAGAGAGAGGAGAAGAAAAGGAGGGAGAGTCGAGTGAGGAGGAGGATGATGAGAGGAGCGAACAGAATGAAAGGATGGAGGTGAGTCGAGGAGGAGAGAAGGCCTAAATCCTCAGTGAGCTCCTGAGAGAGAGAGGGGAGAGGGAGACTAATGATGTGAGAAACGGGGAAACGTAGAAAGACAGAAGAAAACTGGAAGAGATGACAGTGTGTGTGTGTGTGTGTATGTGTGTGTGTGTGTGTGTGTGTGTGTGTGTGTGTATGTGTGTGTGTGTGTGTGTGTATGTGTGTGTGTGTGTATGTGTGTGTGTGTGTGTGTGTGTGTGTGTGTGTGTGTGTGTGTGTGTGTGTGTGTGTGTGTGTGTGTGTGTGTGTGTGTGTGTGTGTGTGTGTGTGTGTGTGTGTGAGCGAGGGACATACAGGCAGAGAGGGAAGGTAGAAAAGTGTAAGTGCAGATAGGATCACATCCTTTATGTGTTCACTCACTCATACACACCTACACACTTGCCCTTCAGTCCCACTTGGCCTCTCTTCACCACACCTCCATTTTTCCAGTACTCTGTGCTTGAACTGATATTTTGTTTTGGTACACTTAAAATTTTCAACAGGCTTTTTCTGGTGTGATTTTGTGAGCCATTAGCCTTCGACAGTGCCCGACCTGTATGACGCCTCTGTGGGTCTATCACCCGACATCAGGCTCTCGCTGGACATACCATTAACTTGAAAGCATGAGCCTGGAAAACAGAGGATGTAGTTGGTTATCCCTGTACCATGTTATTCTATTCTCTTGTAGATGAAGGCCATGGAGATGTGTAGATGTATAAACATATTTATGGACTCCTAGCTGCACATTAAGCCTTGCTTTTTTTTGTTTGTTTTTTGGACATTTAAGACTTTATTTGATAGGACAGCTGAAGAGGTGACAGGATGGGCACAGGTTGGACTCGAACCCACGCCGACCACTAGAGGACTATAGCCTCGGTACATGGGGCAGCATATCTAACTGCTGCACTATCTGCACCCCACCCTTGCCGTTTTTTCTGTAAGTTTGTGGTTGTAATGTATTTTATGTTTTATGTTATAAAATGAAAATAAATTAAAACATTTGCTTTTTAGCTTTAGCTTGTCAAATGTTCTCCTTCTTCCATTTTATATTAGTGTTTTCTTTTAATCGTTCTTGGCAAAGAGTATTTTTTTTCCCTATACAGGATAGATACTGGAGTCTTGGATCTGCTGGAGGTTTCTGCCTGTTAAAAGGCAGTTTTTCCTCACCACTGTCTCCATGTTCTTGCTCATGGGGGATTGTTGGGTCTCTTTAGAATAAAGAGTCGGAAAGTGGAAAGTGCCTTGATATAACTTTTGTTGTGATTTGGCTTTATACAAATAAATTGAATTGATGGCCGGCGCTCCAGCTCCTTGACCATCAGGACAGGTCGATTAAAATCACTGTAAATTCAATATCTTTGGGATGTTTCAGTTCTTTTCAAACAATACATGCCATTTTAAGATATCCCCTTGGGCTCTGGAGCTATTTTAGAAACAGTCAAGTAATTGATCATGTAAATAAACGATGATGAGAAATACCTTGCAGCAGAGAAACCCCTCAATTCATGTAAAATAGGCTTTGCTAAGATTTTTTTTTTAAAAGAGTATGAGGGCGTGGTGTGGAGCTTTAGAAAATTCGATGTGAGGCTACCTGAGGGGGGAGTTATTGCATCTTCTTGTATTCTTACTCGATCAATCCTTGAATGGTCCTGATTGTTGCTTTAAGTACTATCTTTATCATCTTTGTGATGGCAGAAAAATGAACGTGAGAATCTCGTTCTAAGTCAGCTGATCCTCTAAAGAAGCTTTATGAAATCTCATGATAACATGTGGCAAGTAAACAAAGATAGCACCCTGAAAAAAAATGTATTCTGAAATGAAATGAATTCTGCAAGTGTCACTCTATTTTTATTTTGTCGTCTGACACATCTGAAGTGTTTAGCTGTTCTTAAGAGACACATGTGAAAGGGCTTTACATTGAGAAGGCGAGACATGACAATTGTATAAATACGGGCACAAGCCTTTACATTTTTAGACAATCTTTCCTCAAAGGTTATTTGTACAAATGCTCACCTGGTTACTACATGACGTGGCTGAGCAACCCCAGTTGGACAAACCAAATTACTGCAAAACCCATGTTTGCTGCTTGTTAATGGACATGAATATTGACTGAGGCTTTTCAGCTGAGAAAGAAGGTCTCTTAAGCCCATTTGAAAGTAGAGGAGTGCAAACCTCTGCCAAGGCCCAAAAATTCCTGAATCCACTACTTTATCTGGATCCACTCTAAAATGTACTTTCCTTGCTAGATGCCCGACCATTCTACCAGGCCTCAGCAAACTCCGTCAGATAGTTTATGCATGGAAATTGTTAAAAATACATCTCTGGGTGCATTTAGCTCAGTCGGGAGAGCGTGCACCCCATATACAGAAGCTGTAGTCCCCTAGCGGCGGCTGTGGGTTTAATTCCCACCCGAGCCCTTTGCTGCATCACTTCCCCCTCACTCTCTCTCCTCTTCAGCTATCCTAAACAACAAGAGCTGAAAAAGCCCCAAAATATAACTTTGAAAAAGCCTCATCTTGCAATGTTAAAGAAAGCGGAAAAAAATTCCTGGATTCGTCTCTTTATCAGGATCCACTCCAAAATGTGTTGGTTTCTTCCTTGCCACATGCCCAACTCTCCCACCAAGTTTCAGGATAATGCATTAAGGTTTGATCCGAAAGGGTCCATTACAGGAAGAATTTATAAGAGTACAGAAAGTACAAAAAACCTTTTGAGGCCAAGGATGAGGAGGCAGATCAGTGACCTGCTGTGCCCACCATGGGAATATTGATCATGAGTCAGACTGTCTGAAGTTGGAAGTATAATTTTTAGGAAACTCATCTATTATTTTAGCACTAAAACTGTAAGATTCAAAAGGGTCTAAGTAAAATTCCTCAATGGAGGTCAGTAGAAAGCTTGTTACTATAAATGACATAATTTTAACTTCACTAAGGGCCAGAGATCGACCAGGAACTGTTCGAGCCGCTCCAATTCTTCACAGACGATATCACTGTTCTTTTAATGGGATACTATTCTTGTTCATATTATACAGCATGTACTGCATGTCCAGTACTTAACATGACATACTGACCTGAACAGTGAACTGAGAAAGGGAAGGGAAGGTTGACTATAATTATAATTACTGTGGCAATCTTGCTCTATTCATGTCACTCTTCTAAAGAAACCTCCCAAAGTGTGAAAGTATTTCTTTAGAAAAAATGTCACTTTGTCATTGATGAATGAGCTGTCAGGTGTGTAATAAAGAAAAACTGTTGAGGCAACTATGATCAATATTTTTCTAATAAAAATGAATCAAATAACAGCGTTTACAGGGTCATTTTTCTTGAACCTTCAGAATATTATCAGACTAACCTGCAGCTACCAACTTTATAGAGTTTCAGCTAATTTCTTTATCTGAAACTTATCTATATCACTTGCTTAGCATCATACAGTAAACAGATGCTGCTCATGACTGGTGAACACAAAAGCTAAAGCTAAAGAGTCAGATATTTCAAAATAGAACTTCATGAGACATACAGATCGATGACGTCATTTTACCTCTTCTGCTTCATGCCAAATTAAGCAAAACCACCTAATTCCTTGATCCTGGAAACCTATTCCTACTATGTATGTATGTATTCATCATCAGTAGTTTAAGAGCTATCAACAAAAATATGATTTTCCATAATGGAGGATCCTGTTCTATTTTTCATCTAGACATAATGTCTCACCTTTCACAGATACATAAAATACATTTGAATGACTCTGAATCTGCATTATCTCAGCTACATATTGGTGGCAGGTGCAGATTAATTCAGATTTTAATCTCAGAATTCTAACATTATTCTCAGAATTCTGACATCATTCTTAGAATTTTGATTTTATTCTCAGAATTCATTCATTATCATTAATGATATGCTGAATTCAAGCCAGGACTCACTTCCATCATACTTTTTCAAGCATTAATTTGATTTACTGAGTGATGGTTGTGGCATGACTGAAACATTACTCCACAAATAATCTTTCAGGTGGTTAGTGAGAGTATGTAGGCTAGCGACTGAATGTGAGAACAACTGACTTAGCCGATAACATTAAAGAGAGTATTTACCTACCTGCCAAAGTTCAGTGACAACAGCAAGTAAATGCTCTTTTACACGTTAAACTAATGTGGGGGATCACAACTCACTATGAAGCTCCTGTGGGGGATGGAAACACCATGAGCATCTGCACGACTCCATACAGGTGCAGTCTCATGCCACGTTCAAGTTACATCAGATTTCCCGATTTCCCACCTGTGTCGTGTTTATATCACGTCAGAATGACCAATTCTCACTTTTAAATAAGATTCTCATTGACATCCAAATTGCATCAAAAGTCAAGTCATAAACATGGAAGTCCTTCCCATTTAAACTTCCTTACCACATGGTGTGAACGCAGTATTACTATAGCTACAAGTCATGTTTGAAGTGCCACAACAAACAAAAGAAGTAAAAAAAAAGGCAAGTGACAGGACAGGGACACTTCAGGGGCCAATCAGATTTCAGGATTCCCCCTGGATCTGCCCATGTTGCTTTCACAACTTGGTTCCACCATGTGGACAACATGCTGGTTAATGCCATTTTAAACACAAATGTTAAAGGGTGACATAATGTTTTAAAGTTTTATTCACATAATTTTAGTTCATGTTCATGGATGTCCTTCCTCACTCTCTTCTGGAAGTTAAAAGACAACCAAATGAAACGCACTTAAAACTTAAGATTGTAGATTTCTATGGGTTTGAAATTTTTGGAAACATCTGGGATAACGTCAGGACACAATTCAACAAAATATGTAACAAAGGTCTTGTTGTTTTTGGACATTTTAATACATAAATGGTATCCATTGTATCTCTACTGTGATAACCAAATGACAGAGTGAAATGTTCTCCTTAATGAACTTACTGTGTGAACCATAATGTCTGAACCACTGACTGCAGACTTTCTCTTCCTCTCACACGTGTCAGGAGAGGTGAGATTGTCATGGACACTGCATAGAGTTAAATATGGGGGATAAATGATTTATATGGAATATCAGGGATGGCAAGTCTCCTTGCCTCCTTATTAAATTGCACCTGTGGTAAGTAGAAGGCGCAGGGAAAGATAAGATTTATCCTGACAAGCTGTATTGCTTTTGCCTCTCTTTGCACCTGTTGTCACCAAACAGGTGGAATTGATTCAGTTGATTATTTACCTGCCAAACATTTCACAACTCAACAAGGCTGCTTTTGCACATCTGATGCATAAAAGTCTTATTTTACTTTTTTTAAAATTAGAAAATAGGTTAAGATTATCTTGAACAGTATATACTAAACTAATTGATGTGTGAAAATATTCTTTTGCTTTTGATTTTCTTTATCCAGAGTGTTTGTATGGCTGGTCCTAGTCATGTCAGATATACAACTGAAATGGTCCTTGAGATGCTGTTTGCAGAATAGGATGAGGAAGATGAGGAGGCAATTCTTGGTCCTGATTCTGAGTCTGATGATCTAGTCTTTGTGTCACAAGGAGGTCAGTGTAGCAACTGTATTGACAGTGGGGTGAGGTTGCATTGATGGTTCCTCCATACACATAAACATCTGCCGTGGCCTCCTTTCCCTAGCTGAACTCCTGACCACATTGGATGTATCTGCTGCTAGGTTGGGTAAAACTGTCTCCTCCCTAGAGACTAAGGGCCCATCATCTTCACTGAATATCTCAGGTGGTACCGAATCAGATAGCGGCCGTGTCACATACTGACTGTCATCCTGACTTTCATTCTCACTGGTTGGCACACTAACATGTCTCTCTTCCCTAACAGGTATTGTAACCAGCCTTTCTTTCCCTACAGGTACTTGGACCTGTCTGTTTGCTTATTCAGGGGCTGGATCCCTTTGGGGAACAACAGGTAGGTGATGGTAAGTGTTCTTTCTATCAGGTCCTCTTTCTTTTACAGGAGCTCTTCATCAATACCCTGCAGTGCTCTCATCCGAATCAACCAATATCATTAGCATCGCTTGAAAAAGCGGATGGCTCCTAATGCAGCATTTTGAGTTGGTTTCAATATTTTTTTGGATTGGCTGAATGCTGCCAATGGTGGATTTCCTGAGGAGGATTTCCAGAGGAATGATAAATACTACCTAACATATTGCACTGACCCTGTGGACGGCCTAGTATTATCAGTGTTTATTGAAGAGCTTAATGGACACAGGCAGGAATGAATATTTGTACTGAATCAGCCTGGTGTGGGGACCCTGAATCTCCTGCCAGAAGGTAAAATTTGAGAATGTGCGTAGGGTCAGACACTATTTTCTGTGCCTGTCTGGTTCCAGACTGCTCATAAATCGTCTGGAGGGACGGATGATTTTTAATGCCAATGATCTTCATGGCAGTCTGCACCAGACGTGCAGTCTGTGACCTCAACTGCACTGTCAGGTTACCATACCAGGCTGTGATACCATATCTTATAATACTCTCTAGCACAGCCTGGTAAAATGGTAACATGAGCTTCTGCTCCACTCCGTAGTCCCTGAGTCCGTGTAGGAAATACATCCGATGTTGAAGTCTAGAGCAGAGACTTCCAACACAGACCTACCCTGAGATACTTGTAGGAGCTGACCTGAGAAATGGATACATTGTAAATGACCACAGGCCTTTGGTCTCCTATGGTCTTTGGGTCAAACACCATCTCCTCAGTCTTCGTCACATTCGACACAAGATGGCTGTTATCACGCCACTGCACAATTTTCTCTATTTCAGAGTGATAGGCCAGTGGGCTGCTATCACTGTGCAATAGACCAAGAATGGCTGTATCATCTGAGAATTTAATGTCGTTCTCAGGGTGGATTCTTATACAGTCATTTGTGTACAATGTGAAGAGGACTGGGCAGCTGACACAACCCTGGGGGGCACCTGTGCTGATGGACCTGGGCTCTAAAGAGGATGTTGTTGACCCTGACCTGTTGAGTATGGTTTGTTAGAAAGGAGAAGTACCAATATAGGATGAAAGGATTTAAATTCATCAGTTTCAGTTTGTGTATAAGCATGTGCAGCTGCATAGTATTGAAAGCTGAGCTAAAATCAACAAGCAATATCCGTGCATAAGCCTTGGGGGTCATCTAGGTGTTTGCTTACCAGGTACGTGATGCTGTTGATAACATCTTCAGTGCCATGCTTACATGCTTATAGGCAAACAGAAATGGGTCTAAAAGCACATCTACCTCCCTCTGGAGCAGTGACACCATCATCCTCTCCAAACAATTCATGACAACAGATGTCAAAGCCACAGGCCTGAAGTCATTGTTGACTTCTGGGCATGTTTTTTTTAGGGGCCGGTGTTATTATTGATTTTTTCCAGAGGGTGGGGATGATGTGAGAGTCCACAGATTTTTTGAAAGATGGGGCACCATGCTGGTGTTAACTCCTTTGTGCATGTTTTGAGGAGAAAAGCAGAGATGCCATCTGTCTGTGTACTGAAAAAGAAGTTGGACCTTATGGGGCTCTATCACAATCCTTACATCCTGCTCAGCTACAGTGATTGATTCTAAGACATCCTTAAGTTCTTGAGTTTCAAATCTCAGGCAGAAGTCATTCAGTTCCCTTGCTTTTTGCAGACCATCCAGGGTACTGAGACATTTCTTAGCTGGAGTCATGTTTGTGATTTTCCTCATAGTGTCCCACAGTTTCCTGGAGTTGTTAGTGGCAAAGTTTTGTTCAATAGTCTCCTTATGTCTCCTCCTTGCATCTCGTTGCATGTGATTAAGCTCCTTTTGTACAGCCCTCAACAGCGTTCTGTCCCAGTTCTTGAATGGTATTTTTTAGTGACTGATGCAGTCCTTAACCTCCTTAGTTATATATGGTTTGTTGTTAGGATACACAGTTATGTCCTTCTGAGATATCACATGGTCCACACAGAATTTGATGTAATCCGTAACAGTCTCAGTAGCGCTGTCCACACACGTCCCGTGAAAGATGTCCCACACAGTAGAGAGAAAGCATCCTTTGAGGGCCTCTATCCTGTCATTGGTCCAAACCTTTTGTGACGACCCTCTCCACCCTGTTTGTAATTTGTGTGTTTTTGGTATCTGTTCACATTATTGACTGATTGCAGGTAGAAAGGGGCGGAGCTGCTGGGTCGATTGGACCTAGTTTACATTAGCTGGCTTCACTGTGTCTCTCTCTCTCTCTCTCTCTCTCTCTCTCTCTCTCTCTCTCTCTCTCTATCTCTCTCTCTCTCTCCTGACAGCAGCATCACGTTGGGTTTGTTTCTTCTTTGTGTTTGCTTCCATCACTCACACAAACAACCCAGCACTCATTACTGATGGACAGATCACAGATTAATGCATTATGTGATTTTGACTTAGTTTAAAATAAAAAAATTTTAAATTAGTCTAGCTCAATGAGCCTGGGCTGTGACAAAATGGAGGCTTGTCCAGTTTTTGGACTTTAATTTGTAACAATATGTGATTGTCTATTAAATATTAGCCCTGTTTGTGATGTTGTTACTTGGAATCTTGTAATGGTTTGAGTGGGTCTTGGCTAGATTACCTCTCTAAATTGTTACACTTGTTTGGGAGATTCACACATTTTCATGTTTGAGGTTTTGATGTTTAATTTGTGAGAGCATTAATGGTCCCTGTTAGTTTGACCCACTGATGTGTAGTTTTGGTAGTATTTCACAAATTTACTGTTGTGAAAGTGAGGAGTTGATGGCCATTGTTTAAAGGAGTTTTCCCCTGTTAGGCAAAGTGGTGAATCCTGTTTAGGGGGTTCACCTGCATAATTTATATGCCGGTGGTGAACGTGGGTAGAGCAAAGCTCGGGAGCATCTCCGTCGCTGTGGGCTTGCCAGCTTGCTGATTGTTTCCTCACATCGCTGGTTTTGTATGCATAAGTACCCCGTATGTGACCCCCAGAAGACTAGGGTTGAGTTTGGTTAGATTCGTCTCTTTATTAGGTAAGAGCAGGGTTGGGGGACACTCCTAACTCCAAGTTAACGGATGGTTCAAGTAGGGAAAGTGTTGGTTTCAGTCAACAATGTAAGTGTGACACTGCCTCTAATTTGAAACTACTGCCAAAATACAACGAACAAGATCCTGACACTTTCTTCTCCTTGTTGGAGCGAGTGGCAGATGCTTGTGATTGGCCAGACACTGAGCACACATTGATGCTTCACTGCATTTTTACTGGTAAAGCTCAAGAAGCATATTCTGCATCAAACCAGCAGATAGTAAAGTTTATGTCCATTAGTCCATTAGTTTCTGCGTAATCCTGCTATCAACAAACAGACAAACAGACAAACAAACAAACCGAACCAATCACATAACCTCCTTGGCGGTTGGCGGAGGTAAAAAGTGTGTTTTCACAGTGATATCTCCACATATTACTCTCAGAGTGTGACAAGTGTGCGGTCCAACTGTCAGCTTAAGTTAAAGCCTGAACGTCAGGTCATTCTGTGTGTGGAGGCACTAGGACGCTGTTACGAGCTGTCATATGCGTGGAAAACAGCATGCACACCACTAGTGCGAGGACACTTTCTGCAGAGAGCACTCTTAAACAGTGTCTCCCTCTCTGCCTCCCTGCTGTAGATCCCTAAGATGGCGGTCATTACTGTCACTGATGTCAGCAGAGAGCCAGTCGGCTGATGACAGTGTCTGTGCTGCTGTTACAGGTGTGATGACGTCTCTGTGATGAAATAAAACCTGACAGATTTTTAAAAAAGAGGCGGACAGCTGAAGAAGCGATGACATCTTGCACGAGTCAAATCTTTGTCCGTGTCGTCACACCTCTTGCATTTCTAATTTGACGGCTGCCACCACTCACTATCCCTCTCATTCCCCTCTTTTCATTCCCTCTCTGTTCAGCAGCTGCCCTATCTCTTTCTTCCACACTCTCTATCTTTCGTTCTCTCTCCTCCTCCGTGCGCCCCCTCACCTCCTTTTTTCACCATTTGATCAGCGGAGCAGCATCTCAGCAGGAGTATTTAAGGAAAGAGAAGGCTCCCCTGGATTACTCTGTCTTTCTTACTCCTTTCTCTGTCGTCTCGTTCATTCCTCTCCTCTATTTTCCTCTCGCTGTAATGTTCCTTTTTCAGCTCATCGCCTTTCACACACTTTCTTATCTTTGTCTTGCAAACGTATAGTTTAGGATAGGAGTATAGGATCCAACGCAGTAACCACAATGCATGCATATGTCCATTGGTGTGTGCTTCTTTCAGTGTGTGAACAGAGAGGGTACTTTGCTAGTGTTCAATTACACAGCAGGAGAGTTGCCTCTGAGTCACTCAAACTAATCTGGTCTGAAGGTGCAGCCTCAGAGACATACAGTGTGTGTGTGTGTCTGTTTCTGTAGACGTCTAATGGGTGTGTCTGTGGGTTTAGCAGATTAATTATACGTATTATTATCTCATTATTTAATATGATATTCATTTAATCCATTTTTTAATTTTATCTAAACTTTATTTAACCAGGCAAGTCATTAAGAACAAATTTGTCTTTACAGCGGCCTGGCAAATATTTGTAAGGAAAGGCAAGCATATTTCTTATTCTTCTCATTGGCAACGAACATCATTAAAAGACCAAAATACTTTTCAGCTATCAAATATTGCCTGTTTGTTTATTGCCTATACCTTTGCACCTCAATTATTGTCCAAAAACTATCAATTAATACTACAAACATGAGACAAAATGTTGTATTGGATGATATGTGATTACACCATGAACACAAGCACTGCCGTTTATTTGAAGTTCCACATATACCAGCCTGGCACAGCAGTAAATACTCAGTAGAACTCACTGGATCACCAAACGTGTATTAAACACAGATGAAAACAGTTCTGAACAAACACAATACCTACTCCTGCTTTGTTTACAGCACCCAGGGGCCTCCTTCATTCATTCATTCATTCATTCATTCATTCATTCATTCATTCATTCATTCATTCATTCATTCATTCATTTATAATTTTTTTGGTGATCAACATTTCTTATTTTGAATATAAATGGTATAACAGACATACAAACAACAACATCATCAACAACAACAACAGGGCGGCACATTAAATAATAATGATAAAAAGGAAAAGAAACAAAAACAAACCAGGATAATGAGAAAAAATAGTAATAATAAGATCAACAGATCCATAGCAGAAATATAAGAGTGAGAGACAAATTCCCAACAAGCAAATGACAGTGAACTAAAGAGAAAAGGAAAACAGACAGCAGATTAAATCATGGGTTGTATACAAACATCCAGTTCACTAACTATTAGAGCTGGTCTGCTCCAGGTCCTGTATTACTGGATATGTGGAAGTGTAGGAAGGGGGAGAGCCCTTTGTTAAAGGTAATCCCTTATAGATGCTATCCCTGACCATGCATGGTGGCAGGTTTGGCACTATTGAGCCGTGCTGTTGTACATTTGAGAAAAGCTATACTCTGGTAGGATGCCATCCAGTATTATTATTATTACCCTCATAGTAATATCTGTAATATGGCTTGATGTAAAATAAACTCATGGACAAACTTCTATATTCTCCCCTTAAAGCCTCTAGAATGTTAGTGTTGGCTTCAGAGATTGTTTCTCTTTGTGCCTTTTCCACTTTCTCTATCTCCAGTTCAGAAAACCGTTTGTTACGTTCAGATTTGAACCTAGAAGCAAAAGCGATGCATGAGCCTCTTATGAAGCACTTTGCTGCTTCCCATAGTCTCTGGGGATTATCACATGAACCGCTATTATATTCTATGAATTCCCTGAGTTGTGTTTTCATTTGTGATATGAAATCGGCATTGCTAAGTAAAGAGTCATTGAATCTCCACCTGCGCACTGTTGGCTGATCAATGAATGGTGTTATAGTGCATGACCCTGGGGCGTGGTCAGAGATCAAGACAGGGAGCATATTTATATGAGGTGTATTGTTCATAAGACAGGGGTTGACAAATATATAGTCTATTCTGGAAGAGGTGTCATGGCGACCTGAGTGAAAGGAGTAGGCTTTAAAGTTAAAGCATGTTTTTATCTAACCAAATATTCTGCTTCTGTTTATATTTGTTGGTTTTTAGCCTTTCAAAAACAACATTTTTACTGCAGTCAGAAACAACATAAACAATCCTCAAATAATTCGACCTATATCTGCATACAAACAATATATTTACATTAAATGTCATTTACATATTTATGTATTTAGGCTCTAACAAATAAATATAGACTATATCCATGATCAGAGGCATAAGAGGTACATTATGAAATATATATGTGCTGATGTGTGTTTTACATTCATCTGTGTTTTTATGTCTGACTTACTGACTGTCGCTGATTCCCGTCTCTGAAAAACTTGGTGTGATCTCTACGGCAGGGTGAAAGTATACGTAGAAATCTGCACCTTTTTTCATATAGAAATTCTCTCTAAATACCAACATGTGCAGTGAAAGATGCTTATGCACATTTCACCCACGTTTACGCTACTTTTTTGTTTGCAGCAACCTTTTATAAATGAGGGGTTTTACGAGACTTTTCAAGCTTGCAAAAATGGCGGTGAGGAAGCAACGGTTACGGCAGAGAACAACAGCAATAGATAAATATCCCTACCAACAAAGTACTACTTCACATGAGACAGGGAGTGCACTGAACCATTAGTTTTCAGTTAAATGAAAAAAGAGGCAGATATTTTTGAAATTGACGTGATATTTGCAGTCAAATGTTGCGGCCATCATTCCGGTAAGTCCACCTCGGTAGTATCCGATTTGAGCCAATGCTACACTGTCTAAGTTCACATGTAGTACACCACATGTGAGTTTACTAATGGACATAAGCCTATGTGATTTGAGGCACAGTAAAAACCTTCAAAAACCGTCGGAAAGTGTGTCCGAACATTTCTGTAGCTCTTTGAAACCGACAGTCTGACCGTCATACCCACTTCAGGCTGTAATGGGAGGTGAGACAGTAAGAAAATAAATATACAGAGGTAGGTCCGGTAGCGTTTGCCACTGTCGCCTAACAGTTGGAAGGTTCTGGGTTTGAATCCAGACCGGGTGCTTTTCTGTGTCCATGTTCTTCCCACACGCCGTGAACTGGTGACTGTAAACTGTGTGAATGTGAGCGTGTAATGGTTGTTTGTCTCTATCTGCCGACCTGTCCAGGGTGTACCCCACCCTGGGGAAGGCTTCAGCCCCCTGTGACCCTGCAAAGGATAAGTGGATTTATAGAAAATGGATGGATGGATGGTGATGCAGACACTGTCAGACAGAATAGAACCCCAAAGCTAGGAAGAACCCAGACATGTTAAGTGTTAGGCGGTTGCTTTGTTCTCTGTGTTGATGTCAAACATTTTTCAACCATATTAAAAATGCACAATTTGAAGGGCTTTAATGCATGAATGTACAGTATATAAGCAGGTTGTTGGGAATTTGTTTCTCAGGGCTGATTCCCCACACTGAGTCTCAGGTGACATTACACAAGACAAAATTGTTCATTGGAAGCGACAACTGCTCTCACTGAGCTGCAGAACAACGCCTGACAGCATCACACACCTCATCAAGTATTTAATGCAAACTATGTTTCATGCATGGCTGTCTGTATGTGCTGTATGTTAGTCTGTGTGTGTGTGTGTGTGTGTGTGTGTGTGTGTGTGTGTGTGTGTGTGGAGGGAGGAGGAGTGCAGTTGAACATCTCTGGATAAAAGCAACACATTTGGCAGAAAGATGGCAGAGCATCCTCTCACTCTCCCTCATACACACACACACACATGATGAGACACAGATGAAGCCGCCAGAGTTCACCTGGCTCTGTCCATCGTCGTGAGCAGTGAGCCTTTGGGAGGCCCTGCATCGTCAGTATTGTTAGACACCAAGACCGTAAAGAGCGTGGGAGCTAGAATGAGAGGCAAACATTGCGTGACAGCGACTGACAGCACAGATGTCAAGAGACAAAAGAAGAAAGTACATGTAATGTGAACTAAATTTGACATCACAGTTTCATTTTCACTGTTTGTTTTATTCAGGGAAGGAATCATTTTCCCAAAACTGTGCTTTAACAGAAAATCCTTGTCTCTGATTGGCTGTCATGGCTGTCTGATTGGCCTGTTAACCCCCAGCACACACACACACATACACAGCAAATTTATGTCCTGATTTTGGCCACAGTGACAGGTTTGCTTGTTTGAGTGCAAAGAACTGGAGAATGGAGGAGCAGGAAGGTGACAAAACTCCATAACGACCTGCTGATCAGTAAATCCTGAATCCCTCAATGGGCGCAGATCCAGACCACATAGTAAACATAGTCATTGTCACTTTGCTTTATACCTTATTAGTGAACAGAGTCATATTTCAAGTCTAGAACAGAATAACATTTAAAGTAGTGACTGTCGTGGTTTTAATTTATCTCCTGTTTTGTTTTTTATTTTTTCCCCATGTTGTGCTTTTCACTTTACATTTCTTCTTCTTTGCCAGTTTGTCTGTTTGCTCCTTGTGCTTTCCTGAGTTCAAGCCTGATTTTTATGCACCTCACTATTCATTAAACATCATTCCTTGCCTTTGCAAATAACTTTATACCTTTGTTTCGACTTTATTTTGTGGAAGTTCTACCTTTGTTTACTCCTGGTGGATTTAGTTTGCACCATCTACTGCTTTTTGCCTTTGACTTCTTCATTTTCTCTGACGGAGTAAGCTCATCAATTATTCCATTAAATCCCTGGACGGAATCAATTGTCTCCATCGTCGGCATTTGGGTCCTCCTTTTCCTTATGTTCGCTGTTGCTTACAACAAACTGACCAAGAATGGACCCAGAAGACATTTGTTTTGAGGATGAACTTTATAACCTGTCATATACCCTAATTTATATTTGTGAAGAATGGAAAAGGGCTCAAAGTGAGGCACACAGCCAAGCTGCTCTGAGGTTGGCACGCAGAGAGGTGTCCACTAAGCCATGGTTGAGGTACATATATCATCATTATAAAGATAATAATATTACATTATCATTTATTAATTTAGCTTGATATATCATTTGTAATATAATGTTCTCAGCTCTTCTTTGGACTACAGGTGGAAGCAGGCGGCGACACTGGCAGACATCCTGAGCAGATGGCTGAACAGCCATCGAAAAGCAAAAGAATTTGTGCCCACTGTCAGACGCTGTGTACCATAGCAGTATATAAAAAGACACAACAATACCAAGTCTGGATATGCAACAAGCATGAATGTTGCAAGTAAACAGGCAACCCTTGAAAACAGACTACCAGCAGCATAGACACTTTGTGGTTAGAGGACGTAAAGATATGAGGTTCAAGGTAAGATGGGACCAAATGATCAGGCACCATCAGTTTTATTTCTGAGCATGATGGAGCATCCTGGCTGCATTTGGATGTGATGCCAACCAAGAGGACTGTCTCCATTCCAAAAGCTGGGAATGCTTTTTTTTCAGAATCAATGCACAGACAGGCATGACAGCATAATTTGGAAGTGTGAGCTCCAGCTAAATGTCCAAGACGTAAAGCTAATGAAAGACTACGCCAGCAGTCGACTTCTCGACCCGGTGTGATATGACAGCAGTGTTGAAACTCCTGTGGTTTCTTGGGTGTAGGTGATGACTGGAGCAGTGACAAAAGGATAATATGGTAAAAATGGGCAAATTACAGAAATTAAGCTAATTGTTTTGACATAGTGCTATGGAGCCATGGAGGGAGCTCCAACGTTCCCTCTGATGAACAGGCAACTGACTCCTTAGATGAGTTTGCCTTTCTGTTAATATGTCTGGTGCATCGCAATCGAAAAGGAAATCAATAGAAAGCAGCGTGGAGGCTAGTGACAAAGTTACAGTGGCTACTTTTTCTATCTTCAACTTCAGGCCCCATTTACACAACGTTTGTTACTGAAAACAGAGTTTCTTTTCTTAACGTTTTCCAAAGCTTCTACATTCACAAAACGGATCCCCGCACACACAGATCCACAAAAACGATTGAAAACATGTATGCCAGCGTCGGAGTTGGTGGTGTGACTTTCAAAATCAACATTACAGAACAAAATCTAAGTGGTGCTTCAGCAAATCTACACTGGAGGAGCGTTAATAAACTAGAGTCTGCAGCACAAACAAAATTGGACAGTCCAACGTTGTATTTTTGTTGTTCTGGCCATAGTAGGCTGTTTGCTGACTGCGTTCGCAAATAAGACTGGCAGGAACCATAATAGGCATGGCCCGAAGTGTGGCTGTGTCATCATCGTTTTCAGCCAGAGTTGCGTTTTGCCCGTTTATATGACAACAGTAGGGTGGCTTTTGAAAAGTTTCCACTCTGGAGCCGGTTTTCAAAAGTTTGCGGCTTCAGTCCCTGAAAACACTGTTCTTGTGTACACTGACGGCCAAAATGCAACAAAAGGGATCCGTTTTTGGGTGAAATGGTCATTGTGTAATCGGCCTCTCAGTCTTTCTTTCATGGTCAAGGTAAACTGAACAGTGTTCAAGTGAGCTCACCAACAACACCAACACATGTCATCGTCCACCCAGGTGTTGCGGTTTTATTACTGCCAATAGGAGTTAGAACCAATTAAGGCCTGTTCTTACAGCAGATTCATTTAACCTGAGAATAAAGACCAATTTGACCATTTTTCATTGCAGACAAAAGCCAGATGTCTATGGGCTTTTTGTCCACTGTGAAAGGGGTTTTATGGAATATCTAAAAAATGAAAAGGACAGTTTTAGTTTAAGGGAGAAAACATGACTGGTGACAGAGATTGCTGAGAAGTACCTGCGGTGCATTGGTCTCTCTGCTGACTGGGGCTTCTCATTTTCCTTAGTGTCCCACTGAGCCTGGTGTCATCCCGAATGGCAAAAATAATCAACTCGTCTGGGTGGTCTTGTCACATGTCACACCTTTTCATGCTGTCAGCCAATTTGTGTTCACTTTGAACACAGATTGTTACCTCTGTTCATTCATTGAGAGCTATTTACACATCATATAGTGCAATACTGGTGCAACAAATGCTGCATGCGGTTCAAAAACAGGATACAAATGCAGACAAAACAATAGAGAGACAAAAGATGAAGTGAACAAAAATACCTTTAATGACTAACTCAAAATCAGCACAGGCAGGAACGATGCACAACAAAAAAGATCTATAAAGTCCAGAAAGGAAATAATTCAGTCCAACTGAAAAAACTCAAGAATAACTCCACAAAGAAAATCCAAATGTAAAGCAAAGGCAATAACAATACATAAACTAACAAAAACCACAATGAAATATCTTATGGGGGGAACCCAAGGAGAAATACAGGAGATCACAGGAGCAGACACCGGGCAAAGCAGACTAACAAGAGGAGATGGGGAACAGGTGGCACAGGGAGGAGGAGACAATCACAGACAGGTGGGGATGATCACAGTGGAGGGAAAAATGGAGAAGGGAAAGTTAAAGAAAAAACATGAGGAGGATACGATAATTAACTAACATAAGACAGAGTAAACAGAGTAAGAGGGAATGAACTACAACTAAAGACATTGAACACTGAGACAGAGGAGAGCCAAAAGGTTTTAAAAAGTCACAAGAAAACACAGAAAATGCTAAGCAAAAAATAGGCATGGAAATAGACTTTCAAAATATAAAATAAAAAACCTAAAAACTGAACCATGACAACAAAGGCCCTTCTCTGAGCCACCTTTGTTTATTTACACTGAACAAACCCACATCGGTACACTGCTGCTCCAGGGTCTATGATGGTGTTCTGCAAGCAGAAGAGGAATCATGTACAACTTGGCAGTGTCACCATCTACTGTGACAGTTTACATATGTGTTGACCAGCGCTTTGTAAACAACAAAAAAACATAGCCTTCTTTGTTACGTGACAATCGATCTTGTCCTCTGTTCAGTGTCTCCCCAATTTGCAAATACTTTTGGATTTTTTAGATTTAGATTTAGATTTTTTTCTTGGCGAGTTAGCCGCTGACTGCGACTAGCTGTTTTTTCACCCTGTTGTGGGTCGCATACATAACAGGTTCTAACATGCGACACCTGCATCCTGTCCTACTGCGTCGCCACTTGCTCCATTTATACAGACGTTGATTTGGCTACTGTTACCACCTCTGCTGCCAACTCAGAGGCAGAGCAACAATGACCCTCCCTCATTACGCCTATGTAGTGTATATATAGTATACAGTCCCACCTCGAGCCGGCTATGTAACAGAGGCTAGTGTTTCATGTCACAGTCAAAGATTCATGTGAACAGGAGGATCTAGGGATTTAATCCCCATCCCTATCATTTATGACCAACCCTGTCTAGTACCTGATATACTGTCTCCCTGGGAAGAACCGTAGGACAGAGGGAGGGTTGATAAGGGTCAGAAAGTTTTACAAACTTCCTGCAAAGCTCAGCGCACACCTCAACCAGGTAGATGCACAAACAGAAAGGCTGCTGTCTGTCAGGGAAACATGTTTCATCTAACATCTAACAAGACTTGTCAAGGGATAAAGCTCCCACGGTTTGGATATCCCGGCAGACAGGCGCAAATAATGTCTCATTGATTAAGTAAGCAAGATCTGACACAGGCTGAGTACTTCCAGCTGGCAGCAGATATTACTGTCAGCATGAAACTCTTGAACGCCCTCAGACAGACATCTCCAATCAGCGCTCAGAGAGGGACGCAACAATTCAACCTCTGCGGTGTCCTCTGTGCCGAGAAATACATTCAGAAATCTGTTGATGTCCAGCCTCAGTCAGCACAGTGTTTACAGCAGACTCCGGAGAGGGTGACCGTAAAAGTCAAAGGGTGGGTATTGTTTTAGTCATATCCAATATATAGAGCCAGTAGGGAACATGCATCAGGCCCAGTGGTGACCTTCCTGTTAAGAAAGAGGAAATCATTTGTGGTTCTCGTTGAGTCTCCGGTTTGGCTTGATGTGAACATAATTCAATAAACTTTGTACAAGCATTCATCTTACTGTGTGGACATGCAGGCTTTTCCGGACCATGTGACGCTCTGAGAAAGTGTGTCAACGCCGGCAGGTTCACCTCAACTGCAAAGATGACTCAATTTTTAAACATCTCTATGGCTGCGACTTGATAATTTATGGCCTCAGTCAACAGCGCTGAAAGGTCAGTTTACTCAAGTGAAGATCATGTTTGACACTGACGAGTACTTTAACAAATTGCTAACTCAATTTTATATTCTAAGGCTAAGAACACATGCAGCGAGACGCAGTTTGAGTTTCACTACAAGTCCCTCGTAGTTAAGCACGGAGCAAAACTCTTAGACAGTATATCATGCTTGATTTTCTGATTACTGTGTGACTTGTTCATGTTGGCTTGAGTTCAGACGAGGAAGAGTGTGATGAGGATTAAAAGCTCCAGAGCAGCTAAGAATGGACCATGTATAGAGATTACATTACATCTTTCAGATTACATATGCTCATTACATTACTACATTATTACAGTACTTACAGTAATACTGAATACAATATTTACTCTTGATAGATATTTAACTTTGAAGTATAATCTTATAATCTATGTTGTTAACTGATCACGATGACATGCTGTAGGAATTTGTTGCGTTGTTTTGTACTTGTGGGTAGTATGACATCACTGCATCATCAGGACTCCTGTGTCTTTATCTCTGCATCACAGATTATGCTTGATGACACTATTACTACATTTGAATGTGATGATAAACCTCTAAATCACATCATGAATCTTATCACCGCAAAGGGAGTTTCACTATTTCTCCAGGTCCCTCCCAAACTTTGCTGCTTTTCTGACTGAATTTAAATTGTTCTCTGAAGACCCTGATCAAGTTTTTTTTGTTCCTTTGCACCTTATTATTATTAATGATAATGTTTATTTATTATGTTTTGAGTTTTATTTTGGTACTTATTGAGTTAGATTCATCTCTGTCTTTTAATCTGACTATTGAATGTCTAAAGACTTAAATTTGTATGTTCTTAAAGTTAGATTAAAAAAAAAAAAAACAGAAACACAAAGAAAACAAACTCTTCTTTGACAATTTTGTACCCATTAAATGAACCAAAGCTTTTGTCCTCACTGTCTTTCATCTAACATTATTGTCTCATGTTTTCCTCTGCCAGAAGATATTCTAATATTATTGTCGATAGTCACGCTGATCACTCACAAGGTCAGCAATGCTGGAAACTGGAGTCTTTGAAGAGAGGAAGCTACAGATGGAGCTCTAACAAAAAAAATTCTGTTTCCAGTAAGAAATAAAGTTAAACTTTAAAGTTAATGCTACCTTTTATATTGAGTAACAGCAAATATATTCTTTTTAAGGTGGCCAAATTAACATACACCCCAAATAGAACGCAACGATGCCTCTGAATGCTGGAGCATAATTCCATATTTATCATTGTAGTCACACACATGCACAGCCTCTCCCATTTCGACTGTCAGGGGGGCGTTGCGGTTGGGGGAGGTGGGTGATGCTGAGGGGACGATGCCCAGCGGCGAGCGCTTTTCCCCCAGGGAGGGCTGAGTGCCTCTCTCGCTCCCCCTCTCGCTCGCTCGCTCTCCCGCCTGGAGCTTCATCATTTATAGAAGAGACAAAATAAAACAAACATAACAAAACGGCGTGAAGTCTGAGAGCTGCGGCTCTCACATTTACACACTCTGATTCAGAGCTGGAGAAACACGCGGAGCAGAGTTTGTCCAACTCCTTGTTCCTGCCTCCCAGCATTCCTCAGCAAGCAGCAGTCAGGTGGAAACCTTCTATTAGAATAACAACAATGCTACACACTGTGCTGTGCGTCAGCCTGGATGTAACATTAATGGTGTGATTAGCCAGGTTATTAAAGCTAAATTTACTCTAAATGTTCCGCGTCTATTTCTGCACCTGGAAGTACCCTGATTAGCATACAGCTATTAGCATAAGTATAGCCTGGCTGAACTATTTATGCATGTGTGAGAGAGAGAGAAAGAGAAGGAGAGGTAAGGACTACTTGTCATCAGTCATGCATGACATCCCTCCACTGTGTACTCATATGAGATTTATAGCTTTCCACCGCGGGAGCCATGCTGCCTTTGTTGCTCAAACTGAGCTGACTGACAGAGACTGTGGTGTCAATCAAACATCATCCTTCATTGCTTAATAAAGCCAGAACCAAGTCCACCATCACAGATGTCGTTTAGCCTGGATAAAGGGATTCAGTGTTTGAGGACTCCAGACACAGATTATGGACAGGATGGTTGAGAATGAAAGCAGCGGCGAACAGAGACTATCAAGAATTTATCAAGAGGAGAAAAGTCTGGTGACACTTATTTGTCAGACTTAAAAGCAGCAGAACTTCGCCTGACTAATAAACTCATTTGGGGGTCCAGCTTGTTGGATGGGCCTGTATTCACAGGTCTACCGGCATTCCTGTTTTTTGTCCACATGAGTACCCTTACGTTTTAATGGGTGCTGCCACTTCCTGGTGAGTCTAAGTAACCACCCCTGAACAGTGCCTCTGTGCAAACATATAAGTAGTTTCACGCTAAGAAAACATCTCTCCTTGTTAAAATGGATAAAATGGCAAAATATAAAAGAGGACTAGAAAGAAGTTTTAGCAACTAATGAGGGTTTCTTGCTGTATGCTGCTGCTGCTGCCGCTGATGTTCCTGCTCCATCAGCAGCTAGCTGCAGTAGAAGTGACTCAGAGGCTGTCGATAGCTGCCTTTCCCACTGTGAGCACTGGAACACTACAAGGGACCAAGTTGACGATTTCTGCAAGGCAAATGACGATAATGATGATGATGATGATGGTGATGATGATGATGATGGCTCATTGTGAAAGTTATTAAGATTGAATGCTAGATATGCAGAGAAGTGAAATCTTTTTTGTGTGTGTGTCCTGTGGTGAACAGGCTGAGATGGGATCCCAGCCCCTTGGGGTTGGGCGCACCACTGCCCTGTCCCTGTGTGAGTGTGTGAGCAACAGGACCTGAAACATGGTGAACTATGCCAGGGAAGGGCAAAGCCATCTAGCAGGATAGGATAGCTGGTGCAGCTTTATCCGGTAAAATGAATCATTAGAGGTCTTGGGGTTGAAACAATCTCAACTCTCAAAGCTGACTGGCTTGGACCTGGGCGGGGTTCTAAATAGAAATGCACATCAGGACAGGTTCTATGATATCATCAGACATCAGATACGTCTGTAACACTGCATCTGCTTTCCATCAGATAAAGATCAGATAAATCTTATGTGGAAGACGAGGTTAGAAGAAGTTACTAATAACCTGATGAAGACTAACATGTCAACACTTTTCATTGACTAAAAGTAGACTTGAATTCATTTTTCATTTTTTGTGTGTGTGTGTCTTTATGGTGTTCACGCTGAACTGTAACGCTGCCATTCAGTGGGTGTAACCGCAGTGACTTCTGCCTACTGTGATGTCATGTACATTATCACTAATTATAAAGCAATAGATGGATAGATAATAGATAGATAGATAGATAATAGATGGATAGATAGATAGATAGATAGATAGATAGATAGATAGATAGATAGATGGTAGATAGATAGATGATAGATAGATAGATAGATAGATGATAGATAGATGATAGATAGATAGATAGATAGATAGATAGATAGATAATAGATAGATAGATAGATAGATAGATAGATAGATAGATGGTAGATAGATAGATGATAGATAGATAGATAGATAGATAGATAGATTGATAGATAGATAATAGATAGATAGATAGATAGATAGATGATAGATAGATAGATGATAGATAGATGATAGATAGATAGATGATAGATAGATGATAGATAGATAGATGATAGATAGATAATAGATAGATAGATAGATAGATAGATAGATAATAGATAGATAGATGATAGATAGATGATAGATAGATAAATGATAGATAGATAGATAATGGATAGATGATAGATAGATAATAGATAGATAGATGATAGATAGATAGATAATAGATAGATAGATAGATAATAGATAGATAGATAATAGATAGATAATAGATAGATAGATGATAGATGATAGATAGATAGATGATAGATGATAGATAGATGATAGATAGATAA
>CM075191.1:7035554-7093054 GCA_037577475.1 Chaunax sp. Z400 | reverse complement strand
AGTGTTTAAGCATCCGTGGCTGGAGTCGGACGTGATGCTTTCGCCGCGGAGTGGAGGGGAACGTTGGTCTATGAAGCCCAGAAGGTAGTCTCAGGGAGAAGTCAGGTGTTGCAGCAAAATAGGTACCACCAGAAACACAAGCACGTCATGCAATAATCAAAAAAATCAAAAAAATCAAACAAAAGGCTGGTGTAAAAAATCTCTGTGATGGTGGACATATAAAACTCATTCTACACACTCTCCTCACCACGACAGTACAGACGCAACATGTGTGCGTTCGTGTGTGTTTGTAAGTGTATTTGTGTTGTATGAGTAAGAGGCAGGTCAAACGTGTGGGACGAAGGGAAAAAAAGAAGAGAAAAGCACACACGCACAAACACACACACCACAAACAACTTCTCAACACACACACCATCCTCTGTCTTATATAAATGCCTGCACGGTGTAAAACACACACACACGCACACACACACACACACATTCTTGCTCACACTTGCTCACACTCAGAGCTGAAACAGCACAGACCCATTGTGGAAGAGAACTATGTGGGTGGGAGGGGGGTTGTATTAACCACACAGTCTATCCACACAGACTATCATTATTGTGTTATAAGTGTGATTCAGATGAGAGACCCAGCTACGTGTTGCTCGTTAACTGGTTAGCTGACCGGGGATCGTTAACTAGTCAGCAGTGAGGACTTTACAGCGAGGTCCCCACCAACAACACACCAGAGTGAAAAAAGAAAACCCACACAAGAATCTAAAACATGCCAGTCTTTTTTTTTTTTTTTTAAAGAAGCAGAATAAAAAGCTGTCGTCATTGAAAATAAATCAACACTTATTACCATTCAAATCAAACGAATGAAATCAGTTTGTAACATTTAAAACAAATATTTCTCTGTACAGAAGAATAATATTGCAACCTGATATTGTGCATATAATTCACACACCAAACCAAGAGGGGCAGTGTTCACCGTTCAAAGGTGCTTCTTTTTTTTTTTTTTGTTTGAACTATCTTTTGCATTCTTTGCAGCCAATATATATATATATATTTATGTGTGTGCATGTGTGTGTGTGTTTGAGAGAGAGAGAGAGAGAGAGAATAAAGGATAGAAAGAAAGAAGAGACAGATGCTCAGCTAATAGGATATCAAGTCCTTTTTCCATTAAAGTCCTTGTGCTGAAAAATCAATGCCTTTACTCAGTAGATTATGGATTTCTAGAACACTCATATACACATTGCCAGCTTGTTGAGTGTCTATGTGTGTGTGTGTGTGTGTGTGTGTGTATGTGTGTGTGTGTGTGTGTGTGTGTGTGTGTGTGTGTGTGTGTATGTGTGTGTGTGTGTGTGTGTGAGTGCTGCCTTTGTAACAAGTCACTTTGCAACTCTCTGCCTTGATACGTGACTCTGCTGAAACACAGCGCTGTGTTCTCGCCAACAAAGAGCCCCACAAGCACCAGCTCATCCAGGAGTATTAATTTGATGAGTAAATCTGCAACAGCGACGCACTCAGCCTCTAAATTCACTACGGAAACATTAAAACAGGCTCGCAGTTCTTTTGTTGGACACGGAAAGGTATTAGTACTGCATCCTAAGAGAGCCGGTGTTGAATCTGATGAGTCCTTACAACTACTGATATTAAGTGATTTCCAAGAATATGGTGAATTTTAAACACCACAACTGTTGATACTCAATCTACTCGATAGAAGGAAACAAGTGGGGTCCGAAAAGACAAAGGGTTTAATTAAGAGATTAAATAAAAGCTAATGAAGGAACAAGGAAAGGCAGGAAGGAGGGTTGAGCTCAGGAAGAGAGAGGTGTTTGTAATACTGTATGATGCTGTACCCATTATCTAACACGGAAACACTTCTGACCTCACAATGGAAGCTAACAGAACTGTGCTCTAAAACCAAATGTGAAGGAGAAATAAGAGAAAACATCTACCCAGAGAATGATTGAGAATAGTCACGTCTTTTCAGTATAAAAGTGTTTTTGGTCAAACGTCTGTGTTTTAGGTGGCAGGGTATAAAATGTACAAAGTGCACAAAGAGAAGCTATCGTAGCTTCGACACACCACACACACACACACACACCCTAAACGATCCCAGACTACTGCGTATGTGCATGTGTGTGTGCATGTGTGTGCATATATGACCCTGTATAGAAGTTTAACTGGAACACAGGGCAGTAGGAAGCATGCAGTATGACCTGAAGGCTAGCTAAGAGAGGACGCAAGGATGCTCTACCGTATGTCTCTAGAGCTAGAAACACTAGAACACACACTGTCGCCCTCATAGGCTTTTACTGGCGGCCATGTGTGGTCCACTTTTTTGGAATGTTCAATTAGCTGACATCAATAATAGCAAACAGTCTGTAGTTTTTACGTCATCCAAAAAAACATGACACAGCGTGTGTGTGTGTGTGTTCGAGTGTTCGTACATCTGTGGGCAGGAGCTGAAACACTTCTCAGATCTACGTCCTGATCAGCTGCCCCCCAACCCAGTGCTAATCTATTAGAAATATAGTCATTTCTATTCAAGTCAAGGATTACTCTAGTGTAGATTACTACTCTTAAAGCCATGCTGGCAGTGCAGTTTGGAGGCTCAGACAACATATGGGTTGAATGTAGAAATCATAGTGCAACAGGGGAGTCCTGAAGAGGGGCGGTTGTGATTCTGTGAAATGTGTGTGTGTGTGTGTGTGTGTGTGTGTGTGTGTGTACGTGTGTGTAATCTCAGAGTGAAGGGGGGTTTTCAGAGTCTCCTTCATCTCCAAGAAGCTGGTGAGGAGGCGGGACAAGTCGGCTCGTCTTCCAGACACACTGTGTTCCAATCCAATCCTACTGATGCTGTTTGACTCCTTGTACAGCGTCCCTCTTACTTCAGCCAGAATTTGATCTGTCTTGTCAGACCTGTCGTCAGTTTGTGCCTCTGCGCCCACAGCTTGATGCTGGTACACACACTCACACACTCTTGCATCCTGCATTGGGCCTCCAGATGTCCTTCTGGCCCCGGCCCTGGCATATGGAGGGTGTGATAAAGAAACAACTTATTTACTCAGCTTCACTAATCTTTTAGTCTAGAGCAGAGCTTCACCTGTGTGTGTGTCTCTGTGTGTTTCTGTATATGTGCTTGGAATCAGAGCTGCCTGGTCTGGTCACACATACCTCTTTCTCGCATGCGTGTGTGTTGGTGTTTCAGTGAGAGTAAGTGTGACATGTGCGACCCTCAGACGTCAGACTCGATGCTGGGCATGCGGCGGTAGAGCCGCGGCCTGTTGCTGCCTGCGCTCGAGGCTCGAGGCGCTGTCACGTAGCTCATTGGCTGAGAGGCAGCTGGTGGGACCATGTAGGCCACCACAGGGGGCTCCTGCTGAGGGTAAAACACTTGTTGGTCAACATGGCTGCCATGCTGGTTGTTGTGATGGCTGCCATGGTTACCGAGGGTAAGTGACAGTGGCATTCGCTGCTTATAGAGCTCGTGGGCGGAACTTCTCTGTGGCATGCGTGTGACAGCCTGGGGGGCGGGATCTCGTTGTGTTGTGCCGGGGGCTGACTGGAGGAAAGGATTCTGTGAGGGGCGATCAGGGAAGAGACTCTTTGAGCGCCGTGGGAGGGGCATAGGCACGTCCAGACTATGGTGGTGGGAGGACGATGGAGAGGGGGGGCTGCGGCTGCTGAATGGACGATCAGAGCGCATTGTGAGAACATTAGCATAAGCCCCCTCATCCAGGGTCAGCTCCCTATCTCTGTCAGGCAGGCTCAGCCCTCGCAGGTTGTGGGTGTGCTGCTGCGACTGCCGCTCCGGAATGCCATCTGGAAGCACGTTCTCATAGGAGTGCTGACGACTCAGCTGAAGGTGCTGGCCTGATGAGGAGGTGGGGAGAAGAGATGGTGAGGAAGGGGAGGGCTCGAAGTGGCTGACTAGCCCGTCCCCTTCGCCCACCAGGCCCAGCTCGCTCTGGGGGAGGTAGTGCGTAAACATGTCCCCGCTGTGTGGGTGAGAGTGCGTGTGGGAGTAGTGGGAGTGCAGGTGGTCTTCGCTGATGTCGTACAGGTTTCCCAGGTGGACGCAGGCGTCACAGCGGGCCTGTGCTGAGCGGACAGTATAGAGGCTAGAGTAGCCACCCAGCTTGGTGAGGCAGGAGCGACAGTGGCCAGGTCTGACACCTTGCGTCCCCGGTCCTGCACCTGGACCATCGAATGAACCCCCAGCCTTGTCCTTTACACTAGAGGAAGAGAGAATGACTCTGATTATACATAGAAAAGCCTAAGAGCAGTTGAAACATGGTCATTCTCTGCTGAACCACATACCTGCCGTGTGTGTAGGTGCTGTATTTCTTGTCCTTCAGGGAGTGCAGATCGGCCTCAGCGCTGTGACTGTGGTGCAGCAGGCTGGCACTTAGCTGCAGAATGGGTGTGTCTGCCTGGTGTGAGAGTGTGTGTGAGTATGTGCTGTCAGGCGGAAACAGGTCAGGGGGGTAACTGTGGTCATCACCTCCCCCCTGGCTGTCTCTCTGGTAGGGGGGAGCAGACTGCAGACTGGCCTGGTCAGAGTCAATAGAGTAGATCTTAGATCCTCCACCTGCACCTCCTCCTCCCCCACCACCACCTCCTCCTCCCCCCCCACCCCTCTTCCTCAGCTGATTGATAGGCTTGAATCCACCCCTCGCCCCCATAGAATCAGAATCTTTGTGTGATGGCGGCCGGCTGGAGCACTCTGAGATGTCAGAGTGCGGCGGCGGTGGCTCCTCAGGCAGGTAGCGCTGGGTCTTCATCTGTGGAGGACCAGGTCCAGATGCTGGGGTGGGGTTTGGGCCAGGTCCTGGAGATGCGACAGTAGGCTGGGTCTTCAGTGTCTCCACACTTTTCTTCCACAGGGCTCGAGGTTTTGATGCGGCGGCGCAGGCTGGCCCGGGGAGGCGGGTCTTGCCATTGTCGTTGGTGATTGACAGCTGAGGCTTGTTGGGGCTGGTCTGGAGAGTGGGACCTTTTTGTTGCATTGGGAATGGCGCAGCGTTGTTGAGGAGATTTTTGTGTCGCCCGGACAATGACAGGAAACCCTGCGGACCAGTGGCGTTGCTATAGAGACCAGGACCCTTCAGGGGCAGACTATGGAGTGAGTTACCTAGGAGACAAGGAGAGGTGCACCTCAGACAGCACAACAGATGGATGTTTGGACGGATGCTCAGCCAGTTAGATAATACATTATCTACAGCCCTGGTTACAGTGTATGCAATCACAGATTGTGTCATGAGGCGAGCTTATACATGACAGCCAATCCCTTCAGAGTCTGAGTCCACAGCAAGGTGAAGGGAGTCACCTTTAGATCTGCAAACCCCCGCTCTATAGGTAAGGGAGGATAGCCTCTGTACGTGAGTGCAGTCCTGTCACAGGAGCAGAATCTATGAGTTATGTTGTACTGTGTGTAAAGAGTATAGTACCTTTCCCTGACATCACATCTAAGAGGCTCGGCTGCAAGAGGACAGTGTTGCGTTTGGGAGAAGACAAAGCCATGGACTTGGCAGACTTTAGCAGATGCAGCATGTTGGCTTGAGGACTGAAGTCGAGCTCAGGATTCTTCTTCTTCATATCTATATGAACGCCATGAATACAGCTCCATATACCCTGAGAGGAGGAGAGGAGAGGGGAAAGAGGAGGAGAGAGGTAAGATAAGATAATAGATGTTAATTCACAACTCAATGACTTCACAAAAAGAAAGTTCAAACATGCACAACAGTCATTTCCTGGCACGGTAAATTAAGAGAGACGTCTGCATCCTTTGTTCCAGAGCATTTACTGCAAACCTTAACCTCCCTTTGTTTTGTAATCTCCACCTTTTTAGGCCGACTGTCTGCAGAGGCGCTTAGAAAATTTAATTTAGGTGATGATGTCACTGGAGGGGGGCCTTTGAGTGCAAGGAGATGTTCTTCCTGGAGCCACTTAACCTCCAGTATCGCTGCTGTAATGGCACGCACACACCGAGAAACAGACAGACGCACACACATCACGCTCTTTTTGTAAAACACTTAATGTGTGAAATGCTGCTCGTCTGGAATAAAAGCCCTGCCTAACACAGAGACATGACACATGAATAATGAAAGAATGGTCTGTCTGGGTGGGCCCAGTTCTGTTTTGTGTGTGTCTATTTAGGTGTGTGTGTGTGTGTGTGTGTGTGTGTGTGTGTGTGCATCTGTATCCATGTGCCCTGCGTGTGTGTGTGTGTGTGTGTGTGTGTGTGTGTGTGTGTGTGTGTGTGTGTGTGTGTGTGTGTGTGTGTGTGCATCTGTCTATCCGTGTGCCCTGTGTGTGCGTGTGTGTGTGTGTGTGTGTGCATCTGTCTATCCGTGTGCCCTGTGTGTGTGTGATCAAGTCTCTCACCTCACTGCACTTGCACATGTGGTACCATTTTTAACTTTGCTACACCAGACTTGTGTTTGTGGGTGAGAGACGGAGAGAGAGAGAGCTTTCTTTGTGTGTATCCATACGTGTCCACTTCATCCTCTCAGCTGTTTCCTTCCTCTATCTGCACAGAGGTACATTCAGCTCTACCTCAGCTGGGCTCTACAACCCCATTATCCTCCTCTTTCATCATAAGATCCTAGAGACTCCTGCTTTATCCGAACATTCATTAGTTTGTTCTAGACATACAGTGCATCACAAAAACACACATCAGGCCATTTTTACACATTCCTGTTTGATATTCACCACATCTGGAGAACCATTAAGATAAAGGAAATTAGACAGATAAGCAACAACGAGACAGCAACAGAGTAATCTTGTAATAATGTAAAAGTTTTTTTTCTATTATTTTTCCGTATCTAACTGCATTTAAACAATTTGTAAAACAGTTTCTGATTTTCTTGCTGATTGTGTGTGTTAAGCCCACTCTAAATTTATTCATTCTCTTTGTCGAACCATGCTCTAATCAGCTTTACTGGTTAAACATCACTAAAATTATGAGAAGTTCCCACCCAGAGTCCTAATATTCATGCTGAACCAATGCTTTTCTCCAGTTTTTGCCGTCTCCACGATAGTGTTTCATCATTAAGTGGCGTTCAGTGCTGCAATTCTATTTGTAACAGCAACACTTGAAAGTACAATCTGAGAAGCACAGGGGGAAAACCTACTACCCAGGAACCAAAACTGGATCATGTACCTGCTGTCAAAAAGCAGACAAAGTGCCAAGAAAAGGTTGCTGCAGTGGAGAAGGGTGATGCACACATTAACATTTCCTCACCCTGCTGATAGTGAAGAGCAGACCCGGCCTGCCAGTGCAGACTCCGGTGAAGCAGTATCTTAGCCTCCAGTAGAAAAGATGTTCAGAGATAAAAGTGAGGATGGCGAGGCCCATGGCTGTGGCCAGCATGTAGAAGACACCTGCCATGTTGTCCACATCCAGCTGACTGGACATCACCTCATTCTTCTCATTGTGGCAGATCCCAGTCAACCACTGGGACTCCAGCTCCTCCATTTCACCTGATGGGAGGTGGAGAAAAAGGTAAAGTGAAGGTTTAAGATGATAGCAGTTAGGGGTTAAGGAACCTGCTGTCAACCCTAACCCTAGAGAGAGGAATAGAAGGAAGAAGAGAGAAAAAAGAGAGGGAGGGCATATGGGTGGTGGAGGGAATAGGAGAGGTGTGGAGGGGGAAAGGGCCTAACATTACAAGGGAAGATGAAGAGGAGAGGGGAGGGGGGGAGGAAAAAAGAGGGGGTTGTAGAAGGAGGGAGAAGAATTGATAGTGATGGAGTGATAAGGAAAGATGGGAGGAATTATTATCAGACTGAGAGTGCTTATATGTTGCATGTGCATGCAGGCGTTTGGGAAGGCCGGGTGTGAAGCGAAGCGCTTTAGTGGTTTCAGCAGTTTGATTTGTGCCTGGCCCATTCTCTTTCTTTCATTCGCACCATCTCACAGCTTATTATACAGAACAATCTGGAGGAGTAAACATATAAGGACACAGTGGACACACACACACACACACACACACAAACCCACACAGAGTAATGATGATGAAATGGTGTGTTAAGGCTAGGTCCTGATAGCTTTCTGACAGAGGGAGAGGAGGGAGAGGGAGAGTGCTAGGGGAGGGGGAGGAAGGAGGGGAAGCTGAGAAATGGTAGAAAATGAAATAACACTTGAGGCCTGGGACAACTTAGAAATTTAAACTTCAAGGTAGTGTGACTGAGATGGTGCAGAACATGGATGCCTGCGAGCGTCTCACCATCTCCTATGATGCCCAGTATGGCCAAATCAACCAGGCGTTTCCAGTAGGATCCTTTCTGCAGGGCAATACCATAGCCAGTGGTGGCAAAGATGTAACCGCTACCAATGGTGACCAGCTTACAGCCGTCATCTCTGCCTGCCATGTAGTTCAGCACTGCAGCGTCGTAAATGAAAGCATCCAGTTTTCTGAAAGAGAACCACACATCCTGAGATTAAAGTCAGAATTCTAGAATAAAGTCAGAATTCTGAGATTACACTTTGATTTTATAAGAGGAAAGAAAGTGAACACGTGTATTTCCCAAAATGCCAAAGCTATACCTCCCGGCATGTGGGTCACTTCAGGATGTACATTTTTCCAGACTTTTTTTCCTACAATTTTTACCTTTTTTTAATATGAAATATCTGACACTTTCATTTTAAAAAAATAACAAAAATCATATTTTCAGGGGGTCATAATTAGACTTTGCTCACAAGCCAACAGGTCAGCAGTTAATGACGGGACACATTTTTCTCTATTATGTCTTGTTAGATCTATTTCAGTTCTATTAAAACGTTTATTCATGTCTTGTACTAATAACAATTAGAATGTATTTAGGCTTAGTATTCCCAAATGAAGACAATGTGAAATTGATCCATAAGGCTTCCGTATTACCGTCCACAACACTGCTGAGTCTCGACTGAGCCTAATGTCCATGAAGTGTTGTGACAGTAACAATGTTCCTTAGATCCATGAACAAACCACTTGGTTTTACTCCTGTTTTCTTGGAGCTGTAATTCATATCTTGGACTCAGCTGTGGATGAGAATACTCACCAGTGTTGCATGCTGGTCCAGTAGATATTCACACACACTTTGTCAGCCTTTGTCTGCACTGAGCGATAATCTTTTACTTACATGTTTTGTCATTATTCTCACATGAATTCAATCTAAGGGGCCATGATTTGTATCTGACGCAACAATCCCCTTATAGGAGTGAGATACATCTGATCTCAGCAAAAACAGCAGCTTGATGTATGACTGTTAACCAAACACAACGTAATATCACACAAGGAATGCTTTTAATAACCCGATGAATATCCCGGTGCATCTCCCTGAGGCCCTCCATGTAAGATATGCATGCATTAATATAAAACACTTTGAATTAAACTGTTCACTGAAGGGCATATGTTAAATATCCTATTAAATACCTGATGTTTGAAAATTGCATTTGAATTTGAGATTATTTATTAATTTAAGTGAACACAACATTTGAGAATAATACCGTACCATTATTTTTATGTGTGTGTTTTTGGCACAACCCATTCTGTTAGGGGACTGAAATTTTGACAACTTTCTCCTGGATAAACAACCAGTTTTGCTGAGGAACTGAACCAAACCCAGAAGATTCTGCCAAACACATTAATTATACACTTTTGATGTTTAAACAATGGAAAACATGTAACATTTTGAGAAGCACACATTTGCAATTTGTATGCAGTATCAATAAACTAATTACAGTGAGGGAAAAGCAGAGGAAAATTATATTTGGAGAAAATACTCCAAAGATCAAAAACATACAAAACTAATGACCAAATAAAAGCATGGCAGCCATCCCTTTATTAGCCTGTTTTTTGGGAGAGAGAATAAAGGTAGAAAACTCACAACAAATTACACTCTGCCTGTTTTGGCAGCTCCCCCTTTCCAGCAATAACAAGACTCAATAATGAGCACTAGCAGACAGTGTCTGCATTTTACTGTCAGTGACAGAAACATTGAGCACAGTTGCTGCAGCATTTTAGCATGAGCCGGTGCCGGGCCCCATGGGGCCCAGTTTCTGTGAGATGCAGTGCCTTTTTTGTTCATTTCCACATGTTCCTAAGTATATACCCTGTCTGCAAACACATGTACCCTCTCAGGTATAATGAATCTCAACTTTGCATGAGATGGCTTTATAATTCTACAGTACCCTGTCTTGAGGCTGACCAGCGCATCCTGGACACCAGTCTGATGGTATTTGGTCATGTACTGATGCATGTCTGGATAGTTTTTCTTGATGTTGCGCTCTGTGCTGCCGTTAGGAACAGTCCCGAAGCGAAATGGAGGGGAATAGGAGTACGGACTCTGGAACTGCAGGGGGAGAAAGAGGGAGAACAAAAGAGACAAACTGTTTAAGGAGTGAATTAAAAGGAGGAGGCAGGAACACAATAAAAGCAGCGGTGATCAGGCTCCAAGCAGACTATGAGCATCTGGATGGTTGTTTCTTATTTAAGTGACAAAAAGCATTTGAAAATACACCACATGCATGAATTGCCATATTTTTGAGAAATAGGACCACATGGGGATTCTTACCCCCCCGTCGCTGGGAAGACTACACACCTTCTCAAAAAGACATCTCGTGTGTCAGATGGAGGTATTTTTGTCTGCTTTGAATTAAATACTTACAATAGTCAAAATTTTGATAAAATTCTAAAATAAAGTAGACACCATTCTGTTGTCAAATATTTAGGTGTTTGATCAAACACTTAGCGAAACAGAAAACATTGTGCATATAGTACTAATTAAAGTTAGACATTGAACACATCATTCAACATATCTCAACACCATTTAAAATACTTGACATCTAGGATCCAAAGATTGTGGTGTTAGTTTTGGGTGCAGCTGAATGAAGACTTGTGGAGGTTTAGATATTAACTGATTTTGTACAGAGTAGTTTGAGAGATAGACTTCTGAATTGACAGTGACACAAACCTCTGTCACACGTCAGTGGATGTGAGCAAAAAACATCAGCTCTGTAAGAACTACAGTGAAATTTAAATGATTTTAAGTTTTGACTGCATTATTGAAAAATACCTGAGCTCAAAAATCACTCCCTCTTTATCAGAATCTATACAATGTAAACATGACCATAGAACATGTCCAACAAATCTCACTCATACCCACACAGCTAATTATGAGCTATAAACGTTAGCCCCCAGGCGAGCATCCAAACATGTGTACTACTGTATGTTTGGTTACAATAGTTCACTGCAGTGTCGATTTATTAGTGATTATGTCAAATTGAACTTAAGGGTCCCATAATATGTAAAATAACCATGATCCTAATCGACACAAAGGGGTTTAATAAAAGCAAAGAGTTTAGAACATGAGACAGAGACAGCAAAAAGAGAAAAAGGAGGAGATGAGAGGGAGTTCAGGAGAGAGATGGAGAGTCAAAATGAGGGAGTGACAGAGAGGAGGAGAGAGGAGAGAAGAGTGAAGAGACAAAGGGGAGAGGAGGGGGGGGAGAGACAGTGGAGTGAACTTATCAGTCATCATCACTGTGTTTCCAGTCTCATGTAAGACTGGCTGGGGTTCTGCTGACACTGCCAGCCTTTCCACACACACACACACACCTACACACACACACACACACACACACACACACACACACACACACACACACACACACACACACACACACACACACACACACAAACACACACACACACATACACATTGAAACACCAACACACACACACACACACACACACCTACACACACACACACACACACATTGAAACACCAACACACACACACACACACACACACACACACACACACACACACACACACACACACACACACACACACACACACACACACACACACACACACACACGCCTTTGATCCATGCAGCCTTGCAGTGTGTGAGTCTGTGTGCGCCCCTGGGTCTGCTGTGCTGGCAGTGTTTGCCAGAGGGTTTGGGCTGTTGAAGCCCAAGGGCACTCCCCGGAGAGCCCTGTCTGGCCGCAGGGCCAGCATCCATTACAAGAGCAACCCTGACTGTGAGTGCGTTTAGTTTCTTCCGAGTATGTGCGTTTTTGCGTGTCCATATGTGTGTAATCCCACCTTCTTGTCAGACAGTCCAGTGACTTGGTCCACAAACTCTTCCTGGATCATGAAGGCGGCCAGGTTGGCAGTGTAGGAGGCCAGAAAGATGACGGCAAAGAAGGCCCACACTGACACGATGAACTTACTGGTGGTGCCCTTTGGGTTCTGCACGGGCACTGAGTTGTTAAACACCAGACCCCACAGCAGCCATATGGCCTTACCGATGGTGAATGATGGACCGTGTGGATCTGAGAGAGAGAAGCGGGGAGGAGATATGAAATAAAAGAATGTGGAAAAATGAGCTGAAGAAACAAGAAAGGTGAAGGCAGGCTAAACAAACTCAGCTGAAAGTATCATTACAAAGGCTCTAATCTTTACAAATCCTCATGCCACCATTTTTAACAACAAAAAAATCTCCCAAAAGAAAAGTTACTATGACTGAGTCCTGTTTAAGCTGTCATTTTAAATAGAATGGGACAGTTATTGGATTGAATTTGTATTCATACCAATAGTTTAAGACCAAAACAATTTGAACAAGTCAAACCAGTAAACGAGTGTTCTAAGTTCACCAGATGGCTGAAGACGTTCAGTGGTGCAGATATGCTGGAAATTTGTCTTCCAGTTCTGAATCTGGATCATGTACCTGCTGTCAAAAACGTTTGCTACAGCATTTTAAAACATAAGCAGGCGCCCTTAGTCATAAAGCCTTTAGTGCTAAGAGCTAAGCTAACCACCTGCTATAGCTATGCCTTCATATTTACACACAGGAGTATGATATGAATCTTTTCATCTCACTCTTAGTGAGCGTTAAGTCACAAAACGTTGAACTCGAGATACGCTGTTCTCCTGGAGGTGAAACTATTTCTAAAAAGTAAATAAAATAATTTTGTTATTAGTTTTCACTTTTGGTTTTTCAATAAGGGTGTTGGGTTGAAAATAATCAAACTTAAAACATAGAAGGAAATCAAAGATATCCATGTCCATATATGGTTCCACCGAGGCTGGCCTTCAGTTCTTTTAAATGTTAAATTAATTTAAAATGTAATTTTGTGTGAACACAACATTAATTCAGTCTCACAGCCAGTCGCTCCAGGTTCTGATTTTTGATGATGCCTCAGATTACAGTGTTGGTGACGAGCTTTGGGGGGGGAATGTTAATGCTCTGTTACATTGACACGACTGTCTAAAGTCAGAGTAATAATAGGTCCCTACTGTTGCTCCAGGGGAGGCCTGCATTGTGCTCCTTGCTCTGGGGAGGAACGATTGGTGTGATATTCCTGATTGTGTATGGAATCGTACCTTTGCCTTGGGCCAAGTTGCGGTTGAAGCCCAGCGGACTAACAAACTCAAAGAGGAATACGGCGATGGCTGTGACAATGAGCAGCATCACAAACATCATCACCCAGACTGATGCACTGAAGGGCTCTGAGAGGGAGGAGAGAGAGAGGGAGAGAAAAGGAGAGAGTTAAAGAGAAACCATGGAGGAGCGGGAGAGGCAGAAGAAGTGAGGGACGGAGAGAAAGAGGAGACGGTCTCAATCAAAGAGAAAACAGGGACGATGGGGGTGAAATGAGGAAAAGATGATGGAGAAGACACAGAGGAAAGGAGGAAGGGAGACGGTGAGAGAGGACGAAGGGAGGCGAGGAGAGGGAGAGTTAGTCACAGAGAGTTTGACAGGGCACATTTCCATATTTCTCATTATTCCCTTGGATGAGAGCTGAGAGAGAGGGAGAGAGAGAGAGAGAGAGAGAGAGAGAGAGAGAGGGGGGGGCCAGGGGCGGGGGAGATGGTAGAGAAAGGGAGAGAGAGAAGGAGAGAAAGAAAGAGGGGAGAGGGAAGGAAAGAGCGAGAGAGAGAGAGATGGGGGGGAGATGGGGAAGAATCAAACTCCAGGTGATCTGATGTCGCCTGCTGTGGGCATGTGATCTACTTCAGTGTGATCAGAGCCTCTGTGTGTGAAGGTGTGGGTCTGCATGTGTTTGGAGTGGAACAGGGCAGGAGTTCAGAGAGCGACATGAGTGGTAGGGACGCTGAACACACACAAGTTATGTGTGTGTGTGTGTGTGTGTGTGTGTGTGTGTGTGTGTGTGTGTGTGTGTGTGTGTGTGTGTGTGTGTGTGTGTGTGTGTGTGTGTGTGTGTGTGTGTGTCACTGTATGTGCAAGTATGTGACTGCTGGGTTAGCCAACCCTGAGAGATTGTGCACTGAGGTGCCTCTAATATGAGTGTGAGAGATACTGAACCGTCACTGATACCCTGGCCCAGGCTCAACACACACTCGCTCTCACACACAGACACACACACACATAGCATAGCTTAACATAGCTTAACATACATAAGGCACAATCATTCCTCAACACACAAACATCCTAATATAGTCCCACAGCATCACACACATTTCATTTTGTAACACACACACACACACACACACACACACACACACACACACATACCGACACATGGCTTGATACACAGGGACCAACACACGCATGGTCCAATACATCCCCTCGCTCTCCGTCTCGCTCCAGTGACAATACAGAACATTAGTGGAGCACGGAGGAACGCTTCAGTTTCTAGTCATCTGAACAACTGGAGGAAGAGGAGGAGGAGGAGGAGGAGGAGGAGGAGGAGGGGGGAGAGTATCGAGAGGATGCTTTGTCTGAGCTGACTTTTCAAAAAGCAGCTGGCACACTCCACTTCCTCTTCTGTGGAAATATTAATGTGCTTCGGGTGTTGAGGATAAAGTCAGGGCACAAGTGGAATTTGGTCAGCAAATACCGTCTGAATGAAATATTCCATTTTATGTGAGGGGTTTTGCCAACGCATAAGCACCTCCCTTTTTTTCCTGCTCCTGTCACTGGGGGACAGAGAAAAGGAAGGACAGAGAAAGAGAAAATTTATGGCTGAGGAAGACAAAAAGGAAGCCTAACCGAGGAAGGCAGAGGGAGAGACGGTCCCGTTGCTACGAGACACCATGACGCTGATGCCAGTCTCCACAAAGGGCACGGAGAAGTCGATGACCTCTGACCTCTCCTCATTGATGGTCAATGAACCGACTGCCATCGCTGCCTTCCTGTACACCACCTGGTAAACATAGAGCAATAGTTATAGTGATAGGTGTGTGACTCACCACCTTCACTGACAGAAATAATATAATAAGGTCTGTAAATATTTGGACACCATCAGACATCTCCTTTTTGTTTTGGATGTGAGATATCACAGCAACTGAGGCTGTGAGCTCAGAATGTCATCTAGTTGGAGGGCACTGTCAGCCATATTAGATGACAAGTAACAATACAGCTGTCGTCTTCATAGCTCCAACATTTCTGGGTGTCTGAAATGTATTCTGACAGTTGTTTGTGCAGATGTCCTTTTTAGTATGAAGTCAAATGTTCAGTTTTCTTGCAGTTTTAATTGTCTAAAGGCTTCTGGCGGTTTGCTCTCATAAACATTTCAACCATCTTTGGATCATATTGTAGGGTTTCATTATCAGATGCTTCAGTCTCAAGGTTTAATGTGGCCGGACTTGGTTTTAATTTAATCTGACTGAATATATAACTTACATTTTAGAGAAGTGAGCCTTGATGTATCCTGTTCCTGTTCAATACCCTACTCTTAAAGTGGGCTTATTAATCACTCACAAACTACAGGTATTAAATGTGACTTAATGATGACAAATGAGTTTATTGTGGTGCTTCACAAGGGGTCGGATTTGAAAAGATAAACCTTTTCTTCCCTAAACAATACTAAAGAAACATCGTTAGCGGTTAACATGTGAAAGCAACTTTCAGTCATGTGTTTAAAGGTTTGGTGAGGTTAAACCTTTGTTGACATTTGGGTCACAGATAAGTCAATTCAACGAATCCCATTGAAAGACTGAATCCAACAATGAACTGATTATAGAGTATATAGAGTATAATCTCTGTGTCCAGTGGCTGATGTAACTTTATTCCACCGCCACTATAAAACACATCAGTTACACGTGTCATATTATCATATACATACATATCATATTGTCATATTGCATCAACATATGGGCTGATGGCTGGGTGCAACATTTTCTGTGTGTTCAGAATGACACCAACCATATTATTTACATTAGAATGAATAAGAATTCCATGTAGAATTCAGCTGTAAGAAGAAACAATGCTGTCAAATTAAAGACAGGTGGCATTATGCAGCTGAATCATGCATCTGATGTGCCTTTTTTAATTCATTCATTAGTCATGTGAAGGTATACTTACATTTCTTGACAAATACTGCACCATTATTTTCTGTCTTTCTGAGATCATCTCTTTAAATAAGATGATCACTATTTCTCAGTTATCTGTCCATCTATCTAGCTGTGTGGCTGCAGACTGCGACCAACAGAACACCCTCATCTCACCCTTTCCTATGGTGGCCTCTAATAATGCCTCTCAAAGGCCTTCACCAGAGGCCAAGTTTTTCAATATAATGGGTAGAGACATTCACATATAAGTCCATTAAATAATTTTTGTGGCTTAAACTGTTGTGAAATACCTTTCTTCAAACAGTTCATTTGCAGAATACTAGTGATTTGTGGGCAAAATCACCTTCTTTGTATGTTTTCAGTTCTCTTCTGATATATAATCAATACTATATTTACACAAACTAAAATAAAATGTGGGCATTTTTGTCTAGAAGTAGGTGAAAATAATTGGGCGAGACACCAATGGTGGGGTCAGGAGATGATTTCCAGATATCAAATAAAATTTTAAAATGATTAGAAATAGTCTATTTAAGCCTATTACTGCATGTGCGCTTAATGTTATTAAAAAATTTGGACACAGTTTCCCATTCAAGTGGATGGGAAACTGTGTCCAAATTTTTGACTGGTACTGTATGTGTGTGTGTGTATATATATATATATATATATATATATATATATATATATATATATATATATATATATATATATATATATATATATATATAAAAAGCCTCAGATGAAAACATCATGAATATTATATATCTTTTTTTGCCCCTTAATCCCCCAGAATCCTACACACTGGACCAATTTATATGAAGCTACTGCCTGAACCGGTTAGCTTAGCTGAGTGTACTGGAAGGTACAGCTGGAAGAGATCATTTACTAGTAAGCTTTAGAGGGGCTGAGGGATGTTTTTACAGTTGGACACAGTCAAGCACGCTGTTTTCCCCCTTTTTCCTGTATTTATGCTAAACTAAACTTACTGGCTTTTGGCAGCAACTCCATATTCACGACACAAACATGCAAGTAGTTTTGATCCTCTCATCTCTCTCAGGAGGATAAAAAAATAAGGGGTGAAGAAAGTGAGAGAGACAGACAGGAAGTACCTCTCCAACCATGCCATTCCACACGTTGTTGATCTTCTTGCCATGTTTTCCATTTGTGACCAGGTACAGGTCATAAGTGAACTTGACGTTCCTCGCTATCTTCTTCAGAATGTCAATGCAGAAGCCCTTGCAGCACTGCTTAATGTAGGCGCCTCCTGATGTGCTGTTACTGCAACACATAGGCACATGTGCAAACACAATTAGGCGATACTTTTCACATTAGAAGACATTTTCCGTGTTACACAGGTGAATGTGTGAAGGGTGAGAATGACTGTAATCTTGCTCCCTGCTCGCTCGACATCTGGTGGTTCCATCAAACTGTAAAACCTGAATTATGGCAGAGCAGAAAAACCATAAATACAGCTGAAGGGCAGACAGAGCCTGTACGCTGTGTAAGTATGTGTGTGCGTCTCCCTTAGTGCCTGAAAACACAGGGGTGCTGAGCAGATGCTGCCGGCCTTTAAATAGACCTGGGCTGTGCAGAACAACCAAGCCACATGATTAAAATATCAGCTGTCCTTCCCCTCATCTCTCTTTTTCCTCCCTTCCTCCTGTGTTTCACTGATTCTGTCCTAACCTCTTGAAAACTCACAGCGCACCAGCTAACATACAGTACAACAGCCACACATGCAGGATGCACAGGGAGGGAGCGGCTGTTTAAGTAAACTTTTCTGACAGCCATCCCCGAGGACCTCGGAGCAGAGAACTTAGCTGAATTGTTGGATGAGATCATTCTCATCATCTATTAAACCCTACCAGCATTTTCAAAAGTATTTTCCATGAAAACTTAATTCCGTTCCCATGTCAGCGATCTCTGATGCGTGCTCAGCGACCTTTTCACATGCCATTTCAGCTGACTCCAACTCAAGACAAAACTCCTAAAGAACCGAGAGATTAATAAACGGAGAACGCCGAGAACGGCTGTCAAAGAACCGCACCATCAAAGTAATAAAGGACCTTTTAGCAGCAGCCAACTGTATCTGCAGCACAGCATCATGTGCGTGCATTTGTCTGTGTGTCTGTGTGTGTGTGTGTGTGTGTGTGTGTGTGTGTGTGTGTGTGAGAGAGAGGCAGCATGGTGTGCAAACTAGTGTGTGTGAGTCTACGTATGTACAGTATGAGCCCCAGGTGTTCTAATGCACACATGCTGTATACATTAGCTTTTCCCAGCTGAGCCCTCTCTGTGTACTTATGTGCCTATGTAAATACACACACACACACACACACACACACACACACACATATATATATATATATATATATATATATAAAGTACATCTGTTTGATTCATGTCATAACTTTGTAGCAACAAACACACACAAATAAAATGGAAGTAGTGACTGAGCAAATTCAGCCCTTATGGATGGTTGCATGTCTTTATGTGTGTACGGACGCATGGATGACTGGACACAGAAACGGTAAACGTAACATAAATGGAGGCCTTGAAGAGACGAGTCATCTTGGCCTGCGACCACTCAGACTTCCTCAGCGATTGCTTTTTTTTTACAAAGGGTGAGAAATCAAATCATAAATGAAACTTCCATAAGCTGTGATTCAGCCGTCTAATCGTCACTGCCTATGGAGCTGAATTTAATTGGCTGCATGGATCAGAAACTCAGCGGTTGCTGCCTTGTATTTCCTGTCTGTATTCTCAAAATCAATTTGGCACAAAAGCTTTTAACCGTCTGGGTTCTGAGGTCACACCAGCATGAAACTAACCCTAACACTAATCCTTTATAAAGCACATTAAATAAAGTTTAATATGCCAATGTTTGGTATCTTTTTTTTTCAGCACATCGCTTCTTTGACCTGACAATTATATCTTCAATTATATTAAAACATGCCGGGTTTAGGATCAGGGTTAGGGTTCATATCGGGTGAACAATGTTGATAGTCTTCAAAGAGAGTAATCACAGCTGAATTCTTTGGACTTCCACTGTAGCAATGATTAAACTACCCTTTCTTATCCTAGTCTATCATATCCTGCATATCGCTGCAGGAGGTGCAGCAAAGCAGCATTATCCCACTCAGGAAAAGTGCTTTCAGCCAGTCTGCATTCTCTGTTAAAGCTGCACTACAATGGAACTCCATCCCAGCAACTATTAGACGACTGGACGCATACAGTTTATTTTTATTTATTGTTTTATTTGAGATGCTGTATTCATCCCACAGGGGGAAATTCTTTCTCTGCATTTGACCCATCCCTGAGGAGCAGTGGGCTGACACTACATTGTGGCGCCCGGGGAGCAAACTGGGGTTCGGTATCTTGCTCACGGATACTTGTAGATTTGCAGGGGCTGGGGATCGAACCTGCGACCTTTCGTTCCGTGAACGACCGCTCTACCTCCTGAGCCACAGCTGACAAATTAGTCTTTTAGTCTAGTCAATTAGTCTTGTCTGGTCTTTAAAGTTCATTTAAAGAAATGGTTAATCAGTACTCAGCTCTCTAAAGACTAAATGCGCTGGACGTCTCCTGCTGCTACCTGTTGCTATCTTGCTGCTGTCAATCTGCCCTCATGTAGATGCTTGCATGTTTTTATTGTTGTTTTTCAGTGTCAGACTGATTTGTTTGTTTTTTATATTGGTCATGCTTTTGTGTCTGTGCTTCTTCTTTGCATGTTTTAGTCAGTTTCTGTTCTAACAGTGTAGCACAATGTTGTCTTTAGTCCATGTTTTCTATTAACATTAACATTATTATTGTGAGTTTATTTGTTTTGCATGTGTTGTTTAATTAGTCCCTGTATTGCATGTTGTAATTAGTACTTGACATTGTAGAATTGTGTACTGAATGATGTTCCATTTAACTTTAATATTTCCTCTTCCTTTTGTTCTGCATGCTCACAAATGATGAATAACTTTACAATTTTTTTGACTTTTTAACATCTATCAAGGGACTGCAGACGAAAAATTGCCTCTTGATTAACTCTAATACATTTACAGCAATGTTCATTGTTCCTGTTAATTAAACCAATAAAATAATTAAATAAATAGAATCCTAAGAAATGGAACAATTTTTTTATTGTCTGATTGAAAGTTTGAAATTCATTACAATTATGACAATAACACTATCAGTCATGAGTGGAATATAATGAAAAAAGATGGATTTTACTGGTGTGCTTTGACTGTGTTGTGGCCAAGTGATCAACCACAAGTAGAATGTAGATGAGGTGCCGAACCAGTGATAAACAAACCTGCAGAAATGATGATTAATGCCTCTGTACACTGGACTAACTGTGTACAAATAAGCTAAATATTACACATTAGCACAGAGAAACAAAGCTGCCTTGTCTTGTCTCAATCAGATGTCCATATACATGCGATAACTGCAGCATTCTTTCACTGTCTATTTGAGAAATATATCAGCATTGTTTACACACACAAGGAGGCCTGCAACATATTTCAACCAGTTTAAAAATGTCCAGCATATTGTTTGATGTGTTACAGGTGAGGATTTCTGAAAAGCTGACTTTCAAAGCAAATGTCATCCATGTAGGAGTAATCTTGAATTATATACGATGGGAAATCATAAATGTATTCAGTGAAATTATAAATTAAATCCCTAAATTAATCTATAAAATGTTTAATTGTGGAAAAATAATATCTTATACTTTTACTTTGATTGTGATTTGAATTAAAATCATTTTGAACCAACATACTTAATAACAAAGGATTATTCCAGCCATTTAGCCCACTGCTATTGTTACAGAGGATAAAGTGATATTCTGTATGTATTATTGCACTGTATGTTATTACCAGTGACTCATTGCACTGATGACAGATAACAAAATAAAAATGAGAGTAGATACAAATAATAAAGATGTTTGCTTTAAACAGCTGTTACAGAGAGAGTTTATGGGAAAATAAGCTATTGAGGGGAAAGATAATTCAGCTGTCCTGCCTGCAGTGGGAAGGACACTTCTCTATTAGGGAGCAGTAGAAAGAACAGTCAAGGCCAGGTGAAGCGATGACGTACCTGCCGCAGGGAATGAGAGCTATGCAGCCCGTTGTCGCAGAGCACAGAGCACCGGCTGGCAGGTATGAATATACCATAGCCTGAAGACAAGCGCGGGCGACTCCCTGAGGAGCCTTGACTACCAGGACCAAGGATTTAGAGTTTGATGTAAACAGCCAGGTGACAAAGGGGAACTTGGGGAGGCTAAAGAAAGGACAGGCTGCAGCATTCTGGATGGTTTGTAGCTTCTAAAACCAGGACTTTGTAAGCCTGGCTTGGTGGGAGTTGCAGTAGTCCAGATAAAGGTTGGGCAGAGTCCCACATGAAACATCTTTTCACTTTCTGTCTCCAGGTACAGCAGAGGCTGGGATTTATTTATTTAATGTTTTTTAATCAGGGACATTTTATAGTCATAGACTGTAAACATGCCAGAGGAAGACAGAGGGATCGTTTTTTTCCTGTTATGGAATCCAAACAAGGCCATAAAGATTTGGATCTTACAAGATACTAAACACCTCGTTGTGAACTTGATTTGCTACTAAATAGCAAAATCCAAATTGTTTGTTTTGATGACCATCTATTAAAGTGTCAGTTATTAAATTTGATGAGTATTTGTTTTCATCAGTCTGCTGATTATTTTCTCAATAGTTTGGTTTACAAATTGTCAGAAAATAATGAAAAGTGCCGGTTACAATTTCCAAAAGCCAAAGATGATGCCGTGTTGCATTGTCTGCCCAACCGTCTAAAACCTAAAGATATTCTGCTTTTATTAGCCAATCATCACCAAATATTCCATTATCAAAATAATAGCAGATTACAGTCCTGTTTATTGATTCATCAAATAATCAACTAATTGTTTCAGTCGTAGTGCAATGTAAGAAACTTCTTTTTTAAGCACATCATTATGGAGTTTACAAATTCAATCAAATGTGTATGAATAAATTACCATGTGGAAATTCAAGTAACAGAAATTCATATTAATCATTTATACTGTAAATGTTTTAAATTCTACAAGGTCATTATTATCTAAATAGTGAAATTTCACAAGTACAGTAAGCATCCAGTTTCTTCTCAAATTTAATTTTTTATGGGCTTTTTTAAAGCTTCCATATGTGACCATATTTAAAATTATGTAGGTACTCTAAAATTAGAAAAAAAGATTAAAAATGCAACATTATTTATATATAATACAAGAATGCAGAGAATTAAACAGATGCATGTTATTGTTTACAGACTAAATATACGACAGATGACCAAAATAAGCAGCGTGACAAATTAACAACTGTAATATTTAAAAGTGTTTAAGTGACACGTTCAGTCCACCTAAAACAAAGCGTGAATCACACTGAATTAATGGAACAGTGAAACAAAGACCACAACAGGAAACACAAGCAATTACAGTGGTAGCATACACAAAAATCAAGGGCAGTGGCAGATTGGTATTAGCAAACTGACAGCACAAGGGAGAGCAATTAATTATTAACAACAGACAGAGCTGATTATCCATGAGCCAAATGAGAACTACTTTGCAGTTCGTGTTCAGCTCTCTGACTCTTTTCTCCTGATAAAATAACATTCGTGGCAACACAAGAACTAATTGTCTAAGTGAAGAACACGCTTGTAGTGACACCAAGTTGTAACACGGATCACTGAGTTTGTGAGTTTAGAATTTAAGGCGTATTTTAGAGGCATTTTTTGTTTTAAACTTTTTAAAAACCCAGCAGTAAAGAGTAAATCAAGAAAAAAAAGTAAAAAAAGTCTGGGGTCTGTGGCTGACGCAGGGCTGTAACAAGGCAATCAAACCATTTCATTCGACCTGCATGAAATGTTTCGACAGCTACCTGCTACCCTGTCATTGCATGTGAACAGAGTTTTCCACAAGGCTGGCATGAATCGCATCCTAGTTTTTGGTTCCTCTTATTTTGTAGGTTCATTTCATGAATTAGTGCCACTGTTTCCTGTTTTATTTTGTAGCCTTTGTCATGTGCTCTTGCTTTGCATTTCCTGTGTTTTCTTATGATCTGTTTTACCCCTTTGGTTCCTGTCTGTGTTTTAGTCTCCTGTGTTTAGTTCCAGTTTGCTCCCTTTCCCTTTGCTCATGTATTCTCTGTCTATTAGTCTGCTGGGAGGCCTGAAGCGAGGGGTTGTTTTTTTTGGGTTTGATCATTTTAAAATCTAGTTACTCCTGCTCATTTCTCCAACTTCACCAACCCCAGCTTTAACCTGTGTTTCATTTCATTGTCAGCCACATACACATTTGGATTTCAGTTTAGCGGGCAGATGGTGAGTCAATATTATATTAGGGTGTGGCCCCAGTGTACATCCTTGTAGAACAAAAGTGAACAAGCCAAGGCTATCTGATTGACAATAACAGTATGTTATTGAGAGGTATGATTCATTTCATTTTCTTCAACTGAAATCAAGGTAGATGGAATAGCGAGTGTCAAATGCTTTCATGAGATCAAGAAACAACACTGTGAACACCTCCTTTTTATCTAACTGAGAGAACTCATCTCCTGCGACACCTGCAGTTCAAGGATTGTCAGCTCTTTGGTAACTTTGAGCATGTTTGGCTTTTAAAAGGCACATGAGTGGCAGCAGGGTTGGACTGGGATAATAATATATATATAAACATTGGGTGACATCATGTCACGGTCGATGGAAGGCCATATGGTCCAAGAGTCCACGCCTCATAACGCAATCAGAGCGCACAGGGTGAATTTTATGAATAAAAGTGTGATACGTATCCGTGCACATTTTTAGGTGGGTATATGGAAATCCGGGACCTTTCCTAGTGAGCATACGGCATATACCTGCATACCATGTAGACTACACCACTGGCTCTGTGGCCTGAGCAGCCAAGGTCCTTGGAAAAAACCCCAAACAAAACTAACAGCCTTCCACCAGCCCACAGATAACTGGCCCTCTGGGAATTCTCCCGGTACTCCCGGTGGCCAGTCCATCCGTGAATGGCGGGTATGTGTTGTTCACAGTGTGTCCACTTACTCTTTGACATGCTTGCGGCAGGGCACAGAGTTTCTCATGCAGGTTCCAGTGAGGATGTCCACATTATCCACAATGACGAAAGGTTTCTCCTCCAGGGTGACAATGGAGAGATGGTTTTCATCTGCATCTTCATCCCCATAGGAGTTATACCTTGGCCAAACCGGGAACATCAACGACAACGTCCCGTTCTCCCAACGACCCATCTGTGTGTGTGCAGACACACACAAACACAAAGTAAATCAGCAATAGCCATCTGAACTAAAGTGCTTTGACATTTTAATATTTTTGCTCGTTTGTAAAACCACTGTGTTCATTTGTTACCTTCTCCCACTTCCTTTCACTATTCAGGACGATGACAACCAGCTTGGGGTTGGCCTGGTAACCATCTGGAGTGAAGGACAAGTCACGCCCTTCGTTCCATACGTGCATCATGTGTCTGAAACACACGTGGAAAAAGAGAGTAGGAAGCTGTTATTTGCATTTGTTTTGCATCTGTTTGTGGGTATGTGTGCACAGGAGCAGATACATCTGAAATAACAAGTTAAGCACTCTGTTATCTTTAAAATCAAACATGAATTCAGCCACTGCGAGTGCATGCATGCCTGAGTGTGCATTCTACTATTTGTGTGTAGGAGGAGAAAGAGTCAGAGGCCATCAACATTCGGTATTGATTCCTCCATAGATACACGTCTGAAAGACAAGCCATTGGTGCAACAAGGCTGCCCTCATCCTCTTACTCACTACAGTTATCCTGCACACTCAAATACATCCTTTTGCAAAAACATTAACACAATCGCTAAAGTGAGGCAGTGGCGAGGAGTAAATGAGCCGGTATCACACACAGTGATATGGGATTAAGAATACACTCCAGTAAAACAATCTTCAGAGTAAGACTGAGATAATTCCCATTAGGGGAAAGGAGGGTCTGCTAAAAGAGCAAATTACAAGGCTTCATTACTCTAAAACAATAAATAAATACAATAGAATACAATACAAAATACACTCTGTTTTTATGTGTGCAAGGCAGAGGACCATGAAAGATTGATGCAAATAAAATCATATATTGCAGCAACAATTCAAGATGCAAATAGAGAATGGTTTGGGTGCTGTTCAGAAAGCCTTCTGCAGGTGAAAATGTTAATAATTACACTTCAATACAAAAAACAAGTGTGATTTTATGTTATCTAATATGCAGGAGAGGTATTAGAGTCAACACAACTAAAACATTCTGTTGGACAGTGGATTATTAAGAGGTACTTTAATCATCTGTTCTATAAAGAACAGGAAACGGGCCTGTGCTCTTTCAAAGTAGGCTCCACTCACATTGAGTAAAGAGTAAATAAAAGGTCCCTGTCTCCCTCGTATTCAGCTCTGCTGTGGGTATACGCTCTGAGAAAACACAGATAATCACATAAAAGCCTACACATAAGAGGCAACACGGTCCTATATAAATGAACCTGCCGTTGTTGAACAGACCACAATGCTTTTGGGTCTTAGCCACACGTCAAGACAAATATATATTGCTTTGGTACAAATCTTCATGGTGCAGCAGGTGATGCCCTTGTCACTGTGCATCGCCACAGCTGAATACATATAGCTGAAAAAACTGTTGCCGTCTATTCTGGGAAACTGCTGTCTCCTCTTATTTCATGTTTGTTACCATTTTCTGGGAACAAATTTTGATGAGGATGAGGCTGGTGAGTTTTTGAGGCGAGTAAAGCAGACAGATGGTGCATAATGTCTTTGTATTTATATTCATATATAGTCATTTTATAATGCCCACTGATGTCAACAAAACAAAAATGTGCATCTGCATTAAAAAAGGGGGCTCAAGGATTTCCAAACTACTCTATGCAAAATTACTGCATTGACTAGAAATGTAAAGGTGATTTTAAGAGAAGCATCAGCTACATCACAGAAACATAAAAAAAATAGCTGCTATTGCAAATGCCATCTTTAAGATATGAGTCCATTTACTACTATGTGTAAAAAAATCTATTATTGAAATATTCTGCCATTGTGTGAGCACTCTCAAAAAGTAGGAATAAAGAAGTGAGTGAGGCTTTTTCTGTATTATGGCAGGGAGCATCTTTTCCGAAACAAGTGACAGCTCAGGGGTTTGCATGCTACAGTGATTCCATCAAATAAAATAACCTTTTGAAATTTACTACAAGGACAAACCTCAATAAAACCCGAACAATCGTGGAGACCAAATTTCCTGAAACAGTCTGAGTCATTAATGCCTGTCAGGCAGGAATGACGGGGGATCCGAGCCAGATTATATTGTCCTGTTTCTCTCCCCCTCATGTTGTTAATATGCACGCTTTGGCAAGAATGTATCTAGACTAATGTATGCAGACTTCTGATCAAAGCCTCGCCACTTCCAAATCAGGGTGGGGATATCCAACCTGTCAGTTTATTATCACAAAAATTGGCCGCAGTTGTTTTGACAAATATGCTAATTCTATCTAATAAGTTAGTGAAACAAATGAGGCACCTCAGAAAGGGAAGAGATTGTTCTGCAAAAGGTTGGAGCCCCTATTGGGGTCTGAGTCATATTGGATCAAGCTGTCAACAACTGCGGTATTGTATATGCTTTGATATATATTGTAATGCGTCAATAAGAGAGAAAAATTACATAATAAAGTCATAATGGTAAAAATCACACTTAGGCTCTCATTCTAATAAGGCAACCCATATGTCACCACAGACATGCAGAGCTGAGCGACCTGACCTCCATGTTTTCAATCAGCTTTATATAGACTTCTGATATAATATTCATATATTAGCAACTGCCTTTGCAAACATGCAGAGATTCAGTCTCAGTATCACACATAAAAACCTGAGAGGAAGAAATATGATGAGCAGGTTCTGTTTTCTTCTTCTCCTGTGTGAGTCTGTGTGAGTCTGTGCGACCAGTTGTCCCCAGCATCTTGTTTGAATTATTTGACTGCGTCCTCATCAGAGAGACTTCAGAGAGGTACATGTATACACATTATGGTATGCAGGTGTGTGTACAGACACACACTGACCTACCGAAACATACGAGGCACCGACAGAGCCATGTAACAAGAAAAAGAGAGAACAAAGCCAGTAAAAGCTGCTTTAATCCTGAATTAATGCCAGTGAATTCAGTCGTCTATAGAGAGGTGGACACAGAAATACACAAAAATATACACACATAGTAGACAGTAGTTAATACATGGCAGCAACAACTGCTTTTCTGCCTAAAGTTCGATTTGTTGCCTCTAGAATGTGGCTGCAGGATGAGCTCATGCACCAAGCATGCATGTACACAAGAGCTAATCGCGTTAAATGTCATCAGGCATCGCAGTGTTCAACACTGCTGTCATCTCTGCTTCCCTCCTCGCTCTTAACCCTCTCATTAGTACATCAAAAAGAGTAATGTAAGACCTCTCAACCCAAAGACAAACGAGAGACGAGTTGTTCAAGTCTCTAGACGTTGATCTCCTCACACTCTCACACATGCACTCACACACCTGCGTAGGGCGCTAGGTGGGAGCTTCCCCGGGCTTCTGTCTGACGGCGTGCTGTAGCAGCTGTTCTGAGCCTCCGGCAGCTCCCCCCTCTCCCGCAGCATGGAGGTGGCTGCAGAGGATATGATGCCAACTCCATCCCGCACTCGTGTGTCCAGCGGGTACTCCCAGTCGTCGTAGGACACGGAGATCATGCCAAGGGGAAACACCTGAGAGGAAGGGAGAGGATATGTGAGATTCAGTTTGATGTTTTTACCCCAATTTGAAACATTCATATGCATCTCCTGTAGGTGTAAAGCAGATGATTTATTGGTTCCTTATGGAAATAATTCATATCTGACTATAAAATAAATGTGAGCAGACCATATTTATACTCAGTCAAGTATCACCAGTGCTTTGAATATATCAAAACAATAAGAGTTTATCTCCTCAACCAGACAGCAAACATCAAACTATTCCAGCACAATGGTCTGTCAGTCTAAACTACAATATTTTGCTTTTACATTTAACTGTAGGTCTTTGTCTAAGAAAGGCATAAATACAAAACACAAAATGGACTTAAAGTCAAGGCGAATGATGGACAAGGAAGGGAGAATAAACATTTGGGAGACTTCTGAGAAAAAGTAAGCAACTTTGGATATTTTCCATTTTTGACTGGGAAGGTAACATTTGAGCCGACTATGCTTTGAATTATTTATATACATATTCATACGCTATTTTAGATAAAAGCTACCACGCTGTCCTCAATTTTGAGAGAGAATCTGTAAGTAACGCTGCCAAAAGACGTATTCAGTGTCTGGGCAAATGTTTATAGGTAGAGCGAGAACAAGACATATTACGTATAAAGAAAGAAACGTAAACTAAAAATATGATGTCATGTCAATAAAAACAGAATGCAATGATTCACAAATCCCTTTTGACTTAAATGCGATTGAATACAGTACAAAGACAAGATATCTAATGTTCAAACTGATAAACTTTATTGTTTTTTTTATATAAATATTGGCTCATTCTGAATTTGTTGCCTGCAACATGTTTGAAAAAAGCTGGGAAAGTTTCATGTTTATCGTTGTGTTACGTCAACACTTTTAACAACACTCAGTAAGCATTTGGGAAGCGAGGTCACCAGTTGTTGAACCACAGATGTGTAATGGGGAGAAGTCTGGAGGCAGACAGGCCAGTCTAGGAACCTGGATATTTTACTTCCAAGCCTGTTGTAAGGCGGCAGGATGTGGCTTCATTGTCTTGCTGGAATAAACAGGGTTATCCCTGAAAAAGTCGTCGTCTGGATGGCAGCATATATTGTTCCTAAACTGTGTTTACCTTTCAGCATTAATGGTGCCTTCACAGATGTGCAGGTTACTCCTGCCATGGGCACTAACAGCCCCCCATATCATCACAGATGCTAGATTTTGAACTTTGTGCTGGGAACAATCTGGATGGTCCTTTTCCTGTTTAGCATGAAGGACACAGAGTCCATGCTCTCCATAATATATTTGAAATATGGACTCATTAGACCAAAGCACACTTTTCCACTTTGCATCAGTCCATCTCAGATGACCTCAGGCCCAGAGCAGTTGGCGGTATTTCTGGATGTTGTTGATACATGGCTTGTTCTTCCCATGGTCGAGTCTTAACTTCCATTTGCGACAAACGGTTTTCCAAAGTGTACCTGAGGCCATGTAGCCCATGTTTTTACTGCAGTGCTGCCTGAGGGGTCCAAGGTTACAGGCATTAAATGTTGGTTTTCGTCCTTGCCCTTTACTTGCAGAGATCTCTTTTGATGATATTATGGACTGTAGATGGTGAAATCCTCAAATTCCTCAAAAATGTTCCAGTCTTTCGTTGCCCCTTTCCCAACTTTTTTGAGGTGTGTTGCAGGCATAAATATGCACATATTTACAAACCTCTATGAAGTTGATGAGGTACAACCTAAGGTATATTGTCTTTGTACTGTTTTCAACTGAACTGAATGTCAAATGTTTTATTAATGTTTTACAGAGCGCCCCAATGGGAATGGAGGTTGTAGTCACCCTGATTTGTACTGTCATATGAATAATTTGACATATTGTTAAATACTCATTATCAGGCCAGCAGCCGGTTTGCTTATTAGAGACTGGAAACATGAACAAAAGAGGTAGCTTGGCTCAGTCCAAGGAAACAAATGTCTACCAGCAAAAACTCTGCATATACTGCATTATAGTATATTAATATATTATAAAAACAAACAAATATTGAAGCTTCTTCTCATTGAAGCTCATTGTAGCTTCACATTCAATAGACAGATACAGTATATGAATGAAATCAATCCTCTAATCTAACCTTCGCAAAGAAAGTAAGTAAACATGTTTTCCAAAAATGTCTAAGTATTATGTTGATGCTGTTGATCACATTAGCTGTAGAGAATAAAAGAGGTAGCAGATAAGCTGCAACAACCTGGAATCAAAAACACAGCTTGTCTTGCCAAACCCCTCCCTATATACAAGTCTCAATACCTCAGGGGTAAAGTCTGGGTTGCCAGTGGTGAGACTAGACACAATCCAGATGTAACCGGCTCCTATCAGGCCCAAGGATCGAGCTTCCTCTAGTATATACCTGTTGAGGAGTCAGAGAGTTGGTAAAGATACATTTGAGTATGACAAAGAAAAGAAAATCAAAGATGCACAAACTCACACAGCCTCATCCTTGGAGCAGTACAGCAGTATCACAGGACTCTGGATCCTCTTCAGGGCAATGTGAGATTTAGAGTTCGGGTCGCCATCTACAGCATCTAGAGTCACCACGCTCTGCAGGTCCCAGCGCACAAAGCTGGAACAACACACCATTTAGTAATACAAGGGCATAATCCTGTCAGTCTCGGTAAATAAAGGTTAAGGATGAAAGGAGTGTGTGGTTGTGTAAGGGGGGGGGAATTAATCACCTGTGATCCACAGTTATCCTCAGTGTACTGATGAAATCCTGGTACCCAGGGAACTTGGAAGTGACGATAGAAAAAACGTGCCAGTCATACTCCTCCATGATGGCGAGCATGAGCAGAGCCTCCTGCTGCAGAGCCGCGCCGAACTGAAAGAACGTGGACTTCTCATCCTGAAACGACACACAGGCCAGCAGCAGAGACTGTCAGCAGATTTGTCTTAGGAGCTGAATTAATTGCGGAAAAGTAAAAAAACAAAAAAAAACAAAAGCTGAAATGAACGAATTCAAACCAGACGTGAGAGAATTAAAACCATTTTCAATTTTCAAACCAGTGAGGCCGACGTGGAGACTAACGGAGATAAGAGAGAGTGTTTGAGGAGCAAACGAGGGGAGAGGGGAAATGGGAAAGGGAGGAAGAGGGAGAGTTACTGAGAGAGTGAGATTGACAAGTGAGACGATACTGCAAGAGAGTGATTGCTAGCAATAGGGGGTGGGAGTAGGGGGGTAATGGTTGGAGATAAGTCCCTCATACCTTGCAGGTTCGATTCACTTCAGCCCTCAGTTGTCAATATAACAACAGCCCAGCATTTTCTCAAAAGCCAAATACTGAAGCTCATTTTCTAAGCTTGCTGTATTACTGAACAGGGTCAGAATGTAACAGACAAGAAATCTGACTTTATAATGCCAAACGCCTTTTTTCTATGGTACACACACTGCAAGAGACGTTGTCCCATTTTACAGCAGTGTCATCTGAAGTCGGAGGACATCCTGTATAAATGGTGGCTCACATTTCACAGCCTTAATGCAAAATGCCATGTACAGTGAAAGCATTTTGTCTCAGTACTTGAAGGACAACAGGGGGTCATTGTGAGAGTAAGAGACAACAGTAAACATTACCAAACCCAGAACTGCTAATAAACAGAATGAAACCCAAAGTGAGTGTGAAATAAGTTGCTACTGATTGCGAAATGCATGTTTGCATAAAGTGTAAGCTCCCCTGGGGACACAACATATAGATAGCAAGACAGTCCGTGCACCAAAGAGTAGAGAGGGGAGATGAAGGAGTAGGCGGTGTCAAAGAAAAGGCTGAAGGGGGAGAAAAACAAGGATTGAGGGGGAGTATAAGAAGGAGACAAATGCTCCAGCCTTGTGTCTGAGATTGAGATACCTGCTGCAGAAAGAGGTGGAAAAGGAGTCAAGGGAGAGGAGAGACACAAGATAGGTAAGAGGACACAAGGTAACAAGATGACTCCCCCCGGCTCCTAGCAACGGTGCAAACTTTTCTTTTAATGTTTATAAATACCGTCCCAATCGTGTTTTCTACGACCGTGATACACTTCCGGACCTACAAACAGCCAGGGAACAACAAACGGCTCAACAATATCCGCAGAGTTGATGGAGAAGCTGCACAGCCTGGGGCTGCTACGCCGACAAGGACCCACCAACACGGCGCCGTCCTCCGGTAAGACCCGCGGTGGCCGGCTGTGTGTTTACTTTAATAATAACTTGTGTATTAATACTTCTGTAGTGGCCACTCATTACTCACAGCAGCTGGAGTACCTAATGGTGAAGTGTCGGCTGTTTAATCTACAGAGGGAATTCTCCGCCATTTTGGTGGTGGCTGTTTACGTCCCCCCCCAGTGCTAACGCTACTGAGGCGCTGCACGAGCTGTACGCCGCCATTACGGAGCAACAAACAGCCCACCCTGATGGATTTTTCATTGTCTCTGGAGATTTTAACCGTGCCAACTTAGAGACAGTTCTGCCTAAGTTTCATCAGCATGTGAACGTCGCCACAAGGGGAAATAGCATGCTGGACTTAGTGTACACCAACGTCCGTGAGGCATACAGGGCCATCCCTTCCCCCCACCTGGGAAACTCAGACCACTTATCCGTGATGCTACTCCTAGCATACTGGCCACTGCTGAAACGAAACCAGCCCAGAGGACCATCAGGATCTGGCTGGCAGGAGCCACCTCAGCGCTGCAGGACTGCTTGGAGAGCACAGACTGGAATATAATCAGGGAGGCTGCTACCTACGACCAGCACACATGTGTAGAGCTGTACACAGACTCTATGGCTGGTTACATAGAGAAGTGGATTGAGGACGTCACTGTCGTAAAACGCATCACCACACGCGCCAGCCAGAAGCCGCGGCTGACGGCCGAGGTCCGTGCACGTCTGAGAGCTCGAGATGCAGCCTTCAGGTCCAGAGATGAGACAGCTCTCACGTCAGCACGGGCAGAGCTAAACGCCAGCATGCACAGAAGATGCAGAAGCACTTCTGTGATACGAGGGACATCAGGCGCATGTGGCAGGGCATCCAGGCCCTAACGCATTACAAAACCACTCCACAGGCCACTGACAGTGACATCCACCTCCTTGATAAACTAAATGACTTTTATGCACGGTGTGAGGCTCAAAACAACACGCCTGGGATTAAGACCCACCCACCTGGTGAACAGGTACTCCGTCTGGACTCAGCTGAAGTGGGGAAGACTCTGTCCAGAGTTAACCCACACAAATCTGCTGGCTCAGACAACATACCAGGACGTGTTCTCAGGGACTGCGCTGACCAGCTGGCAGTTGTCTTCACGGGCGTCTTTAACATCTCCCTGAGTCAGGCTGTAGTCCCCACTAGCCTCAAAAGGACCATCATCATGAAAGTGCTTTGAGTGGCTGGGCATGAGACACATTAAGTCTGCCCTCCCTGCTTCACTGGGCCCTCTTCATATCCCTCTTACTGTTCCACTGACGACGCCATCTCCTACACCCTCCACTCCACCCTATCATATCTGGAATCTGCAGACAAATATGTTAGAATGCTTAAGTTCAGCATTCAACACAATCATCCCCCAGCAGCTGACAGGGGAACTTTCCGTGCTGGGCATGAACCCATCCCTCTGTAGCTGGATTCTGGACTTACTGACAGAGAGACCACAGACAGAACACGTGGGCAGCAGAACATCAAGGACTATCACCCTGAGCACAGGCGCCCCGAGGATGTGTGCTCAGTCTGATAATTCAAATCCAACATGATGCAAACTTAAACACTAAGATGAAATAAATACGGTGTATAGAATTTCACTTCATAATTTCTAATATGCTTTGAAAGGAGAGGTAAGTGAGGAGTCAGAGATAAAGGGACAGGTGGTGAATACAGAGGGGGAGAGAGAACAAATCATAACTGCAACATTTAACCTGATTCTTATGCATTACTTCTTAATTCATTCCACTGACATTGTTTTAAAGTTATTATTATATGATTTTTGCCCTCTAAATGTCTTAAAATGCAAATCAGGGAAATACATTTTTTCAGGGGGGTGGGGGGTGTCCCCGAACCCCACTAGCAAGCTCAGTTTTTGGACCTCAGTATTTCTATTTCTCTTCGGTGTGGGTGTAAGCAGCCTTTTACAGATAAGAAATACATATGCATTTCATATTAAAAGTGGAACTAGCCTTTGCAGTAAATCACATTCGATACTACCTAGGCAATTAAAGTAAAAAATAATCAATAGATTAATCGAAAAAATAATCGTTAGTTGCAGCCCTATAGTATAGGACATTGGTGTCTACAGTCTACAATGACCAACCTTCAGAGTCACCTTAAACTCACGTTTCCATGGAAACAACAAAAAATAAAATTTGTCAATGGCTTGGTTAATGGCGTATGCTAGACAAAGCTAGTATGTATAGTTTGCAAGAGGTCCAGATATGTTCTGGACCATCATGATGGATGGATGGACAGACAGACGTACTGATGTCATTTTTATGTCAGGGGGATAAAAAGGGAGAAAGGTGGAGAGGAGAGAGGATGAAATTGTACTTCAAAAAGATCTCACTCACTCACTGCATCTTTCTGTGTGTGTGTGTGTGTGTGTGTGTGGTTTGTACTTTACTCAGGTTTAGCAGAGGATAAAAAGAGTAAAATCTCCTCCTGTGTGACAGTTTTGCCCAGATAACACAAAACGCGAGCACAGATCCACACAAACATCCACTCATACCCTCACACATACAGCACAGGCTCACAAATGACACTCAGATTCAGATCAGTGACAAACAATCACTCAATGCAGCAGTAAATCAATCAATAAAACAATCTGTTCATTGATTAAATGATAATGAGATGGGTCATGTTTTGGTCGTTTTGCCCATTATTGATTATTGTTGCGTTGCAGATCCAACCATCAGATAATGAGACATAACAACACACACTTACAGTAACACTAAACACTAAACCTGAGTGAGTGCACATGATTGCACTGATAATGGCCGCATATATATCTGAGCAGGCATTGGCATTTAGATGATGTCCAATAAGCCGAATGCAATGCAGTGATGAGAACATGCTCTCTGTGTGGATGAAGGAAGGATTCAATGACTCTTGAAAGCTGCATTAGGTCAGACTTTGGTAAATATTCATTCATTCATTCATTCATTTTCTGTGACTGCTTATCCTGTGTAAGGTTGCGGAGGGGCTGGAGCCTTTCCCAGCTGCCTTTGGACATTGGTAAATATTATTAGCTCATTAAAACTCGGAGACTGCACAGTGTACCCATTACGTTGTTGCACCTAAAAGCAATCGTTCCAGATCCTGATTATTACTTGGATCTAGATCGAACTTGGTCGATCTTATGTGAATGTCATAGAGCAACTTTTGTCCAAACATTGTAGGCACTATAAAGTTAACTAAGTTAGCTAAAATCTTGCCACAATGGTAAAGAATCCTTTGTGGTGGTAATGCTACACGTCATACGTGTTCATAACATGCTTTTAACGCGTTAAATATTGACACCTGTCATTGTGGTCTAACCCACACATTTCCTTTTAAAATCCTTCATAATCTGGAGACGGGTGAAGAGGATGGAGGATAAGTGGAGGATTCAGAATGAAAGTCTTTTTAGAAGACTGATGGGTGAAAAGGGAAGATGATAGTTGCTGGTGGTTGTTGAATAATAAAGGATAAAAAGAGACGTTGACACAGACCTGCATCTTCTCATCAAATCACACAAGTCCACCAAGAAGCTTACATATGAATAATGCACACACACACACACACACACACACACACACACACACACACACACACACACACACACACACACACACACACACACACACACACACACACACACACACACACAGACACACACACACACACACACACAAATGAATTTTCCACATTATAACCCACATACCTAGAGATTTACTGATGAAATTGTGCATCAATTATATAAACACAGTGAACTTGATGTAGAGTTTCATATCCACCCACATGCCTGCACATAGCACATACACATGTGTACATGCACAAAGGCCCCTCAAAATGAAGCTTTACTCATGAGCAGGCACGCAGATAAATAATACACCACCAAAATAAACACAGTCAATTCCTCTCTCCTAACACACACACACTATTTCACGTCAAATGTAATTTTTGTTTACAGCAATCAGATGAAGAAATATGAAAGTGTGGAGAGAGCTGTGCAGATTGAGGCCAATGAGGGATGAACTATCACATTTGCAGAAATCACCCGGAGATTCATGTGGAGTCCTACGTGGAGAAAGGGTAGATAAAGAAAAGAATGAGCAGCCAGAAGCTAAATAACAATAAGCTGGCAGTGCTGGAGAAAAGTGCATGACATGGGTTGGCACAAAAGAAGAGGATGGAGCTAGTATGCAGAATAATCAGAAAGAGATGGGGGTAAGGAGGAGGATGATGATGAGGCCAGCAATGTGCAATATTAATATTTAATGCAGTAGGTCAGTTAGGATGGTGCAGCTACATTAAGTTGGCCTGACAAAGTGCAGCCCCAGATGCTTGCGGAGTACCATCCCACTTTGCACAAAAGTGCAAACAAATCAGCGTGGCAAAATGTGTCCTGTGTTCACAGAGCAAAACCTTGCTGCAGCTTCAGGGGTGAGAAAAGGAGTCAATCACCACAAAAGTCACAGAGGCAGTGCTCCACATGCAGTTTCTCAGAATGATATTCTGTTGAAGTAGTAGAATTATTATAATGCGTTATTATCATACATTATTCTGCTGAATCGAACGTTAACATCGGCTACACCATGCAGAAAAAGTCTTTTCAAAGTCCCTGAGATTTTAGATGAGGGTTGCTGACAAAAGACCGAAAACTCATTTGGTATTCAAATGACATCTGCCTGTATTTCCAATGGATGAGCACCACAGTAATTAATGGACACGTCTTGTCAAAATGAAAGTGACAACTACAATGAATATGAAACAATGAAACAGTGCTTAAACCTGTAGGACATGTTTGTCTCATTCACCATGGAGGAATTTTGGTATGTTTGAGATTATTTGAGTCCAAATAATTAGACAGAGAATTTGTTTTTTTCCAGCTTTCATGGTGGTTTGCAATGTTTTATTAAGATTAAAACATCTAGAGATATATCTCACAGTTCTAAATATGGTAGGTGAATGTAAGCAACTACAAATATATCTTTACTCATTAAATACATTTAACAGTGCAATAAAAAGACGGTAAATATGGTAAATATGCTCAATTTCTTACTTTAAGTCAAACCATAACCAGGAGTTCCAGAGAGATGGTTGCTCATTTAATCAAATCTGTCATATTTTATGATCAATAGGTCTTTTACATGGCAGACATTTTGACATTTCATAACAGGGAAACCACAAGTGTAAATCAATAACACCAATGACTGCATTCAGATTATCCATCGTTGATAGCCGTAACATTATGAATTCCACCTGTGCCTCTGTCAGCCACCTGATCAGTGACCCAAAGCTTCAAAACACCATCTAATTACTCATCTTACCTCAGTTTTGACTGTTAATGTTGTAAAACAGGCGCCAAAAATGATTGGTTAAGTTAAAGAATGTAATGCAATGTAAGTTAAAAACAAGTCAAATTTGACTTTCAGTCTCACAAAGAACTTGAGGCTGGGTCTTTCTCATTCTTTACAATTACGTTAAAGACTCATCTCCACGTATTACACTAGTAGGGAAACTTACAGCATCATAGTTTGAAGAGTAGGGCAACGATCAGGCAGCCATATTTGACTCTTTGGGAGTGGGCTGGCTTACTTTGGTGTTAATTCAAACCAATCTGAATAGTAGTAGTAGTGATAGTAGTAGATGTAAAGCATGTGATGTTATCTTTAATACATGCCTTTAAAAATGATCACTGTATATGGAGCGCAAGGGTAAAGGCAAAGGAAGGTCACCTGTATTACAGTAAATATTATTATAAGATAAATTCTACCTGGCAACGTTGGACCTAATCAGTATAATTAGAATTAATTTAACACTGCGGGTTAGAATGTTAGAGGGATAAAGGTATTATTATCACACACTAAACAAGGGCAAAAGATTAAACGACGCTAAAGGCTACGCTGGAACATGGGACACGTTTTCTGTTGTGGTCTAATTCAGTGTTAAAGCTCAGCAGATGTACTGCAAACTCCAGTGCAAACAAACCTGCTCAAAATCCATCCGCTTACAAAGCATGAACTCAGAAAAGCCCCTTACAAGCAAACACAAAGGGTATCCTAGAAGAAGAATAGTGTTGTCCAGCAGCAGAAGTAACCAATCAGAGAGCTGTTTATGTCACAAGCTCTTCTGCTGTATTGATAATGTACTTTCTTTTCTAAAAGAAATCCACACATCCATATTGATCACTGGTGTTTGAGCGATGTAAAAAGTTGAAATAACAGTGTCATGAGCATAATAGGAGCATTCTTTGACCATTGTTGAAAGCACAACCTCCGTAACAGAGACATAAGTCATTTCTTGATGCTAACAGAATGTAAAGGCGAGCCCCTCAAGAGCTAACAAGCAGTCGTCCCTTAAGCTCTGAAAGCTTTTCAGTTTTAGAACACAGAGACAGCTCCCATCTTGCACTCACTGACTGAACATAGACTTTCTACATTCCTTAGATTGACAGAGAATTATAGCATTTAGCTTGCAGAGACCGGCTCCCAATGCTAACAAAGACTACTTTAGTATTTAACAAGAGGTAAGTCCCAACGCTTACGTCTACCGTAGTAGCAGCCTCTCACTCCCCAGGCAAACACAGAATAGCATTTAACACAGCGCAGAGCCCCCGAGATAGCATGACCTAGCTCCGACTAGTGAAGCATTAGATCTCACCGCTAACTCAGACAAGCATGTAATGGACAGCAGCGCGGTCATGGGCTGGCAAAGCGCGCAGCATTACGGAGTAACCTCAGAATGTAATATGGGACTTGAACGCAGCATGTCTCCTGATACTTGAAAACATATTTTCCTCCTCTGGAATAAAACTTAAGTTTTTCACACAAAAGTTTGAATACTGAGTTATCCAGTGTTTTCAGTCCAAGTGCAGAAGTCTGTGTTTTTGTAGATTTGTAATAGCAACAAAAGGCTGTATTAATTTGACATTCAATGTTTTGCACATAAGATGCTCAGCGCTTCACATCCCAGACACACAATAAGTGTCCAGAAGAGAGGGGAACTACTTCTCTATGGAAGCAAAGAAGGCCACAAGGATTTCAATCTCATAATCAATTCAACATCAAATAGTGAAATTTAAACTTGTATATCACTGATTATCATGAAACTTGTAGAACTGAAATAATGACATTGAAAACCATCTATTATTATCATCATCATCATCATCATCATCACATATCTTCCAGAGGGTAGTTTCCCCACAAATCATAAGCACATCTTAGATCATCATAGATTATTGTATATAGTATACAGATAGTGGGAATATAGTGGGAAAATGTCACATGTATGATCAATTTGATTGATTATCTGTTCTAAGTAACCTAAATGTAAAATTTTAGTGTCTGAGAGACCTTTGTAGGTCTGAAGATAACTCGTTCAATCAGAGCAGCCTCAGTATATTGTAGTTTATTAATTTTGGAGACCGCCTGACAATGACTTTTCTGCCTGGAAGTGTAAACCCTAAAACAAATACAAAATAAATAAATAATTACTTACTAAAAAATAATAAAGAGGGAGAATCCAGAGAACACAAACTAGACAGATGTGAAGTGCAATATTTCAATGTTATAAATTCATTGCTATTGAAATTTCAGCATGAAGTTTTCAATGCCTTGGGCATTTTTTATATATAAAACTGCAATATCAGTGTAAATTTATTTTTTCCATTGTCAATAATGGCCTCAGAAGCACTGAACCTCCCATTCAGTCAGAAACTAATATACTCTGTTGTACCGCAGCTTTACTTTAATCATGTCATAGAAGAAATAAACACACATTTGTTTTCAAAAATCCATTAAAAACAGCAGGCAGACATATTACTGCCTAGAAGTACACAGTCATCCATCACCTATGTAATATACTTCTTATTGTCAACGTGTCTATCTATCTATCTATCTATCTATCTATCTATCTATCTATCATCTATCTATCTATCTATCTCTCTATCATCTATCTATCATCTATTTATCTATCATCTATCTATCTATCTATCTATCTATCTATCTATCTATCTATCTATCTATCTATCTATCTATCTATCTATCTATCTATCTATCATCTATCTATCTATCTATCTATCTATCATCTATCTATCTATCATCTATCTATCTATCATCTATCTATCTATCATCTATCTATCTATCATCTATCTATCTATCTATCATCTATCTATCTATCTATCTATCTATCATCTATCTATCATCTATCTATCTATCTATCTATCATCTATCTATCTATCTATCTATCTATCTATCTATCTATCATCTATCTATCTATCTATCTATCTATCATCTATCTATCTATCATCTATCTATCTATCATCTATCTATCTATCATCTATCTATCTATCATCTATCTATCTATCTATCATCTATCTATCTATCATCTATCTATCTATCTATCTATCTATCATCTATCTATCTATCTATCTATCTATCTATCTATCTATCTATCTATCATCTATCTATCTATCTATCTATCTATCTATCATCTATCTATCTATCTATCTATCTATCTATCATCTATCTATCTATCTATCTATCTATCATCTATCTATCATCTATCTATCTATCTATCTATCATCTATCTATCTATCATCTATCTATCATCTATCTATCATCTATCTATCATCTATCTATCTATCTATCTATCTATCATCTATCTATCTATCTATCTATCTATCATCTATCTATCATCTATCTATCTATCTATCTATCTATCTATCATCTATCTATCATCTATCTATCATCTATCTATCATCTATCTATCTATCTATCTATCTATCTATCATCTATCTATCTATCTATCTATCTATCTATCATCTATCTATCTATCTATCTATCATCTATCTATCATCTATCTATCATCTATCTATCTATCTATCTATCTATCATCTATCTATCATCTATCTATCTATCATCTATCTATCTATCTATCTATCCTTTCTTATTCATGGATTTTCAGGGTGTATAGTAGTGAAAAAGTGAACATAAACATATATGTGTATTTTCTGTGTGCCATGGAGAAAAGAAAAATATACAATAATCACTGCAGAGTAAAAACATAACTGTTGTCAGACACTGAAAAATAAGAAGTAAATATATTCAAGTGAAACATCCCAATTTCTGGGGTGAGACTGTGAAGCGCCAGCAGACTCTTTCAATATTTTGATTTAATCAGCAAAACGTCCTACAGTAACACAGATGTTCTTTGGAGGAGAATTATTTCTAATTAGGACTGCAAAGCAAGCTGAGTAGTTGTTTTCCTCTGACTGCAGAATGTAAATTTAAAATGCAAACCTCACATATCAAATAAATCCTAAGGTTAATATGCTATTTGATATTGTAATTTCAGCGTTTGCCTAAGAACACCCTGTCTGGTCCTCATCACGATCCACCAACAAGCCCTCCGCAAATCAACAGCAAGCCTCTATACTGCTGACTCTATCGCATATGGTGCTGCATCAGCATGCAAAACAATGACTAGAATACTGTAAAGAAATCGTATCATTATTTGGATGAGGAAAGAAAAATTTAATTTCAGCAGAACTCTGACAAAGTGCTTTGTATTGGATGCCAAGCACCACCTGGTGAATCTGTCTCCTGAGTGGTAGCCGATGGTTGTGTGCATGGTTGGCCCTGCGTATCCAAGTGTCAGAATGCTGCTCACGGCAGAGGCTAATCACAACACCTGCTTAGGAGAGATTACAGCGGGATCAGCCGGAGCGCTGAAAGGCCTCGGCTTTATTAAAACTGAAGCGTCGGTCCAGGCTGTGGCATCCACATATACACATACATACCCTGAGATATGTAGTGCATAAAACTCTATATATCTGTCTGTGTATGGTGTGTGTGTGTGTGTGTGTGTGTGTGTGTGTGTGTGTGTGTGTGTGTGTGTGTGTGTGTGTGTGTGTGTGTGTGTGTGTGTGTGTGTGTGTGTGTTTACAGCCACCGATTGAGTAATAATAACTGTTTGACTCATAGAGCTTCAGAGAGAAAGAGATGTTCATGCTATTTCATCCCCCTACATGGAAAATTAATGAAACAGCAAACCTCCTCGCTCACTTTCTCTCTCCCCCCTATCAGTGAATGAATTTAAAACAGCTCAAGGACTGAGTAAGACCCTGCATCCTCCTTCCTCCTCTGGCAGCCTTCATTGGCAAATCAAAGAATTGCCAGTTTGATATTTATAGCTAAAAAGCCTTTGGGTGAAAAAAATCCCACTCTCTCTCTCTCTCTCTCTCTCTCGCTCTCTCTCTCTTTCTTTCTTTTTTACTCTTTCTCTCTCAACCCACTGATAGTGACTCCATTGGACTTTCGAAACCTTAGGCCTGGTGTAAAAATGGCAGCAAGCGGTGAGTCAGCCCATCCCAGCTGACTACCTCTGGGTTGATTGCTGGACCATACTAAGCAGGCCAAGTGCCGCAGGTATGAGGACAGGCTGGCCAGTTGAGGTTAGCGTCAGGGCAATCGTCCAGTGCCAGTGTAAAACAAAAAAGGATCTGGCTGGTGTAGGAATGCCACAAGCCAGAAGATTAACGAGACAATTCACTGAGTGTTAGTCTTTCAGCGTTTAGAGAGGAGCTGCAGGGCCTGCTGAATAAGAAAACATTGGTTTATACCCATCCTGGTTAAAATCACATTAGCCCAGTGTTTCTTAAGTGAGTTGCTGACAGCCGAGGCATCGTGTTTGCTAAATACCACAGAATAAGTTTATACAGTGACACAGTATTCCAGAGGGCATGTCTGTTGGGTGTAGGGAGGACTCTGGGAGAAAAGCTGGAAAGTGGTGAAGGGGTTTTGGAGATAGTGTTTGCATGGGGGGGGGTTAGACAAATCACTAATTCTGCAGAGGAAAGAAAAACGGTAGCTGAAGGGGAATTCGTTCATTATATATAAGCCTTACTCAGGTCTGTGTAAGCCTTTTTATACCAAAAACACTCCCACAACACTACAGTGCACACTCTCACTTCCTGAAAGATACACATAAAAATCTTGTTGCTACATTTAGTGAAACCAGCAACAGGGCGCCGCACTTTAATCCTCTTTCTCCTCCTCTGCTGAATCCTCTTTCTCCTCCTCTGCTGAGTTTGTCCACATGTGCGTCCTTTTCACCAGTTTAATTCCACCAGTGACCTCCTCTGTTCCCCATCTCCTCCTTCTCCCCTCTCCGATCCAGCTACTTGCTCTCATCACTTTTGTTCACACGACAGTCGCCATCCACTGTTACCATGGCAAATCAATGGTCAGTCTACAGATGGGAGCAGATTCATTTCTCCCTAGAACACACACACACACACACACACACACACACACACACACACACACACACACACACACACACACAGACACACACACATGCCTGAACCCACAATGTGCATCCCGCTCTGCCATTCCACCACACCTAATGGATAGGTGTCGATGTGCTGCGTGGTTGAGAGCACACAGGCACATGTGTGTGTGTGTGTGTGTGTGTGTGTGTGTGTGTGTGTGTGTGTGTGTGTGTGTGTGTGTGTGTGTGTGTGCGTGTGGCCAATGTGTCAAAGATCAGATAAGTAAATCTATTTCCCTTACTAATTAAAGGAAGGCAGAGTTCCCCAAGGAAAAGGAGCATACCGAATGTCAGGGCACTGTGTACTTGTGTGATAACCACCAGACACACACACTTGCATACAAACACACACATACATACAAAGTTGGACAGACACATTCATATGCACAAATTACTTTTGGCAGTGTGTATATTATCTCTGCTACTGTGCATCTGTGGGGGTGGGTTGCACATGTGTATATGTGTGTGTGTCTATTAGTGGGTGTGCTAAGTTGTTAAGTGTCCATTGGGGGAGGTAGAGCAGCTACATGGCAGATGCTTTAAAGCCAGTGGCTCTTAGACAGCAGAGCAGAGATAATAGGCTATGGCTGCCATTACCTACTACGCCCTATTAGTCAGTACCCAACCTGTAGACAAACACACAGACACACAAATGGTGCAGATCTTGTATATTTTTATGTTTGCATGTGTGCATGAGTGTGCTACACTCGGAGAGACAGATAAAGAAAAAGAGAGGAGAAAGGAGGCTTAGAGAGGAAGGATAGTTAGCTAATTTACAAGGCCTCCTCCTTTAGTGAGACAGATCTTCTCCAGATGGGGAGGGGAGGGGAGGAGAGGTAAGGCAAGACCTGGAGAAGGGAGGAAGTGGAGGAAGTGCTAACACATTCAGAAAACAAAATGCATCACAGTCCGTGTAAGCAAGAAGATGAGCTGAAAGTTGACAGGGAGAGCGGAAGGAAAGAGCGGAGGCAGGAGGGTGACTGAGAGAGAGACAGACAAGAGAGAGGGAGGGAGAGAGAGAGAGAGAGAGAGAGAGAGAGAGAGAGAGAGAGAGATGCAAGAAAATCCTTCCGTGTGACATTCAATAAAAAGAAACAAGAGAAAAACCTCGGTTCCAATATCTGTCTGTGGCTGACGTTTCCTTGTGTGCATGCATGTGCTGAGCAGATTGCAAGTATGACACACATCACATGCTCTCTGTATCCATCTGTGTATCCATCCATCCCTCCTTCCTTCCTTCATTCTGCCACCAGCCGGGTTGATGCTGCAGCTCTGGATGCGGCTGCTCCTCCTCTGGTGCTGGTGACTATAGGGGGTTACTCTCCAAGAGCACCGGGGTGATTGTTTCATTCTTTTATTTCAGGGGGAGAGGTTAGTAATGACGAGGCTGATGATCATGATCAGGTCCTGCTTCTCCCTCCCTCCCTTCTCTCTTTGCCTCCCTTCCTGGTCAACACACCTTACAGAAGTTTGAACCACTGGGAGATCATTAGCACGGGATCAAACCCCAACACTCGCTGTCCAAACCCGGAGACCGAAACACACATAGCACACACACAGTACACAGACCAGACAGCTACACACAATAAAAATGAAATGGGGGCACGGAGAGCAGCGGCGCAGCTTAAAACCCAGAGACCAAAAGAGAAGGAGGTCTGGTGAGAAGAGAGCAGACATGGGATTGGCAGAGCACTATTTCTTTTTCAGAGAGGAACAAACACCACCTTATCTGAAACACAGAAAACACACATTGAGTTCAACAGACGTGACAGACGTGTGTGTGCACACTTCTGCACACGTACTTGAACTGAGCAGCCACCCACACATCACAGGCCCATTCAGTGACTCCAAGCAGCCTCTTTCTCCTACACTCTTTCAAGCACACAAATAAAAGAAAAGTTGCATTCACACACATGCACACAAAAACGTATATTCTTCTCTCTTGCTCTCTAGACAAACGCATTCATGCATGCACGTACATGCACACATGCACCGCAACGCCCAGACATGCAGAAACACACACACACACACACACATATACAGTCACAGTCAGTTTCTCCATCAGGAGTGTGTTGAATAATTCAGTCTAAGGGAAGTACACAAGACTGTTAGGAGTGTATTCAGCATTGGCCTGAGGGCCAACCTCCACTCTAAAAGCATGATGTCACTGCCAGCCTTCTCCTCCTGTCCCCTTTCTTGGTCTTTTTATCTGTTAGATTTGCGTTTCAAACCCCTCCTCCTATCATTCCAGTTTAAATCTGGATTTGATGGTACATTTGATGCCTAACTGAGTCCAAAAATCATGACGTATGTTTCCAACCATGCATGCGTGCACAAAAAATAAAATAAAATATGTTCAAGCAGTCTTAGGAGTTGTCATGCTTTAAAAAGTTTACTGAAACAATCTGAGTTTCAGAGCAAGAGGAGCCATATTTCTTTTTCTACTGCATGCACTTCTGTCTCTTGATTTCTCCCTCATTCCTTCCATCTCATCCTTCCTCCCTCCATCATCTTATACCTCCCCTTCCTTCTGCAGGTTTGCCAGCTGTTCTGCTGATCCACTGAAGCCACTCTCAGATTTAGGTCACTCTCTCAATTAAGGCAATTAGCAGCAGCTGAGTGAGACTGAGAACAGGCCGCTCTCATTACAGCAACAGGGGCCATCGGCTCACATCACATGACTCTCACTTGATACCCCACTAGCTACCTGCCTTAGCCTTGACTAGTACCATTCTGCCAGTATTGGCACTGGCTCGTACAAGTGTTTATTTGCTAGCACAGAATTAGCCCTTGCAGAAGAACTGAGTCACACTATATTGTGTGATTTCTCTGAACGTACAAACAAGATGCAGAATCTCTGCTCATAGTCCTGATGTAAAATGTCCTGATGGTTTCTGGCACAAATCTAAAAAGAAAACTCTGAATGCTAAACGCTGCACCAGAGACGAGACGGTTACACCAAACAGAGGCGGTGCTTGTCGATGATGATAGCGGCGTCACTCTGAACTGGATTGCAATTATCAAAAGACATTTGGTTGTTCAATATTTCTTTTTCTTTTCCCAGACAAGAAGACCATGAGATGAAGATAAGTCAGTAAATAGACTTTTTAGCCTGGATTAGGCTGTTCCAAAAGTTCAAGAATGAATATGCAAAGAGACATGATAGATCTGTATCTTACTTAAAGATTAGAATATTTCAATAATTTTAATATTAATAACAACAACACATTTTCAAATGAAACTAGCTACAGTAGAATGTGATGTAAGCATCTGCAGTGTGCTGATCTGTAATGCAATCTTTGAGGATGTGTCAGGCTTGTAGCACCGTTGGCCATCATTAACTGGCTGTAGTGATGTGTAGGCCTCTCTCAGATTATGCCAATCCAAATCTTCTGCTAGCTAGCCATATTCCGTTAACAGCTGATTAGTACTGGAGAACAATGTTCTAGGATGCATCACCATCAGTTAGCCCAGCAACACCTCTGGCCATCATTAAAAAGCTGCAGCGAGGTGGGCCATTTTGGTCCATATTGCTCATTTTCTCCATGCACACACATCTAATCACTGACTGCTGGGGTGCAATTAATCAAACTCAAATGTTAGCAGTTATGATAAATTCTTCCCGGCAAACAAGTTCATAAAAAAGAGGCACATGAAAATTCTTATAAGTAAAATATCCTCAGTGTTTTTGGAGGATGGCTGTAGGAGAACTTTCTTGAAGAGTAGTTAACATAATATTAATAAACCAGTTGGCACATGGTGTTATCTTGTCTTCTGGTTGATATAGAAATGAAATTATAATGAACTTATACAGACAGAATAGCAAGCAGATTTTACTTTCTTGCTGGGGAAAAAATGTAATGTAAATGTAATTCATCATATGTAAAACAAGGGTATTAAGGCTATTAAGTATGGAACTGTAATATGTTGTATGCATGGATCTTGTTATAAAAAAAAAAAAGAGAATAAAAAAAAAAAAGAACTGCTTGTCAGATTAGCCTATCCCGCTGACATTGGAACTGGGGGGCTGTGATCAACATTCTATGTAATTTTCTGAGAACCGACAACCCGACACCCACTTGAACATATTTGACCTTCACTCTCATTGTCTTTCTTTCATTTTTGAACCAATTCTCATCAGTTTTTATGTGAAAAACTGAGTGAATATCTCACTATGAATGTCTTACAGGAGAGGCTGTCTGAAAATTTGCTCAGTTAACTCGATAATTAAGCAATTACCATTCACTCCAAGCTAACACATTCGGTTTCTGAAATAGTGAGACAACACAGTGCACAAACTAGCTCTTTTCTGACACAACCTGTCACTTCAATAAAAAGATTAAAAGTTGTACTTTCTGTAACTTGACAACAACCTGCATGGCTGCCTCATAAAGAGGCATATTGCAGCCGTTGTGCAGGTAAACAACATGATCTTCTGTTTGGCAGTGATGAGCTGCTGCAGTATCTTTACACTATTAATCATCTTCCTGTGACTAATGCTGATGGTGTCATACAAGCACTGCCTAAGAGAGGCCATCTCACACACACACCACACAAACTTCTCTCTCTTTCTCTCTGAAGGGCTCTGATTGGACATCTTCACGTCCATTTCTCTCTCACACATGTTCTTCCTCTATCATCCTCTCAAATTGCCTCATACCTAACTGTTACCATATACGCTTCAATTATTCTACAAGCCCTCTCCATCGTCTCTCTCTCTCTCTTGAACATCTAATAACACTCTGATCAACTGCTTCTCCGTCCTTCTCTTTCCCTATCTGCCGCTTTGCTTCCCCATGCGTCCCCCGTTCCTCCCCTGCCTCCTTCACCGTCTCTTTCTCTGCTGTTATTGCCTACCTCTAACTCTCTCTCTCTCTCTCTCTCTCTCTCTCTTTCTCTCTCTGATTCGCTCTGAGAGTGTTATTTATACAGCAACAACCCACGCACAGTTGAGCAGTGCAGAACAGAACAGTGAAGGGAGTTTGACTTGCCAAAGTGGGCATCACCTCAGAAACACAACAAAACTCTTCTCTCCTTTACTCTGTCTATCCTTACACCACTCTGTTTTTGTCTCTTCATCTCACGACAACTCTGCTCTTCTTACTGTACTGCATGCAAAATATCAATTATACTGAGCAACAGTAGAAACCCTTTTTTTTTTATGTCATGCCATCCTGTTCATATTAAATATCAAAGGCAAATTATGGTTCACACAGCTTTATTCACCATTTAGCCACACAGAAAAATATCTTTTGTGTGGCTAATTGTTGTTGCCTTAATGTTTACAAGGGATGGTGAGACAGAGAACAACAACAGTCAGTAACGCATGTGACAATCTCCATTTATCACAGCGTCACATGTCCTTTGCATGGAATTGATAAAACGGTTAATCTGGACTAGTAAATATTGGGTTTTTAAAACTATGCGTTACAAACTATGCGTTACAAACTGTTGCTCAGTTTAGTTCAAGGGCAGCAGCTCAAATGGACAATGGAGCATTAGTTGAATGTCCAAATAGCTCTATAGTGGATATTGAGCTTCCTGTGTCAATACAGAAAGCAACGTGGAAGGAATAGCGATATATTTTAAATGTAATAAAAAGTTGAAATATTTCGAAAATGATTTGTACTATCATAATCATCAACTCTTAGGTTATTACCTAAAAATGCTAGCATCTTTAGTACATCTCCCTGATTTGGATTTGGAAATACCACATAAAGTGAAGTGAGTCAGAGCTCAGTATGGAGGTCAGAGAAGTTGAACTATGACTCAGAGTTTGCTGGTATGAATTATTGACTGGGGAAATCTAAAATAAATAAAAAAATGCACACTCACTTAACTTTACCTGGAAGGAAGTAGTAAAATAAATCCAAATGCCTTCCCTGACTAATGTGTCATTTTGACTCTTACTCTCTCATCTGTAGTCTAAGTTGAACCCTGCATTTTTGGCCTTTTCTTTTAAAGGTTAGCGAAGAGAGTTCGTGACCAGAAGGTCAGAGTGGCATGATAAATCTGGGTGGCGAAAGTGAAAGGCAGCACTTGCCTCTCCCCTCATTACCACTGAGGTGGCCTTGAGCAAGACCCTAGACCCCAACTTCTCTAGTGGAGATGCTCAGTTGTCAGACTGTACTGAGGAGCTTCCAGGTGTGAATGTGTAACTGTGTGAATGTGAACAAAGGATTTCTGTAAAACAAAACACAGCATTGCTCTCAGTGAAACTGCCCATAATAATATATAAAAGTAATTCATAGTAAAATTCAGACAGACAATCAAAACAACTTACATGTGAGATGGACACCATCTACCAGCTTTATATTTATTATTACAATTATTTATGTATTTATTTATTTGTATCAGATAGGAAGAACATTTGGAGTTTAATTATCACAATTATCATAACTGTTAATGGTTAGTTTACGATTAATTAAAAAAATCTGTTTCGATTGTAGTTTGGTTAAATTACTGAGGCCCTGTTTACGCGACAATAGTTTTGCGTAAAAAGGGAAACGTTTTTCCTTTGCGTTTTAAAAAAGTTCTGCGTTCACGTGACAACGTTGTCAAAATGATCCCCGAACACATGGATCGGCGAAAAAGGAAAATGCTGTCGTATGCATGTCCAGGCAGTAGTTGGCAGTGTATCCTTTCAAAGTCAACACCACAGAATAAGATCACAGTAGTGGTGCAGCAAATCTACATAGTCATCTACACAGTCTGCAGCACAAACAAAACCAGACTGTCTGATATTGTTTTGGTATTGTTGTCATGTCAATAGTGTTCTGTCCATGTGCACGAATTAGGCTGGAACCATAACAGGCATACACGAAGCGGGGCTATGTCGTCATCGCTTTCAGAGGAGTTTTTGCCTGCTTACATGGCGACGGTGTGGTGACGTTTTCAGAAGATTACACGATGGAGCCTGTCCACCGTTGTGTCAACGAACGGCCAAAACGCAACAGAAGTTTACCGTTTTAGGGTAAAACCATCGTGTAAACAGTCCCTAAAACTTATTGTTTAATTCAAAACTGATAATATCTATTTATAACTTTTCTATTAATCGTATTCAGGCTTGTGGACAATATGAGCAAATGTTACGGAAAAGTGAGATTCTTCCCGACTAACTTCATCCAGTTTCGACTCGGTATATACTGTAGTGTTTTTTTTTTTAGGCCAGCAGAAAAAAATATAATCCCCTATGGCATCTTTCATTCATCTTACAACCGTACAGTCTTTTCTAGGGCACCAACTAAAATGAGACGCACCATAGATGCATCCCGACTGGACGAGTTGAACCATATTGAATGATATCATGTACCCACAATTTCATTAGTCTGAACATAACTTATTAACACAGATGAGGACTGCTGCCCTCAGTTAAAGATGAATTCCTTCTTTACAACAGCACACACCAATCTTCTCTCATACATGAAAATCACCCCAAACTATTCTGATTCCTCCACCTGATTTCTGAAAGGACCATGACCTTATATTTGAAGGTGCAAAACTTCTTCCCAGATGCTTCATACTCGGCAGCAAAAAGCTCAAGTGCACATCAGAGGTCATAGGCTGATGAAGCCAGAAGCACAGCACCATCTGCGATTTGCAGGGAAGACACGCTAATGTCCCAGAGGTGGACGTTTTTCACACCACAGCTGCAACTCACTTCTCCTTCCATGAAAGTCAAGAAGGCAGAGGGGAAAAAGCAAATCCTTGATCTATCTTGAATAAATTTGACTTAATGCTTGGTGACAAAACACAGCTTTCAGTTTGGTGTGCAAAGACCAAAAGATTTGGATTTTAGGCACCCAGTACTCCCATATACAGAAGATACCCGGTCTTGCACATTGTGCCCGTGCCCATTCCACCTCCTTCCAATATCCCAGGTGGTGAGGCTACAAGACAACGGCCCCCTGAAGCTACGGGGCTTATTTGAACAACAGGCACCAGCTTCACTCCTCAACTTGTCTCCAAAAGTGGGTTTTCAGTTTCCTCTTTAATGCACACTAAGTGCCACAATTACTGAATATTCAATTCCACCAACACAATACAGGAAAGAGTTATCTAATAAACAAGCCTGAAGAGGTAATGTCTAAAGCTGTTGGCCCACTCACACATCAGTGTGTGTCATCGAATCATTAGAGACACCAAATGATTTGGCATGAAGAGAAAGATGTGCTGATTGGAAAAGGGGTTGTTGATGAAAAACAGACCAAACAGATGCAGACTTTTCTTCCACCTAATGAATACATCAAGTGATTTCACTAATTAGCTGCACACTCTCAGCTTGAAGATATCTATTCAGTAATATCAGCTACACTGAGGTGACTATGAACTCTCCACAGGAAGAACTGAGACCCTTCCCTGCATTTTGAGATTGGCTCTAAGTTTTAGATTGTATACAATCAATGACTTGCCATTTCAGCTGTGTCTGCGCTGTAAGGTATAGACTAAATAAAATGTCAGAGGAGACACAGAAACAAACACAGAGAAAGAGCTCTGTTGTTTGGTTGAATCGAAACGCTGCACATACAGAAGTTGACTCCGTGGCATATAATTGGCAATCACTGCTGCCTTACTGTAAATGTTACAGTATGTCAACAAATCAATCCCTCTCCTTCTTGTTTTATAGCTCATCTTGTACCTACACTCGCCTCTATTATGTCTATACCTCTCATCTCTTTCTCTCTATCCCTTTCTGTCTAAGAGTCAGCTGGTGTGTTTTCCCACTGAGAAAGAAAGAAACTTCTTAACATGGAGGAAGAGGAGTGGAACTGACAACAACATGCTATGGTTCTGACACAAGTGTCATTCAGATCTCCCTTTTCTTCACCTTATCTTTGTCTTTTTCCCTCTCCCACCTACTTTTCCTGTCTTGCTGATGTAAGGCACACGGGGGTTGCCTCAAGGTTGTTGCCTATGCTCTTAGCACATGCTGTATGGTTGCCTCCCTGTTCATTCGATAGATGGGAGTGAGAAACAATGCTTAACATGGATGCACGTAATCACTTATTGTATCTGTCTATGATGCGGAGTGGCATAGCAGCTTATCTGTGCAACTACTTGTGTCTATATTACAGTATGTAATATATACGCTTGTGTAACTACACATCAACTGATTTTACAGTGATCTCACACTAAATATGCTACTGCAGCAAGACAGAATTCAAACAAACACAACAATAGGCATATAGGCTCAATGTAGTGCTCAGATACAAGCACATGAAAGATGACTACAGAGAACTGTCAGGAAAATTGATGAGGACTATTATTTCATCTGCAACTTCAATTTAGATGAAAAAAAACAGAAAAAGCAATTGAAGAACCCCACCCCTCCTCAGCATTTTGCACCTGAGAGATGACTGATGTGAGACAGTAAAGCCACAATAGCTGCCGGTCCCTCAAGTCCTGCAACTTTGTGAAACACTTCCCTAACTAAGATTGATTGGGTTGTATGCCTGTTGCAGTAATTGGCGTACTAGACAATTGAAAAGTTAGAGGGTAGTTGTGTACCCATGACAGTATTTGCTCTGGAGGATGTATCCCTGGCTTCACATACCAATTACACTGAGTGAGTGTATCACCAGAGGCAGTGCAGAAGTACTTCAAGATTTCAACAACTTTCAGCCTCCTCTCCATGTTTGTTCCAGAGAGTTACATGGGAGTCATGTAGTCAATAGCTAGATCTGCTTGCAGGCAGTGACGGCTGATGGGCTGTACTAGTCCATTTCCTCCCGTTTTTATTCACAATTAAGTTATATATTATAATATTGACATAATATGATGAAATAGATTGTTTTTAACTCCATCCAGTCTTTGCATGCAGTACTTTCCTAAAACTTGATCAGCTTCTTTGCAAAGTTTGATGAATATAATAATTTTGATTGGAATAAATACAGTGTTCTACCAGTGTTTTTGAAACTTATGACTCTGCCTGACTTATTCAAGTTTCAGTGTTTAAGTCAAAACTCATCTCAAACCATAACGTCCAAACTTACACCATTTTCATGCAAACAAACAAATTTCATGTTATATTATGTGTTTCTCACCAAAACAAACTGGGATTTTACATTGTGATGTGAATCATAGAGATTATGAAAATTAATGTTCTTTTACTTCCAAACTTGACAAACTTCATTGACCACAGAGTGATGTAGCCGAGTGATTGATGGATCCATACATTGACACAAAGTAGACCACTACTTAATACTCGTCCAGGTTGTGGATAGTGCACCTGCAGAGGACAGTAAGAGTCAGGATGCTGGTGCCATTCTGATTGGCTGGAGTGTCTGGCCGCTCTGAGTCTGAGAAGTCACGGGCCATTTTTCATTCCCAGTCTGTGCTCTGTGACGACGGCTTCTTGTTTATTAGATATTTGATTGCAATGGTTTGTATTGATTTGAAATCCCATGAAAACCCCACATCTTACAACCTACTTGGGAAATGTATTTTCTGATGCTGCTTTCATCTGTGATACAGAACAAAAAAAGAAATCAGAGCAAAACATTGACATTCTTCATAATCAGTAACATTTTGGGTGTAAACCAGACGATGCAGACAAACACTGCGGTGAGCAGCTTTCTTTCTCAGGGACGAGCCATTTTAATTATACAGCAGATGTTTACATTTTTAATGAAGATGTTATTTTTCTGAACCTGTGTTTACTGTTCATTCCACATTATGGGGCTATGATCGTAGTATAACTATTTGCCAATGTGTGTGAGAGTTGTGCAACTCTCTCAATTCATGTGTGCTTAATCATATTTGTAAATGTGTAGAAGAATCTCTAAATGTGTACAAAGATTTGTAAATGAGTACAGAAATCTGCAAATGTGTATTCAGAACCTGTATGTACATAATACAATTTGTAAACCCAGGAAAATAAAAATTCAAATCTAATGACAGAAAACTGCTTTGATGCTGCGGAAATGAAAGAACCCATTTCCCTGAATCAAACTAAAAAAGGATGTCTAATCTTCAAGGAACTCGTCATCACTGTCATCATCATAAGGCATTACCAACTCTGACATCGCTATTATTATCAGCACAATCAACCACTTTGTTCTTATTGTCAGTGTCGGTGGTATGTCATCGCTAATTCAGGTTTTCTGCAGGTGCTCAGAAGTACTAACAAAACTCCCAAACACAGGCAGACATACACTCAGACATCTGCAACAATAAAGAACAGAAAAGGGCTTTGAGTCCTGTTTGATGAGCAGATGAAAGGGTCAATAATAATACGACAAAATAATGTATTTCAAAATCTATGCGGTGGTTAGGGAAATTAAATAGTCTCATATGACATAAACTGAGGGCTGCAGAGGAGCCAAACTCTAAAAGAGGGAAAACCCATTCATAAAGCCAAGGACAAACAACAGAATGTTAGTCTTGCAAAGGGAGACCTAACAAACAACATCTGTGCGACGGCAATGCGAGGGAAAGCCAACAGGGAGATGTAGCTTTGTGCATGCATGTGTAAGCCTGGCAGCGATGCTCTATTCTAGCAGCATGGAGGACTTGCAGGACAGATTAATCCATATGTGCATAGCGTCACATTAATCTGGTGGAAAGAAGACAAGACTGGAGATGGGCTGTAGATGCTTCTGTCAAGGTCTCACAGGTCAAATGCTGCAAAACACATTTCATTAAGAGGATCAATAAATTGTAAATACCAGCGGATCCAGAACGCTGCTTCGCAAATACTGATCAGAACTGGTATAAGAGATCATATTTCTCCCATATTATCGTCTCTGCACGGACTCACCTTCCATTCTAAAATGTATTTTACTTCTTTTCATTTCACTCGGATGTTTGACCTTCAACAAGAAGAATGATATACAAGCAGGGTTTGACAGAGAAGGGCTGCTTTAACCTTCATCTGCTGACAGGGGAATGTATCTCTGTGCTCATCTTAAACCTCAGTTTGAGACTCAGTGTTGCTACAAGGATGATTTTGTGACATTGCATCGAGTTTGGCAGCCAATCATGGTCCAGTATGGAACTGGGCCAGCAAGCAACTGAACCACAATTTCAAAACGTTGACATATTGTCACAGACAGTACAGATCAATAGTTTTTATTAGGACACACCACTGGCTGCTGTCTACATAACAGAAAAAGGAAATGTAAGTCTCAGTTATATGTCTAAGCTGTGCAACAAACTAAGGCAGCAGAGACATTTATTTGGCATTGACCCCTGGGGGACACCATGCAAGAGTCTAGATAAGTCAGATGAAAAATTCCCTAAATGTTTCTTAGCTGTGACATATTCTAAGACCAATGCTCAAGGCAGTCACTTATAAAGGCATTATATCCCATATTGAAGGCAACCCTGAAGACAATGAGGAGAATAATAGCACATTCAGGCTGGAAATGTTTGTCTCATATTAGCCAGCCCCTGAAACAAGACAGATGTATGTATACAGTATGTCGTTACCATCTCTACAGATCAGCTTAGATACACGTGCACAAAAGCAGCAATAATAGAAATGAGTCTGGAACAGCTGAAAATGTTTTCAAGGCATAAGCCTATTGCATGTATTACACAGGGTGCAGTGGTCCCAGGGGCCACAGAGCTATTTACAGTGGAAATGACACTTGGGCTGACAATATCAAGAAATCGCCTTCAGGAGGCTTGTGGGGGGAATGTCAAGAGGCAGCTTGTAGATTTTTATGGAGGAAACAGTCTCTATTAAGAAAGAGAGAGTTCAAAGCAGCACAGGGCAGCAGAATTTTCTGTTGAAGTAAAAATGTAGGGGACACTTGTAGGGCACAGACTGGTACCAGAATAAGGAGAGAGGGCATGGCGCATTTATCCGTGTAGAACAGGACCCATGAGACTGTCCAGAAATCAAAAGCCAGTCTAGGCTGAGAGAGGATGAGGGAAAATGAGGGGAATGACAGCCCCCTAGTTAGCAAAATGTGTCCCCCTTGTTAAACATCCCTCTTCATACCCCCCAAGGTCACTATTGGGCAGACAAGGCCTGGTCGTTCTAATAACCGATAATTTATTGAGAAATAATTCATTTTCATGCAGCGTTTCTATTTTAAGTGGCAGAGCTTTTCCAGCCTTTACAGCACTTGCAGCCCCGGAAACTCACACACCAATTGCGTGCTTTGTAAATCATCTGATGCTACTCAGCCAAAAAAATCTGTGCATCGAGGCAGTGAGTGAGCTTGATACACACATCAACTGTGCGTCTAAATATTAAACCTGACTTTTTCCATGAGCGAAGTAACTTGTGCAAGACCCAGCAGAAAGGCAAACAAAATATATTAGACATATAAAATCAATTTATTTAAAGCTATAGAACATCTCTAACAACATAGGCTTTAAATTCACATCTATGTCACTCATTTACTTTTTTTTTTTGCAAACAGCTGAGTTTTCAGCTGGTCTGCAAAAACACACGTAAACAAACCAACACACTCACTTTTACTAACTAACCCGTGGACAAGCTTTCCCCCTCGAAGCTTCTCTGAAAAGGTTTATAGAATCTTAAAATAGCTGTGTGGTCTGCGAGGACAGGGATTAAAAAAAGAGAGACGTTACTATGGAGCTGCTGTAGTGTGACATCACACAGACAAACACACACACACACACACACACACACACACACACACACACGAGGGCCCTGCCATTGCCATCTCATTGTACTCCCTAACTGGGGCGTGAGAGAAGGAGGAGTGCAAGGGGGGATGACAAGAGAAAAGGAAAAGGGATGAGATTGGCAAGAGGTGACGAGAAGAAAGGGGGCAAGTAGAAGACATGGAGGATGACTAAAAGGTAAAAGGATATAAAAGAGTGCAGCAGTGGAAAAGCTGGAGACTGTAGTGTGTGAAGGAGAGAAAATGAAGACATAATAATACTGAGATCACTGCGGTCTTGAATGTGTGCTTGAGTAGAGACCGCCAGCA
>CM075191.1:6890554-7030554 GCA_037577475.1 Chaunax sp. Z400 | reverse complement strand
CAGCAAAGACTGGTTGGCCAAACCTGAAGGGAGAGCCAACAGAGACTATGTTATAGAAAGTAGGAGAGTTATCATAATTATTTATGTATTTATTCTCCCTGCCAGAAGGAGCGACAAAAGTTCTGCACTGTTTAAATGGCTGGATATTCTTTATCTTTTCAGAGCATTAATCTGGTCATAGAAGACACACAAACATGTTTTTTGCTTGAATGTGTTAAAACATTTTGATAATCAATGTCCCGATTGAACTTTAACAAATCTGCGAGCTCTTATCAATCATTTTTCAGACTTTTCAAGCCTGTTATAATATAACTGTTTGACAATGTCCCGAAAAGAAAGTTCAAAACTGTAATTCAGTGTCAGAAATGTCAGAAATATATGAAACAGCTGAGTAGGTTGCAAAGAGCAGTGTTAAAGATCATGTTTGATGAAAAATGTAAGAGGGCAACTGAAAGAGAGGAAAACTTCATTAACAGAGAATCCAAGAGAAAAGTATCAAAGTTTAAAGTTTGAAAAAGTGATTGTCTTGTAGCCAAAACAAGCAGCGAATATTTCAGTGTGTCCTCCAAAGACAAAGCCAACGCTAAGAAAGGACAGGATGTGATGCTACGCTCCTTTCAAACGGTAACCTCCAGTCTCACAGCCAACCAAAAGCTTGTTTTCTGTTGCTTTTCATTTCACTAGTTTTCATACTGCCTGCTAAAAGTGACCCAATTGTTTGTCACATGTGGAACAGATTGGACGTAAATTCTCAACACAAGAATGGGATGACAAAGACATTTGAACATTTCTCATGGGCATGTTTTTAAATACATTTGGCATTTACTGAAGCAACTTATTTTAACACACAGGTGATATTTGTAGCTGTGACGGTCTTTTTTAAATCAGAATTGTATCGAACCTTTAAGTTTGTTTTTTGACTGCCAGAGACAAATAATTCAACAGGAATAAACGTATTCAATAATGTTGATGTTCAAAGTGTAAAGTGCGATATAATGATTAATGACCAGTTTATTTGTATTATATTTTATTCTATTTTGTGTAAGGGGCAGTGTTAATGTTACATAAATGATGCTCTTTGATGATCCGTAACGGTTAGCTGCAAACTCATTGGCAGATGTTTGCTCCCAGTGCAGATGGAGATTTCAATGTGCATTTAGGTGAAGCCATTGTCTCCTCATCGAGTATGTGGTGTTCATGTGCACAGTGTAATGCAAGCTGCTTAAAACTGCAATATGATGCACAATATGGGTCCGTGTTTAAGTGTATTTTATGCATTTTGTTTACTTCCCTCAGCACAGGTGCTTAAATCAATCAGTAGGAGAGTAAGTCCACTCTAAGCTGACTATATTTGACTGTGGCTCTTAATTGATTTTCCTCTATTAGGAAATCAACTAAAAACTCATCTTCATTGTTTTTACACTTAAGTTTATGTATGAACTCAAAAAACAAGACATAATGGAGGTAAACAAACCGGTTTCTGTCTGTATCTTTATTATTGTTTTATAATTGGCACTGACTCAGACGTGGCACTCCTAATTTTTTTTGTGTGTCTTCATACAATGACAATAAAGACTTTCTATTTCTATTTTCTATTTCTAATTTGTTCTTCTGTACTTCATCCACAAAAAGAAAAAAGTAATTCTCCAAATTGTTGAACTATCTGTTGGTTTGTTTGCTTGTTTGTATGCAATATTAAACGTTAAGTTCTTGACAGATTTTCAAGACACTGTGTATACGGGTGGAGCATGTGCCATGAAAGAAACCATCAAATATTTGGAGTGGATCCTGATGAAAGTGTGGCCATGAATTTTATTTGAAAAATAACTTTATTTAATTAATTGTATTAAAGAGAACTGTTGGGTTAGGGTTAGGGTTTGCGCTTCACTGAGTGCCCTTCTGGTTTAAGCTGTGTTTATGTTGATCATGCCAGACTCCACAAAGAATTCCATTATATCTTAATTGAGATATCTGATTTTGATTTGATTCATATTTCAGCAGCATTTAAATGCATAGCAAACTGTTATTTTCTGTATTTTCAGTTGAGAGACAACAGAAATAGAAAGATGTAAATGCAAAGAAGTGAAGTGTGAATACGGCTGCATTTACCACAGACAGCTTCTAAGCATTATCCTGTTTAGTTTATCTATGTATGAATTATTTCAGGCTTTAGTGTGGATGGTGACCTTTTGCAAAAACAACATGTAAATGCTAGTGTGCATGATCTTGACATGTAAACAGCATTGTAAATTTAGCCGTCTTAGTGTGGAGGCAGCAGGAGTTGCTGGTGCAATGACAAAGACTTTCACATCAACAGCCACCTGTGTTCAGTTTGAAGCCTCGTCAAAGAAACTGGGCCTCAATACCTGTGGTGCAAATGCAGCCAGAGACAGGCAGAACAGAGCTAAATGCCGTAGTCTGGTTTAGTCGCCATAGTAACCATATCATCCAGCCCCCCTCCCTCTTTTGTCTCTCTTTACGTCTCACAACCAATCATCTAATCTTGCTTCACAGGAGTTCCAGGCTAGATTTCCCAAAGCCTTCCAACATACGTAGCTCGTTTCCTTCACAACACAAGCCAACGGAGAATAACAACGTGGAGGAAAGAGCGGGACGACATCCATTTTCTGTGACCGCTTATCATTTGGTCGCAGGGGGGACTGGAGCCTATCCCATCTGACATTGGCTCACCAGTCATCACAGGGTCGACACATAGAGAAAAAACGCCATTCACACTCACATCCACTCCTATGGGCAATTTAGAGGGGAAATATGGAGACACAACATGCGAACTTCACACAGAAAGGCCCCAGGTTTGGATTCAAACCCTTTTTGCTGTGCTAATAGTGCTAACAAGTAGTGCTAACTGTGTGACAGAGAGACGAAAGTGAAAAGAAAAGACAAAAAAGAAGGATATAGGGTGGAGATGGTGGGGGAGAAGGAGAAAGATGGAAACAGGAGAAGATCAGATAAAGGCACAGGGCAGGAGGAGACAGAGACATGAAGAAAGTAATGGCTTGAGTGCAGGAGGGGAAAAAAAGAGAGGTGAAAGCGGGAGAGGACTGAATGACACAGCACTGTATCTTCTGCAAGTGACAGCAGGTGTGGGGAGCAGGTGTTAAATATTAAAGCAACTCAGCAGAGAACCTGGGCAAATGGCCCCTACTGATATGGGACATCCCAGGCTGGGACACACACAGCCACACAAACACACAAACACACACACACACATGCACGCATGCAAATGCGCAGACACCCTCGAAGGCTAGCATCCCACCACAGTAGGACAGCAAAGCAGAAAGAACATGCATGATTAATTCACTACCTTCCATTTCAGCATGTTCGTGTTCTTATGCACTGTGACCCCCAACCCCCACGCTCCATCCCCACACACCAAGAAGTGGGAATTAAAAAGAGGAGATGAACAAGGATGGCAAAGAATGAGTGAGCACATACGGGGGGGGCAAAGCCAACAACGACTCTTATTTCCCAAAGCGGTCCCTCTGTAATGGAAGTACAACATTCCAAACTAATCCTGCTCCTCTCCTGGGCTTTACATATGGCCCTTCTCCCCATCAATGCCATGTTCCCTAAATGTGTCTCCGTTCTCACACACATCATTCAGCGTCCCGTAGGTTGTGCCCCGTCTTCCGTACTGAAAGAGAGATCTGTTCTGACATTGTTCCTTTTTCTTTTCATTTAGGAAAAAAAGGGTTTGGCACACAAAACTGGATGATGCTGTCATTTGTTAGGACTAATCCACTTGTGGTGGAACTTATTTCACACACTGCCAATTCTGCCAGAGGTAAAAGGAGATTTACAGTGTGGGCAAAAGGAAAACAAAAGGATGCAAACTCTCAGCAAGGTTTCCAGGGTTCGACCCTGGCCAGTAGGTTGTTTCATTTTAAATCACATACAGTAAAAAAAAACACTTATGATATTCATACATCTATTCTTTCTTTTATGCATGCATTGGCTTATTAACATATTCCTAACAAAATCAGTATATGTGTATGTGTGTGTGTGACTGTTTTGACATTTGCAGTTTGGAAGACGTTTTGTTTTTCCCCAGGCTGTTCATGATGAATATCTTCGAAAGCTGTTTCTATGGGGGTCTGGAGTCAAATAAATGTGAACTGCAGTTCATTTTGCAGCAGGAAACAGCTGAGTGGGACTTAACTTTAGGACAGGACGTTAATGATGGTGTGGGAAAATCATGTAAAAGTGATGATGTCGGAGGTTTGTATTGGGAGGCAACGGTGTAGATTAATTACAAATACATACAGATGTTACACTTCTGTCACAAATGTGGAGAAAAGATTTTACAGTTTAGAAGTGTGCCCTAAAAGAAAATCTGTCACTGTAACAAATAATAATAAGGCCTGCTTACAGTAAGTCCTTCCCTGGTTATTGGAAAAGCTGCAAAGCCACCAAAAATAGTCTTTCATGAAAAAAAAGCTTAAAAACTCAGAAGGCACACTGTGTGTAAACTACAGGAAGTCTTGACAAATAGAAACTGTCTGAAACCTGAGGAGTCATTGCTGTCTTAAGCTACAATCTTATTTATAACAGATGCATGAAATGTCTTCTCCTGTTTATGTGATGGCGTGAGATGACTACTAATAACAACGACAACTTCAAAAAGCCTTTAGTTGAAATGTGGCATAGTTAAGTTGCCTTTTAGCAGCAAGCATTTCACACATACAAAGCCCACCTCCTCATATATCCATTATTTTAGACCATTTGCCCGCCTGTTCAAGTTTTTTTCTCTGTTTTCTTGGCACCATCTTCTTCCTTTTTTCCCCATCTAAAACATGATGTGTGGACTACTCCTGGACTGAGCCAGGATAACCAAGGCAACAGCGGATGAGCGGCTCCTTTCTCACTCATCTACTTTAGACCTGATTGTGTCATTAACAGAACACATGTGTGCCTGCTCAGGCTGCAGAAAGCACAATATTGTTTGTTAACCCACAGTAAACAGGATGGATTGTTACGAGCCCACTGGGATTTCATTCAATCCTCCAGATTACCACTACTTCGCTGACAGCAGGTCTGAAAGCAACAGACACACAGTCAAGAATAATTACATGGAGCCAGATTTTTTTTCATTCCTTTTTTGACTCTAAATATTCACACTTTGCCTGTCATGTATGTATCATACTGTGAAATCATTAAGAGGTCCTAATATAGCTGAGGACAGTGACAGAGCAGGGTCACAATGATGAGATCACCCTAACAGTGTGAGTGTCAAGTGCAAAACATGTGTCACCCTGACCGAGAGTCCTAATCACCTCCATAATAGTCTTGTTTGTCTCTGTCACCAGGCAAGATAGGACCATACGACAGCAGGCCTAAAGGAATCAATGATTGATTAATTTGTCAATCAACAGAAACTAATTCCCATTTGAATAATTAATCCGTCCAGTCATTTATCAAGCACCAGTACAGGGTGTTTGTTTGCTGCAGCTTCTGAAAAGTGACCATTTACGGGTTGTATCTGATGATAGATTTAATGTCTCTGGGTTTTTGGGTGTTGGTCGGACAAAACAAACATTTTGAAGATGTTACCTTTGGATATGTCTTCCATCCTTTTACTGTGAATCTCAGTAATAACATTTATATCCATGGAAGTCCAGCCAAGAGGGTCTGTTCAATACTTTAATAAATCCCTGGTGCATTCCATTTTCAGTTTGATGCCAACTTTAGCTGCTAATTCACAATAATAATTATAATAAGTCCAAACTAGATCCAGTCAGCGTGGCCACTTTACCTCCCTCCAAAATGTCTGCATCCTTGGGCATTTCTGAAACATTCAAATACAAACCAATTTCTGTATTTCATTAAAAGACTGATGGAGAACTAATACTAGACCTAATAATAATTATTAATAATAATAATCTCACTTAATAACGGTGCATGATGCAGCCTGTGCAGTATTTTGAGATGTGCGTCAGTGTTACCACTAAGACAAATACAAGCCCCATTCTACAACAGCTGAGACATTATGTAAAATGTAATGATTTGACCTAAATGAAATGTAATACAGTACAAAGACAAGATATTTAATGTTCATACTGATTCGTTGTTTCTTTAGAAATTTGCCTGCAACACAGCTCTAAAAAGTTGGGACAGGTTCATGTTTACCGTTGTGTTACATCACATTTACATTTACCGTTGTGTTACATCACAGTCTTGATGGTCCTTTACCTCTTGAGCCTGGAGGACACGACATCATGATCACGACAACATGATTTCTAACATGACGTCGATGGTGTTTCTGGATGTTGTTGATATATGGCTTGTGCTTCATATGCTAGAGTCTTAACTTACATTTGTAGATGCAGAGATAAACTGTGTTTACTGTTTTCCAAAGTGTTTCTGAGCCCATGTAGTAAAATGCTTCATAGAACCATGTCAGGTTTTTAATGCAGTGCCACCTAAGTGATGGAAGGTCATGAGCATTTAAGGTTGATTTTAGTTCTTGCCCCTTTTGTGCAGAGATGTCTCCAGATTCTCTGAATCTGTTGATGATATTATGGACAGTAGATGGTGAAATCCTCAAATTTCCTGCAATTGTGTGTTGAGAACCGTCTTATACTGTTGAAATATTGTCCGACACAGATTTCCCCTCAGTGGTGAACCTCTCCCCATCTTTGCCTGTGAATGACTGAGCCTTTGGAGGATGTCCCTTTACTCAATCATGATACTATCACCTGTTAACAATTCATCTTTTTTTACCTGTGCAATGGTCAAATCAGGTGTTTTTCAGATTTTGTTGCTCCTGTCCCAACTTTTTGGAGATGTGTTGCTGCAGTAAAATTCAGAATAAGCATATATTTACAAAAATCACTGAAGATGATGAGATACAACTTTAGATATATTGTCTTTGTAGTGTTTTCACCTTAAATGATTATCAGAAAGTTTTAGGAAATTATCACATTCTGTTTTACAGAGCGACCCAGTTTTTTTTTCACGTTCACATTCACAAATTAATGGAGGACAATTCACCTAAATTGTATGTTTCTGGACTGTGGGAGGAAGGCGGAGCTCCTGGAGAGAACCCACACAGAGAACATGCAAATTCAAGGATTCAAACCCAGAACCTGTGAGGCGACAGCGCAAACCACCACTTCACTGTGCTGCCCACTTTTGATAGAACAAACAACTGAATTATAATTCAAAAATAATCAACAGCCAACAACCATATGCATCCAGACTCACTGGATACAGGTGAGCGAGTGGCCTGGTTCTGCCCTTAATTCAAACCAGACAGGAGGATGTTTTTATTTACCAGTCAGGCCAGCAGGAACAGCTGTGGATGGCTGGTTAGTTACAGGTTACACACTCTCATGGTCACAGCTGGGAGCTGCCAAGAATGACCGCATATTTGAAGCACTGACCACTAAGGAGTTAAGTACCTTGTTTAATGGCACAACAGCAGCAACTAAAGGTGGGAAAAATACAATTTACTTACTTTGTCTGTCATTATATTCTCAGTTGGGGGTTGAACCCAGTGATCTTCATGTAGCATTCTCTCTCCCCTAACCTTCAGGCCAACTCACACCCTCTGTCTTTCCTTCCCCCATCTCTTTCCTTGTCTCTTACTGCATCCCCCCATCAACGAGTACTTCAAAAGGTTGTATTGCTGCACTTATGGGTTTCTGTGTTTTGGCTGTTGTTCCCTGAGAGATTTAAAAGCTAAAGAACCAGTCATGTTTCTAACAAAGCTTCCTCAGTCTGTCTGTCAGTCAGAAAGCTCTACAGAGTCTGAGCCAGAGAGAGAAGTCAGCTAAGAGAGAGAGATATATCTCTAACTTTGCAGAGAACATCACACCAAATAAATCAAAACTCCAACCTTAAAGGATGTTTCCTCTTTTTTCTCTTACAAACTACGAGTCTATTTTTCTGGCATTCTACTGAGCGCTAGATGTGATACAGCTTCATACAGACTAACATTTCCTTTACTTGTTTGCTTTGCATAGCCTGGTTTTAGACCTCAAAATCCATTATTACATATTTAAACAATGCTGTTAAAAAAAAGATGCACCAGAGAGAGCTGCGTGTTGTATGGAAAGACTTCTACTGACCTTATAAACACTAAACATTTTATTTAAAATAAAATCACTTAGGGTGATACCAGCCATCAATACAGCAGCTGAAAATATTTCTACTTCATATTGAAACAACATGTAATCTGACAGAGCAGCTATGATAAAGCAAATCATCTTCAAAAACGTGTGTCATTTTCTTATTTACAACATGCTGAACACAACATCCTCTGACAGTTTTAGTAATAATATTAATACTATGTAATCAGAACCATGTCTATTCTTAAATCAAGCATCCTGGAAATATCAGTCAGACATCAGTTTCAATGAGCTTAAAGTAACTCACCGGAAGCAAACTGTAACATTTATTTGTATTTATACTAATTGTGACTTCCTACATACTAACTGTTTGAATCAAAGTCTCACCCAATTGCTAACGTGAAAAAAGCGTAAGGTGAAAAGCTTTACCCATTGTCATTTAAAGGGGGCTGAGGTAAGGGATCATCGCTCCCTTATCTCCAAAACACAAAAAGGCAGGAGTGTGTTTTATGTGCCATCTGTCTGTGCTTGCAGACAGTCACTCACCTTGTCAGCCATAATCATAGAGGAGCCTCCATGGACTCCCAGAACAGGAACTTGTGTTTGAACAGAGAGGAAATCAAGGATCTGGGCGATGGCCTCCTGATCGGTGCCATCAGCAAACACAATACCATGGAGACGAGTGCGTGACAGAAGCTCACACACCTTGGGGCACAGAATAACAAAGTCACTTGTGAAACAACACTGTATAGAAGAGCGTGTGTGTAATGCTGGTGAACATACTCGGCGTTTCTCACCTGTGTGATCACAGACTTTGGGTCAGTCTGGTTGATCCTCAGCACGACTACGGAGACGTCAAGGGGATCTTCAGGGCGCCGAGGTGGGCGGAGCTGCTGATCGGAAACATGACGCGTTTGACCCATGATCACACCCACGCTGAGCGCTGGAGGCTTCTGGGATGCCACAGGCACCATCATCTGGGAGAGTAGGAGCAACATCCAGCCCACTACACCCATCATACCCTAAAAACACACACAAACACCAAAAATGAACCCAAAGAAGGGGCAGAAATTTCTAAATCAGGGATCACAAAGGGGCCACACTTCACACAGTGGTTGGCTGGTGTGCAGGGTGCCTGCGGATTTGAGTTTTAGACACTACTTTTCTTGCATTCTTTTTATGCTTAACTGTCTTTGAAAAGTATCATAATCCCTACACCTATGGTGCAGACTCCTCTCATTTTCTTCCTCTTGATGGCTTAATTTTACAGAATGATGGGAAGCCAGAATTGGTGGTTCATATTTATATAAGTAACAACACACTCAGTTGAATTAACAGTTTCACTCAGTTGTATTGCACAGAGATCCACAATATATACTGGAGTGACAAATAATGACAAATAGTGTCAAATAGTGACAAATAGTGTCAAATAATGACAAATAGTGACAAATAATGACAAATAGTGACAAATAATGACAAATAATGACAAATAGTGTCAAATAATGACAAATAATGACAAATAATGACAAATAGTGACAAATAGTGACAAATAATGACAAATAATGACAAATAGTGACAAATAGTGTCAAATAGTGACAAATAATGACAAATAATGACAAATAGTGTCAAATAATGACAAATAATGACAAATAGTGACAAATAGTGACAAATAATGACAAATAATGACAAATAGTGTCAAATAATGACAAATAGTGTCAAATAGTGACAAATAGTGTCAAATAATGACAAATAGTGACAAATAATGACAAATAGTGACAAATAATGACAAATAGTGACAAATAGTGACAAATAATGACAAATAGTGACAAATAGTGTCAAATAATGACAAATAGTGACAAATAATGACAAATAGTGACAAATAATGACAAATAGTGACAAAGAGTGTCAAATAATGACAAATAATGACAAATAGTGACAAATAATGACAAATAGTGACAAATAGTGACAAATAATGACAAATAATGACAAACAGTGACAAATAGTGACAAATAATGACAAATAGTGACAAATAGTGACAAATAATGACAAATAGTGACAAATAGTGTCAAATAATGACAAATAGTGACAAATAATGACAAATAGTGACAAATAGTGACAAATAATGACAAATAGTGACAAATAATGTCAAATAATGACAAATAGTGACAAATAGTGTCAAATAATGACACATAGTGACACATAATGTCAAATAATGACAAATAGTGACAAATAATGACAAATAATGACAAATAGTGTCAAATAATGACAAATAGTGACAAATAATGACAAATAGTGACAAATAGTGACAAATAATGACAAATAGTGACAAATAGTGACACATAATGTCAAATAGTGACAAATAATGACAAATAATGACAAATAGTGTCAAATAATGACAAATAGTGACAAATAATGACAAATAGTGACAAATAATGTCAAATAATGACAAATAGTGACAAATAATGTCAAATAGTGACAAAGAGTGTCAAATAATGACAAATAGTGACAAATAATGACAAATAATGACAAATAGTGACAAATAATGAAAAATAATGGCAAATAATGATTAATAATCAGCCTATAATGAAATTATGGCTAATAAATAGAGCCTAGTGTATGAAGCCAGATTGTTTTCATTGACTCAATAAGCAAAACACATGATTATGATAATGACGATGATGATGATGATGTGCAGGTTTGCATAAACTACAGGCTGTGATGTTATTTTTCAAATAAAAAATGTGAAATTATTGTTATATTGGTCATAAGAAGCAGGTAATTACTGGTTATAATGTCACCTGAAAAAAGCCATGTGCATTGCTAATAGTATGTTTCAGTACAACAGATCATAGCTCTCTGAATTTGAGCAAAGCTCAGATAAAAACAATGTACATCTTTCTCATCTCATACAAAAATGATTTTATGGATGCAGATCAAACACACGGTCCCTTCCAGGGTCTCTGGTGCAGGTACAGTGCAGCAGTTTCAAGGCAGAGGACATGTTTGAAGAAGATTTTACAGGTGAAATTAACCAAGCGATGAAATTTGCGAATCAAAACGTTTTAATAAAAAGAATAGGGACACTTCAGGGGCCAATCAGATCAGCAGGGACCTATGGCCCCTCCCCTGATCCATGATCCAGAGAACCGTCTCACGAGAAAACTGACAATGCATCATAGAAAACAAAACAATTTCATACTGAATTTATGTTACAAAGCTGATATAATGTGCATTCATCGTTACAGTTTTCTGCCTGAAACTGGCAGCCTGCAGCTCAGGAGGTAGAGCCAGTCATCCACCAATAACAGTTTTGATAGTGGCTCCCTGCCATTGATGTGTGGAAATTAAAAAATAAATAAAATGCTTAAAATTCCCAAAACATCAAAAGGCAGCTCTCCAGTAGATGGGAGATGTGTCCATAAAGTTTCCTCTCTCTCTCTCATTTCCCTCATCTGAGACAAATCCCACCCAGAGAATGAGAAAAATATTGACTACAGTATTATTAATATTGGAGATCTGCTCTGGAAACAAAACCAAGAACCAAAATGAGCTTAACTTCAACACGTAACCATGGAAATGGGAAAAATAAGAATGACAAACGATTCCTAAATAGGAAAAGGCATCGTTTCATGTCATGACTGATGTATGTGCAACGTTTCATGAAAGAATATTAAACAGTTTTTGAGTTATGCTCCGGAAACAAAACATGACGGACAGACAGAACCCATTCACACATGATCCTCCCACCTTGTTTATGGCGGTGTATAATAATCTAACCTAGATAAACATCATCAAGATGTTTATAAAGCTACTGTTTTGTCTCAGGACTCATCTAATGTAATCCCTCGATGTGTGTTTCTACAGAAGGTACACAGAGGGCTGATGATAAATCTACTGAATACTATCAGTATACATAATGTATAAGAAGACAGCTTTGTTTTAGGCACTATGAAAAGTAATTAGATGAAACATCTGCTGCAAAAGCTGATGTATGTAAAATACTGCTATCTCTTATTTATTATTTATTTGTTTGTTAAGTGGATACTGATCCTGGATACTGGAGACTTTCAATGAGTCTTGTGTATTCTGTATTCTGAACAGTGAGTGCTTTAAAAAAGACCCACTGAGCTTCTGGAAGACTGGCTTGCATTTATCTTTAATTGTGGCAATGGCAATTTTATTTATAGCACATTTAATTTCAAATAAACTCCCTGTGCTTTTCATTGAATGACAGCATATAAAAACACAGGAGTAAAAATAAGAACATGAGAAAGGCCCGACAGTGCTTCTGAATTCAGTCAAGCCTTGTCCAAAAACTCACAGGACTCACATAATTTAAGGTTTCTGGATTTGTAACAGCCACATTTAAACCTGGTGGATCCAGATTTTTATTTGTATTTGCAAAATCCTGGATCCGCATCTTTATCTGGATCTGTACCAAAGTTTAATGGGGTCTTTTCTGGCCTAGGACCAGTCCTCCCACCGAGTTTCATGGAAATCCATTCAGTAGTTTTTTGTGTAATCCTGCTGACAAACAGGTGAAAACATGACCTCCTTGGTAATTAATTATAAATAACATGAATATAAGGATATAGGCATGAGTACGTATCTCAGATCAGCAGGCAGTTTGTTCCAAAACACAGGACAAGAGTAACTAACTGTAGGTACAGTCAGAAGACCTCCTGATTATCTGAGGGGCCCAGTCAGGTTACAATCTGTCACTCAAACCTAATTAACACTGCAAGTCTTATCATGATGTGATCATGATGGACACAAACTGAGGAGAGGAGCTCTGTTTTCTTTCTCTCCTCCATTATTAAAAAAAACAAAAAACACATCATTCAAAAAAGAGTTCATTCTCAAAGTGGGTGACCAATAGGAGACAAGAGTTAAAGCTAACTTGGTGAGCTTAGAACGACATGAGATGCCCTGAATCTCTGTCTCATTGTCTGCCTTTATTTCAACATAATCTGTGCCTGCAGGCAATGTTCAAAGTAAAGTGCCAGCTATTAATGGATAAAATAAGCCCGAAATAAATGTAATCTGATTTTACCCCCATCGTGGGGGCATGAGTGGAACTATTCCAAATTGCTGAAGGCACACACGTGTCTGAATAAATCAATAACATTCACTCAAATGAAAAGATTCATTTCAACTCTATATCCTGACCAAGTTCCCGTCTAATGCAGAGGAGTTTAAGCTCCTGTTCCTGGTTCAGCTAAGACTGTTACCTTTTCCTGTATTGTGAGCAGATCTAAGAGGAGCAGATGAGTAGAGGAAATGCAGTGTGAATCGCCTTGGGCTGAATGAGAGCTAATGAAAGCATGATGCGAATGCTACGTTGCATCTCAGCCAATTTTTTACACCACCACAGTCCAGCAGAGCTGAAAAACACCCCAGGAGGAAACGTTACGTCTAGTGTCTCTGCATCTCTTCATCCTCCCCTCCGAGTTTTCTACCTTTGAATCTGTCTGCTAATCGTATTCATCTTAATGTACTTCATTTTTTACCCTCTAATTCTGCCAATCTGTCTTTAACTGGGTTAGTATGTGTTTCTGATCCCTGTCATCTCACACCCAGTCTAATCAGGACAGTTAGTCAAGTAAGTAATTCGCCAGTTTGCTCTCTCTGCCCTGGTGCCCACAGACTAGCCTGCAGCTCCAGCAGCACTTAGCATACGCCGCTAAATCACACACCGCTACACTCCTGTCCCAGGGAATTAGTGTCAGCTCCAACCAATGGGACAAGATTACACTAACTTTCCCTGGAGTTAGCATCAGAGCTAACATAACTAGGGAGCCAGAGTTTGCTGCCACAGCTTCAAAAATACTCAACATACTGTAGCTATAAAACTTTGTGTCCACCCCCCCCCGCCCCTGTGATACAGGATTTGCTAAAATCATATCTGCTGACTCCTGTGTTTAGCTTCCAAAATAAAAGTCACAAGGGGAAACTGTTTTCCATTGCGTTAGCATTTATGCTAATATTTCCACAAAACTAAGAAATGCAATACCAAATGTGAAACAAAATTCTGCCCCATACGTCTCTAGTATCCTACCAACGCTGAAAATAGTGTATCAAAGGTAAGAAACGGTATTCAAAAGATGCTTTATTACAATAAAACAGGCTAAAAGGAACTTTTGTGTGTGTTCATTTATGTTGTACAAATTTAAATGAAATGTTTCTATAAATGTTTCTAAATTCTCAGAGTTAACACTAGATTTAGGAAAAGGATGTCTCACTCAAAGCTAGAAGCCACACACCCTGCGCTGAAATGGGAGCTGGCATTCAGAGGCCCTGAAGCTGACTCAGTGACAGTGAATCAGAAGACATCTTTATGCACAGTGTAACGCAACCCAGAGTGATTTTCCTCGGATATAAGCGCATTTTTTTGGTTCAACAATGTTGACTCTAACTCCCATTAAATAAAGCTCATGTGAGTGTAACTGCTTAAATCTATCAGTCCACACTTCCATTCATTCGTTCATCGCCAGTGAAGCAGCTCTACACAGTGTGTCTAGATGACAACACAAATAAGGCTAGTGGGTTATGCAGGCCTTGTTTCTCTAAAATGTCTTAAAGTGATACACCATCCTGAAATAGCAAACGCTCAACCTTTTTTAGGCCTGAAGTTTAACTGTAAAAGGTTGTGGCTTTTCCACCGGGAGACAACACTCACTGTGAACAGAATTAATTCAGTCACTTTCAATGGATTCTGACCGTTTTCACTGTTTCTAAACATCGACTCATGTTAGTTATGCCTCTCTTACCCAGTTTGAACCAATGACAATGTAAGCATTAGAAGCATTAAGCGTCGTCTCTCTGTCTTATGACAGGTTTTAACAACATATAGATAACAGTTGGCTGTAAACTCTGTATAATCCCAGGATTAAGTAATATAATATGGAATAGCATAAGTGCTTTAGTGTATTGAGGTGGGATACAGTTGCTGCTGCCACCCTTAAATGTGTTGCCACCACATTTTATATCACAGTTTCTGCTCTCCTCTCATTTTAAGTTTGGTTTGTTAATCCCCATAGTATCCAGTTCCAAACTCTGTGTGTCACGGCCAGATTTATGTACATATTTCCGCTCGTAATCTGCATGAAATTAGCGTGTAATTTATTAAAACAGTAACTAATTATCAGTAGCTGGGACTGTCTTTTAGGTGCATTCTGCATATAAACAAGATCTCCAAAGATGCAGTTCAGTGGTGAAATGGGGAAGCGATGGGGGAATAAATCACGAAGGAAACCAAGCCCAGTAAAAGAAATCAAATGCAGTCATGTTGAAATGATAAGTTCCATTAAATGAAACTTGAAATTGAAACCAAGTTCACGATTAAACTGTAACTGAGACATAATTGGCAGATCTATCAAATAATAATATAAGATTTATTAAACCGATGCAGTATGAGGTATTAAAAGTGTGAAATGTTTTTAAAAATACATGTCATCACAGCTGTGTGTCAAGCGTGCGACCACCATAATGCATTAGCTCAGAAAACGTCATGTTCAAGTTGAGGTTTAATAACCACAAAACCACAACTTAGCATTCCATTGTTATTTATTGTAAAAAAAAATGGTGCAATGTTGTGTTTGTTTATCATTACTGCACTATTTTCCTTTTTAACAAGCAGTCGGTCCAATTTCTAAATAATTCAGTGTAGCTCTCCTCCACATTTCTGCTGTCATGGTGATTTTGTAGAATGCAGGCTTATTAATTTTTGTCTTCTCCACCACAAATTTCCTTCAGTATACCTCTTCAAATCTGCACCTGCATTGTAGGGGCAAAGAACCTACTTTGTAAAACTGACCCCTAAATATTGGCTGAGCTTTACTCAACGTACCACAATGTGCAGTCAGCCATGTTTCTCAAATGCTATGTGTGCCGTCCTCCTTTAAATTCTAAATGCACTTGTATGAAGAAAAGAGGCACACTTCACTGATCACACGCAAGCTTTGTCTCAGATGACAGGCAAAATGTGCTTCCAGGCCGGTGCACCTGTTTGATAGATAACATGCACATCATGTGAATTCTATGTTGTCTTGTGCTGTCGTTTTTTAAAAATTTGCTAACCAATGCAACTTGACAACATTTGCAAAGTTAGCAGTGTTGTTCTAAGTAGCTAACAGCCAGTGCATGATGCATGTTTAAAGCTCATATATAAATGAATGATCTGCAGGAGCATTGCTGTATATGTCACAGAGGGAAGTATAGAAATGAACCATTTATCTGATGTTGAAATGCTTCAAATGATTCTTTGACCTGTTATTAGAAAATTGCACATTGTTTTGTTTTTCAGATACATAGATTAGATCAGAGTTCAGACATAATTTGAGATTAGTTCTCTTGTGAAATACTGTAGCCTATGAAGTGCTATTAACCTTTTTTTACTTCATGCAAAAACACTTTTAGGGAAATGTTGCTATATCAATGTAGGTACACTTGATAACTACATCAGTATAGTTACATACATGTCATCGTACTCTGAGGTGGACTCCAGTTTTGTGTTCTTATATGCAGATGATTCAACTATCCTGGAGTTGAAGTAAATAACACAAATATATGGATGTCAGACAATAAGAAGAGCTGTTATAATTTGTGCTTTCTCTGAATAGTAGCGCCTAGTAGGTCGTTTAGTGATGCACAAAGTTTGGGTTTCTGCTCAAAGATGCCTGATTCTGTGAGACGTGCCTTTAAACAACTCCTAATCCTCCAGGACACACACATCATATCATTTATGTTTAACACAAGTAGAAACAGAAAGTTTAGAGGGATTTATTAAGCCTGTTTTAGGCTCTTAGGCCCTTATAAAACCTGGAAACACAAATCCAAAATAACACAAAACAAGCTGGTTATGGGTCACCCTTAGGTTTGATGCTTGGAGTCATGCTGCCAGATGTCAGTTCTTATAGGCTATGTTCACACTGCCAGCCTTAACGCACAATTCTGATCAGATCAGAGTTTGTTGTGTAGCTCTTCACATAACTTTAAAAATGGCCTATATCAGGCGTCATACTCGGCTCAGGCGACCAATCTCCCTGTAAAAGTGCACAGCAGTTGGGTTGTGTTGGCTGGCAACAGGTGCATGTTAGCGCACGTTGGCTAACTTGTTTGGCATTGCAAAGTCCTCCGTTTGCTCAAGAATTTTGTAAGGCTGTGCGCCATGTCCTTATGTATGTTTACATTAAATTGCCCAGAGGAGGTGAATTTCAGGAGGCCATACATGGCTTCTGAACGAGGTCTATTCATGTTTCATTTGTCAGCTAGAGGTAGCCATCGGCTCAAGCTTATACTGCAATACTGCAATGTTTTCAATACTGCAATGTTTTCAATTGCAGTATTGAAAACATTGCAATAATAGTGAACAAATATTGCAGTTATTCGATGGAAGATGACGTCAAAGTCACATGAATTCTGATCTGACGGTTCGGACTGAGGTCGCAGTGACAAAAATCCGGCCTGTGTCTGATTTAGGACCACATACGGAAGTGGCCCAAATGGGAATTGAAAAAGATCAGATTCCATGTGGTTTGTGTTGTTCACACTGCCATGAAAAAGTCACATATGGGCAGAAAATCAGACCTGGGCCACATTTTTCCTGCCTCTCTGGCTTCCACTGGAGACATTGGTATATAATATTCAATTAAACATATGATTTTTCATGGAAGTGCTCACTGCTAATTCATCAATAATTTTAATAAGTTATGCAGTAATGCTATTATGTCCTAATAGAATTTGTATATCATGTTTTTTATAATTCACTATTATATTATTAGATATTTCGATCTTAAACTATCACTAGTGGCTTTTACTTGATTTTTGAACTGTCTGTGGTACTTTGTGCCATGTTTACTCACTAAAACAATATATTAATGGTTTGTTTATATGATTTTTATTTGTAACTAATGTTCATGTCAGATATCCATCTCATTGAAAGTTGGTGGAATGTGTAAACACAAGGGACAATGTCAGGGCCTCATCTTTCTATCGCTCATGTTTGCTATGTTGTAGCCTGTATTTCACAGTGAATGTATGAGAAGTGTTGTCAATACACCAAATGAAACCACAGCAAAATATATATTTTAGCGCACAACATCAGTGCACTTAGATATGGACACATTTTCCTAATAACTGAGAAACGATAATTATTCACAACCATTTTATCTCTAACTCAACTCAAATAAAAGTGAAAAATGGTTTCAGTTCAGTGCAGTTATAGAAGAATCATCTTATTCCAAGTGAACTTTTACATCATGTTCTTAAATATTCTGACCATGGGAGCACCAGGGTTTAAGTTTTCTGGAGATTGCTCTGTATTTACTAAAGCACAGAGTGTATCATTATCCATGCACCCAGACACAGAAGTGCAAACACAAATGTTTACTGTCTTGATCTGACAACAGAACGTGGTTGAAAGGAATTGTTTGAAATATCACATTATATTTATTTGTTCAACACTGATGGAAGTTCTGAGTGCTTCCCTCCTTGTCTTGGATGAAGCTGCTTGCCTGCTAGACAGTCTTTTAACAGCCCAACATTCTTTTACCGCATCAAAGTTTCAGCAATGTGGAGAAATAAATGTACGTACATGTGTCAAGGGGACACACTTTTGGCCAGTTCTGTCCTTTGTTTTGCATATTGTGGTACGTGTGGAACCAGGGGAACAGAAAACATCCGAGAGAGTTCTGTCATTCATATTTTAGTGGTAATAAATATGAATAAACAAAGTCAATGCCAAACACCAGAAAAGACACATTCACTGGGGAACTGCATTGTGTGTTTTTGTAACTATCTGTGTGTGTGTGTGTGTGTGTGTGTGTGTGTGTGTGTGTGTGTGTGTGTGTGTGTGTGTGTGTGTGTGTGTGTGTGTGTGTGTGTGTGTGTGTTTGTGTGTGTCTATGTCTGTGTATCTGTGTTTGACTTTGAGGATATTTGTGTTTTTGTGCAGCAGGATATAAAGCAAGTAAAAAAAAGCACAACCCCTGTGGAGGACACTAAAAGGTAAAAGGTGTGGGAGGTGTAAGGAAGGGGGAGAAAGGGCAAGAAAAATGAAGTTATGATGAAGCTATGCCAAAATGGGGATGAGTCGTCTTTCAGGCAGGATAATTCTGACCTTGAATAGATGGAAAGAGCCCATATTGGAAATCACCTCACTAGTACCATTATATGTTACATTAGAACTGCACTTTACTGTATTTAGGATGCAAAGGAGGATTAATCATGAAGCCTATGTGCTACCGTGTGCATAATAATGACATAACTTTACCAACATGTTTTAGTCAAAGACCTTGCATTGTTAGGTGTAGCGATAAGTAAGTTAATATCATTACCAGATAGCAAATTAGAGAATTCTTTGTACAAGTTTGAAGGACTTGTTTGTTTCTGTGACAAAATTTCACGGTTGAATTATATTTATTTAAAGCTGTACGTTAAAAGTGTAGTTAAACCCAAATTGTACCAGGAGCTTACGACACTATCAGTGCAGCTAAAACCGGGCCATCCTTGTAAATATTTCATTTGTCTTGCCTTTAATTATTGAAAGGACCTGAAACATTAAAATTACACAGGACATTGTAGACAATCATTGTTAAGCCTTGTTAAACAATCTTACGTGATGATGGGATTATTCTGCTTTCAACCTTTAACGAAAAACTCACTTTGGATACATTTTAATTCATGCTAACTGCGCCACTCTCTTCAGCCAATATCACTGATGGATGTGAAGGCATTTATTAATAATACTTTATTAAGTTAAGGATGTAAAAGAACTAGTATTGCATTTTTTTAAACCAGACACATATAGAATGACAAACAGCGAGAAACTCTAGGTGAATTATATTATGGACATTTGAAATGGTCCAATTTTTATTAAATGTCATACATTGAACTTGACTTGTGCTCATACATATTATCAGAGTTTTTTATATTATATTGTTTGCACTAAAAAAATCAAACAAGAACTGTTTAAATAGCTCAATACAGCTGATATTACAAGTGTTTTCCCAATTATAATATGAAATACTACTTTTACTGACAAATCCAGTCTAAAAATGATTAAACCCTTAATTACAAGCATCTCTACTACTACAGTCATTTTGGTTCCAACTGTACAGTAGCCTATATCCCTCCATACATTTTCAACTTTCAACAGGTAGTAAAATTTTACCAAACAGAAATTGTGCTGATCCAGTGTCTGACATATTATAAAAATTGTAAAATAATTTAGGTTATAGGTGGTCAAGGCATACGTTTGATGGCAGCTTAAAACAAGCCTCCAGCCTTGATAATAAATCCCTAGGTACCAATGTCTGGTCAGCATATGTTTTTTGATGTGTTGCTCATTGCTGTTAAAAACTGCACTTGGCAGGAGGAGAGAGAGGCTTCGAACATTCCCACATCACTAGATGCCCAGTCAGGCCGAGACAGCGCATGTCGGCAGCATGGGGGGGAGCATTATACCTGCAATTATATATTTTGGATGATTTGTGGATGTTTTGGGGATATTTTTGGCCACTGCGTCTTGCTGCCTGGCAGAGCGCTCAACAAGATCATGTAGGAAAAATGAATGCAAAGTGACTACATGCTGACACGCTAAATCATGGAGCAATCGAGGTCCTATTCAGGTGGAAATCAAGTCGAATTTTATTTGATGATTCCTTAAAACCTTCACTACATTTATGGCGAGATGCATCTTAGTATTTGCATCTTATCTTCTTTGCTGTCAATTTGTTTTTAATATAAAAAATAATGAGAAGCACAGACTCAAAAGCACAGTGTAATTTGTTGTTTTCAAAGTTTTCACAGTCTATGCAATAATCTATGATCATGATATACTATAGGCCTCATTGGTATGCAAATTTGTTTTACATTATGAGACCAACAACACATTTTGCATGGCTTTTGTTTTTTGATTACATTTTTTATTAAATTAGTGTGTTCATCTCAAAGGTAAGCAGTGAATCCCTGAAGAAATGTACTGGGGTGTGTGTATAAAAATCCATTCAAGTACCACTGTGTACCACTTAAATTAGGACCTGTACTGTAAAGGTTTGATGTAAATTTACAGTGAAATCTGAACAGTATTCTGCTGTATTAATGTCATACAGTGACATGCTGTGAACGGCAATGCAGTCTTGGAGAAATATTGCATGATTACAGGTCTTTAAGAGAACGCCATTATTCATAGGAATGTACTGTAAACTTGACTGTGAACAGCAGAGCATCATGGGAAGGTGATGGAAAAGTATGGGAACTAAAATTGAAAATGAAACGGACACTCAATAACCCGCTCAGCCTTTTGACACAGATGTCAGGCAGCCTCCACTGAGAAATGCAGGTCATCACTTTTATTGTGGCCCCACCAAGGGGGCGTTTAGGGTTATTCTTGTCTGTCCATCCGTACATTCCAGGTTTGATGGGGGTATAGTTTATCCATATCTCAAAAACTGCTGGACAGAAATCAATGAAATTTCACACATGCTTTGTAGAGGCCCTAAAGGTGTGCATCTCAGCAATGGTTTCTTCAATTTACTGATTTTCACATTTTTAGGCTCATTTGAACTCATTTTTATGTCATTCTGCTGTTATTCTGCTATGACAGAGGTTATGGTTTATCCACATCAGCACTAATTGATTTTTCCCAGTAGTAATAGGGGCTACTACTCTTTCTAGTTCTCCATCAAAGTGTCAAAATGTTAAGAAATGACATACTATTGTCATGGTTCTGTATTTAGGTTGACTGTTTCCTGTTTTATTTTGAAAGTCTGCTTTCCATGTTATGTGTTTTTGCTTTGCATTTCCTGTCTTATTGTCTTATGATCTGTTTTACCCTTTTGGCTCCTCTGTCTGTGTTTTATTCATCTGTGTTTTTAGTTCCAGTTTGCTCCCTTTCCCTGTGTTTGTTTGCTCTGTCTTATGATTAGTTTATCCTCCTCATGTTTTCCCCTTTAAGAGTTTCCCTTCTCTTCATTTTCCCTCCTCTCTGAGTGTTTCCACCTGTCTCTGATTCTCTCCTCCTCCCTGTTCCACCTGTATGTCATTGTCTCGTTACTCTGTGTATTTAAGTCTGTTTGGTTCTGTCCTCTGTGTCAGTTCGTCTGTTATTCCCTGTTTGACTCTGTTACTCTGCTGTGCTCTGCTGTGTCCTGTTTTGCCCCATGTAAGTTTTGTCCTTGGTTTTGTATTTTGCATTTTGGATGTTTGTGTTTGGTTTTTTTCTTCATTAAATCCCTTAACTGCTACGTGTCTCCGGCTCTTGTCTGCAATTGGGTCCTGTATTGTATCACACGTGACAACTATCACCCTTGTCAACGTATGTATACTTTTTGGATCAATTCTACTTCAAACTATTGACTAAAACACCTTTTTGTATTTGAAATAAAAATGCAGTTATTCAGTATTCATTACTAGGTATTACTGTCATTACTGTCAGGTGGCACAACTGATAATATTCAGGTGGTGCGACCAGGTGAAATATGAATTTAAACAAATAAATAACGGATTTAAGTGAACAAATACCTGATAACTATGATGCAAATACTTATTGTATTAAGTACATTCATTTTTTATATTTCTACAATTATTTTTCTGTCTTTATATGTAAAATTGGATGTTTAAAAAGTCTAAATACCTGGCCACTAGAATTCAATAATCTTAAAGGTATACTCTCACTCAGTATTTTCCTGCTCAAGGCGTGTGAACAATTTTTAAAGTAACCACGATAGTATTATTCAGTAGGATGGATGCCATTCTACAGCCTGATTTAACGGTCATATCTTTAGGACAGCGGAATACAGAGAACAATTCTGATTTTAAGCCAGTGAAGGGCGAAAAATACAAAGTAAACAAAGGGCCATTTTGAAATTCGGTGACGTCACATGGAAGTATGTCTTCACCAAGGGCTTCCCCAGATTTCCAGGCCACTCAAGGCCCCACGCGCAAGCAGCGAAGTTTCTAATCTGAGAGAACATGGAGAAGAGAAAGCATGGACGACCTAAATAACAGAAAACTGGTAAATACTGGAGAGCAGAAGGATCGATGGGAGCTACTGAAATCGAAATCTGGACACACACGGCTGGCTTGTGCACGCGCATAAGCAATGGGAAGCTGCAGGGAAACGGCAGCCAGGTAGGAAATCCAAAACAAATCTACCCACAAAATTCCCTTTTGTTAGGCATGTTTTCGTTTGAATTATGCATTGAAACTTGACCAAATAATAAAATGATATTTATTAATTGATATGCCGCAAAAACACCTGGGCTGTTAGTTGAGTGGGAGTATACCTTTAAATTATTGTAAATACTAAACAAACCTCAAAATTATACTGTGTTAGACAATGTAGACACTCTAATGGACACTTGCCAAAGATTTAACTTAGAATAAATAGTAGGAAAATGTGTTTTTACAAATATTCAGTTGCGCCACTTGACGTTTTTTTGATAGTGAAGTTAAAATTCCAGTCAAAAAATGAATTTGAATAAATTTAAATAAATTTACATCTTGTTAAAAAAGTTCTTCCAGACTCAAAAATATGTATTTCATCCATTTTGAAAAGACGTTTTAAAAATACCTTTTTAGAAGTTTTATTTGTCATTGGCCAATTAGTAATTTTTAATTATTTGTTCTTATTAGTCATTTTTAATTATTTGTTCTTTTTATTAGTCATTTGTAATTATTTGTTCTTTTTATTAGTAATTTTTAATTATTTGTTCTTTTTATTAGTCATTGGTAATTATTTGTTCTTTTTATTAATCATTTTTAATTATTTGTTCTTTTTATTAATCATTTTAATTATGTGTTCTTTTTATTAGTCATTTTTCATTATTTGTTCTTTTTATTAATCATTTTAATTATTTGTTCTTTTTATTAGTCATTTTTCATTATTTGTTCTTTTTATTAGTCATTTGTAATTATTTGTTCTTTTTATTAGTCATTTTTAATTATTTGTTCTTTTTATTAATCATTTTAATTATGTGTTCTTTTTATTAGTCATTTTTCATTATTTGTTCTTTTTATTAGTCATTTTTCATTATTTGTTCTTTTTATTAATCATTTTAATTATTTGTTCTTTTTATTAGTCATTTTTCATTATTTGTTCTTTTTATTAGTCATTTTTAATTATTTGTTCTTTTTATTAGTCATTTTTAATTATTCATATAACTATTATTAGTAGTAGTAGTTTAGTAGTTTTGTGGGCGAAGCTGTGACTCAGGAGGTACAGCAGACATACACTTATTGAGGGTCAGCGGTTTGATGCCCGGTCCCTGCAGCCTACATGTTTCATCAGTGTGTGAGTGACTGCATGAATGATTATCGCTCCTGATGAGCAGGTGGCACATTGCTCTGCATGGCTGAATGCTGGCTTGTGTTGCAAAGCGCTTTGAATGGTCAGTGAGAGTAGAAAGGTGTTATATCCTGTACATACAGTCCATTTACCACTTTACTAGTAGTATTACAGTAAGATTCTTTAATTATCATTAAATACTGGCTACATACTATAGATACAAATACAGTTCACATACTGCATATATACAGTACTTTACAGCCAAAACTGTGATCAGAAGTACAGAAATGAGCTGTATATTTATGTCAAGTAATATAAAATACAGCAAGAAACTGCAGGAAATACAGAACTTCTCAGGTGAGGCTGCTGCCATTTAAATTTTTAAATTTACAGTGAAAGGTTTTACAGTGTAGGTACTTATCTTACAGATAAAGGTTGATATACCATTTTATAAATAAAGTAAAACATTTTATACCATCCTTTTAAAACATCACACACTGTTCTTCACTAACGGTTGAATAACACACAAAACTTCAACAGCAGAATCAATAAAAAGAACAGTCTGTACTCCAGGAAGACTCCTAGGTGGTGTGTTGGTACAGATTGGAGACAAGAGAAACTTCTGACTGAAGCAAAACACTGGGTAAAAGCAGTTTATGTGGGAAGACATACAAGCATGGCTGTTTTTTTAGCAAATCAATAGCAGATAAAATAGCTTACAGTAATTTTGATAATCTCTTCCCAAATGGAGGAAGTTGCATAATTTTCTCATGTCTGTGCATCTGCCTGTAGATACGCCCTTCAGTGTTTATCCATGGCTGTGGACAACTTAACATTTACCCAACCAAAACATTTCATTTTAAACCTTGTTTGCTTTAAACTGTAATATTGCTCTCCTATCAGTGACGTGTCGTTGATTATTTAATAACATTTGAATTTGTATTACTTCATTAGACACCGCTAGAAAAAAGCTTCTATACTAGAAACCTATCTGATGATGCTGTAGCAACATTTAAAGCAGTGATTCCATCAGTACTAAACTCATCACCATGTCTGACTATAACAGAGGACACAGGAAATGTCCTTTAACTCCCCTATAAAACACATTTCTAGGACTGCCTTCTTTCACTTGCATAATATATAAAAAATCAGTTTTCTGTCTCAAAAAGATGAAGAAAAATTAATCCAAGCATTTATGACTTCCAGGCTGGACTATTGTAATTCCCTATTATCAGCTGTCCCGACAAGTCTCTAAAGACTCTCCAGCTGATCCGGAATGCTGCTGCACGTGTTCTGACCAGAACTAGTATCAGAGATCATATCTCTCCTCTATCAGCCTCTCTGCATTGGCTCCCATTTAAAATCCAGTATAGAATGTAAAACCCTTCTCCTCACGTACAAAGCCCTTAATGTTCAGGCACCAACATGCCTTCAGGAGCTCGTAGTTCCCTACTACCCATCTACAACATTACGCTCCCTGGATGCAGGGTTACTTGTGATCCCCAGAGTCTCCAAAAGTAGAACGGGAGCCAGAGGCTTCAGGTATCAGGCTCCTCTCCTGTGGAACCATCTTCCAGTCTGGGTCCAGGAGGCAGACACCCTCTCTACATTTAAGAGGAGGCTTAAAACTTTCCTTTTGAGAAAGCTTATAATTAAGGCTGTCTTAGGCTAGTCTTTAGCTATGCTGCTATAGGCCTAGACTGCTGGGGGATTTCCCATGATGCACTGAGCTCCTCTCTCCTCCTCTCCCCCTTCTTCTTTACACACTCATTTCTCATTAATTCATGTTACTATCTTGACTTCTTCCCTGGAGTCTTTGTGCTTTCTCATCCCACAGGTCACCGTGGACCGATCTACTGCTGGCACCATGGTGGACACCCTCTGACATCAGCATCATCATTACCATTATTATTATCACTCTTACTATCATCATCATTATTAATATTATCATTATTGTCAGTGTTGTTATTGTAGTAGTTATTATAAATACAACAAACTGTAATCTCTATTATAATAGCTGTCTTTGTTATTGTGGTTGAACATGTCTGTGTCCCTGTCCCTCACTCCCTCTCTCTCTCTCCACCTGTCCTCCTTATCTCTCTCTCCCCATGTGGATGTGGATTTTGAAGTGTTGGTGGCAAATTATGCAGCTAAATGCTCAGAAATGCAATCTGCAAACTTCAATTCTCCAATAAATCATCCCAATAATTTGAAAGGTTTTGTTAACGACCCTGGCATAAAAAGCTACAGATGACTTCTTTCTTGGCAAAGAAAAAATAACCAGAACCCATACGGCAGCATCCCTTCCCTGGAACAAATCATGTTTGTTGACAGGTCAGCCTGCTCCTCATAACTTGCACGATCACAGATTTGAGACAGTATGACATTTAAAGACTCTGAACAAGATGTGGCCCAGAAAGCATTTTTCTGAGACAGGACAGGGGCGGTAGTAAAACCATTAATAGAAATATTCAAGCACATTCAAGCAACACGTTAAAATGACCGTCTGCATGATCAGAATTTGAAAATTGTTTTCATGACTTGTGTTTAACTGCAGCAATGAGCAGGTTTGATGGCGTCAAATTAAGCTCATGAAATACTTGTTTTTGGAACTGCAACTCTTGAATATGTTAACATGATTTGTACAGTTTTTATCAACAGTCAAAAATCAAACAAGATCATGCTTTGAAAAATAGTTAATTAAATGTGAATTTGAGAAAAGATTTGGGGAGGAAAATCTATCACTTTCTTGTTCTGCAGCTGACTGATTAAATTCCTTACAGACTTAACATCATTGTAAATACTGTCTTTTTCATAATGTAGTTGGTATGAATAGAATCACACAAACTATTCTTTTCACATCCTCTTTTGGAAACAGAATGATTTTGCTACAGTCGATTATCGTCATTCAGCTCTATTATAGCATATTTAAGCCCTGTTGTGCATTATCTCCTCTGAAATGGTTTTGTCTGATTCACTGCAAAAATGCATTAATCACGTCAATAACAATAATTAAGTTGAAATGCCTTAATATATATAAGAGACAACCATTCTTCATGGAATCAGAGCCACTGACAGTGTTGAAATATTCCTGATTCATTTATGTGAACCGACTGTTCCTCATAGCAATGGAAAACTGAACCAAATTGGATTTAAAACTCTAAAGAATATCTAAACTTCAACAGTGTAATATCAGTATAAACCAAAATCTGGTGTCTGTAAAAGCATAGAAGTGGAATACGGGTTTCAGGTGTTAAAGTGGTCAGTATAACAGGGTCAGGCTGGCAGCACCTCTGAGCCTCTTTTTCAGCTTGGAAAAAACCCTCCGACTGACAAAGTGCAAAAGGCATCATTTAAGGTAACAGCTAATCCTCCTTGGATGTTAGAAGTGCCCTCATTCTCAAAGTACTTAATACTAATGTCGCTAATTCAAAAGCACACTGTTCAAATCGACACAGTAAGGGGTTACAATCCAAAATGAAACATCCAGCCTCCTGAAAGCCTGGAGCTTCCAGCTGAAAGATGAATGCTGGCATCAAAGGAGAGCACATCTGTTTACATCTGTTTTTAACTATGGCCACTGATCTATCTATCTCTCCTGATGCTGCACTAGTTACTCTTTAAAGGTAATAAAGAAGATTAAAGATGCACTAATCAATATTTTCGAGTTCATTACTAATGGATCAAATCAACACTGTACCTGTATTGTTAAAGGTGTTTGCTTGTTGTTATCACCACTCTCTACGGTTCCTCTATATGTATCTTAGCATATGTTTGGGTTCAGTCTCTCCATTCTCATCAACGTTGTTTCCAGCCGGCTGTTTTGAGTGAGAAATATTGGGACTTAACATTCATTAGATTGCTGGAGGCATATCTTGTAAATTTCCCCACTGTGGGACTAATAAAGGGATATCTTATCTTATCTATCTTATCTTATCTCAAAATAAATGTTGCAAACATGTTTACTTTTTAATATGTCAATGTTATGAGTACGACTTGTTGTGCTAGCTTTCAAGTGGCCAACTATTCAAGTAGAAAGCACTCAGAGGGCTCTTATCTCTGCCAACGCCACTGTCACTAAAACCTGAACAATCAGAAAATAGTTTCCAGTTGATGTCAAAACTAAATCCTGTGACAATCCTCACAGTGTGACAAAACATATCAGCAGATCATCAGTTGTTGTAGCGTTGCACCAGGGCACAGCACACACTATGGTGATGACGTTGCTTTACTCAGATCTGCCTCATGCCAAATTAAGTAAAACCACCTAATGCATGGTCATGTGTTTATCATCTGTAGTTTATGAGTGGTCAAAGAACATATGATTCTCTATATACACATATGTTTTTGTTAAGATTCTTCTTACCCTGCACAGAAACAGGAAATCCACTTGAATGACTCTGAATCTGCGTTATCTCAGCTACATATGGACGACCATGCCATGTCTCTTACCATACTGTGATCCAGTACATCCAGATCACGATCCATAGTGAGGAACATCCGGACTTGTCCATGCACCGGTGGATTTATTTTGATTGGCCTATTATTACTTTTCATGATGTTGGCGAATTTTGAAGAAATTAAAAAACGTGCTCCAGATTCCGCAGCTGTACCTGACTCCGCCTTCAATTTTAATCCACTCTTTCTTGGCCACAAAATCCATCCCAACACAAGATTTCATCAAAATCCACTGACAGCTTCTTATCTGGGTAAAGTAAACCCATTCAAAGTGTCAACTGAATGGCCGACTTAACATAACATGACATCTTAAATAGCATAATGACCTTATAAAAGTATTAATTCCAACATCCTCAGAATCAAAGTTCACAAAGCAATATTCATCAACTACCCGGTTCATTCATCTGCAACAGAGGCATATGGCACGTATGACTGCTTAGGCAGATTAAAACAGAAACCTGAAATGCTGCTTTCAATTCAGAGTCAAGAAGAATAAGTGGCAATTTATTGGTAACGGCTCTTTTATGCTTGTCCTGCCTCTGAATCCACCCTGAAACCACCTCTCAGCTAGGATCAAGATTGTCCTCGTTTTCACCATCAGAATGATCTGCCTGTGAGTCATGCAGAACGCAGACAGACTTAAAGTTTTAAGATTGATTAGAAAAAGTATCATTTGATTTCCAAAACCAAATCCTAGCCTGTGCAAAAACAATCATTATTTTTCAGGTTTAAAAAAATAATAATTTTCAGATTTATTCCAATACGATTACTTAAATCCTATCAGTAACGTCTTGAAAAACTGAGCTGGAACTGGATAAGACTGATCTGGAATCTTGAGCAGAGGGTAAATACATTTACAACACATTAATGCAGGTGTGTAATAGCTATGAACATTTATAATAAGCCGGTTGAATGTCAAACTGTTAACCAGTGCAATGTGCAAGCTGCAGCTCTATAAGGCTGCAACCACTTTTTTAAGGTTAATTATGAATATTAAACCAGCATCATCTGATTTTATTTTGTTTTGTTTTTTTGCAGTTGATAGCTGGGACATTGGGGATTAAATAATATTAGTTTTAAGGGTAGAGAGACAGTAATTGTTATGAATGAAATCATGTAAAACACAAAATACTTGTGAGGCATGAAATGATCACATTTACAAATGTAGAGCATCATCAGAAAACATCCACTACTGCTCTCTTCACTCTAAAAATATCAGTTCAGAAACCTGTATTACTCAGACCCTACTTAATATCACTGTGGCTCACTAACTCATTAAATGAGACCAAACTGTATTTTGATTAAATGATTAAACGGTGCATGTTCTTAAGAGGCTTTTGGGTTATTAGCTGGCGTCTGAGATTGCACTATCACCCCTCAATATTCAGAAGATCACTGGGGGTCAAATGAGTCATTATCAAATGTCACACAGTCCTTTTCATTGATAATTGCTAGGAAAATGAAAAGGCTAATATTCATTCTCTCAGGCCTCATCTATGAGGCAATTGACCTGTGACTGTAATTACAAAGAGATCAACTGTGAAGGCTGGGCATCAGGTTTAACATTCTAATAACAGTGGACAAGAAAAAGAGTTTGATGCGTTAGCCACTGAGGATCAAATTAGAGGCTGATGCTGATTAAACGTTTTCCAATCTGTCGTTATTGGCAGAACTCGGCTCAAACAGGGACAAACGTCTTCGCAGCCTCCACCAGGCACGGGGGGCCATGTATCTCCGTTTTGCACGGAGGCTCCATGCGTGAAGTGGAGGTAATGTCACTGTCATTTATATTTAAACAAGAGTTAACTTCACATGTGGCAGGTTGTTGGTTATAGTATGACATCAATAATGCATTAGACTAAAGCCGAAAGCATGCTGTCACCATTTTGCTAGTGCAACATTAAGGCTTGTTACATTAAGTATAAAATTGATCATTAGAGTAACAGCCTTTAAAACTGGCAGAGGCACAACTCTGGGGAGTGCATTTAAAGTTCAGAACGGGCAGAGGCAACACAGCAGTCTTTGGTGAGCTAGACAAGTCCAATTTGAGGTTGTAGTATATCCAGGACATGTGAACAACCATGTTTGATGTTTTGATGATGAAATGTATGATCGTTCATTTTATTCAACCAGTGCAAGAACAGTCACTAGATAGTGTTACTGTAGCTTATAGCATGAGTTTACAGCGAGGAAAGAAAAAACGCAGGGAGTTATTTTGCAGCCACCAATGTAATGCTGGTTATTCCTGGTCTTTACAATAAACTTGACTGATAATGAATTAAAACTTCTTTCAGGTCGTGGGTAAAGCAGGAGCATTGAAACAGCTTCATCTCTGTCATTCGGTCCACTTTTCTATTCTAAGCTACTGTTATATATATTCATGTTTTCATATCAAAATCCACTATCCGTCGATCTCTGTTAAATGGAAGTAAATTAGGTGGTGGATGTTGTCTGGCCAAGATTATCTGATGCAATGCAGCACAGGCACGGTGGGGGTTAAAGTGACTTTAAAGAAAGGACACATAGAGCAGGTTGTAACTGAAGCTTTCCAGGGCTTGGCTATACATGGTTCGGCTGTTGATGTTCTAGGCAGGACCATCGCACAATGAATAGTTTGTCAACTTCAGAGGATGGTGAGCTCCAACCAAAAATATTGTGCAGATAAGGGGATTATTTGATAGCTCTTATCTCAGGATGTGTCAATACCTCCTCCAGGACACACATACAGCTACAATGCAGGGCAGGAAGGTGCAAATTCTACCCACAGGGTCTTTGGCTTGTCTCTGTTTTAAGCATCTTTATAATTATTCTTCTTCTTATTCCTCTAGGTTTGAATCATATACTGCTACCTAAAATCCTCTATGTGTTCATGAAAATGGGGGTAGAAAAAAAAGAGGAAATGATGATTCTTATTTGATGTCTAGTATTTGTGACTGAAACGCTTTTAACTGAGCTACACAAAACAACATAGCCATATCCAGTTCTATAAAAGAACCTGAAACTAACACACCAAAGCAATGGTCTTATGGCTCAGTAATTATAGGTTATGATCAAACAGCTAATTTAGGGATTAAACTACCGTTGTTGATAAGCTGTTCTTTGGGGATTTATCACAGTAAATGTGCAATAATAATTGCAATACTTCCAGTAAAACTAATGATTTGACAGAAGTTTTAAAAAATGTAATCTTTCATTAAAAGAGAGAGACTTCTGCATGAATGCTCTGTGAACCTTTCCTCACTTGAAGGCATATGTAGATTTTGGACTAATTTTGTGCTCTGGCTCTAAAAATGTCTTGCACACTAAAAAAAAAACTAAAAAAAACACAGCGAGGCCAGGAAGACACAGACAGATTTGACTGCTCAGCCTGTCTTTTTATTTGCAGGAAACCTCTCTGAATACCCTTTTCTTTTTTAAATATATCTTTACAAGAAAATTGTATTCTGCAAAGGCAAGCAAGAGAATGTAACCTTTGGTTGGTTTTTTTTGTTAATAGCATATTGTAGGCACAAGAACTTGATGTTTGTGTGAATAACACCACTTCAACTTCATTGCCATGAAAATAATCTCAAGTGGGCCGTCTTGTTAAAGGCAGCACAAGAACATGTTGAGAGCAGGACGTTTAATGTGAGGGATTAAATAGCTTTAACTGCAGAGGAACAGAGCAGATCAGGCTCCTTTCTAACACTGACAAGCTGTTTAGAGACAACGGATTCTGAACCTGTAAACAATAGAGATGTTCAGTGAACAGCTTAGTGACATTCATTTCAGCACTTTATCTTGCTGGAACCAAAACGGGACTCAGAATATGGCTTGCAGTGCATTACGGTGAATTTTTTTTAATTTTGATACTTTTCATGTTTGGCTTTGTTTCAGTCGTGAGTTAACAGCAGACGATGAGCATGCAGTACGTCATGCAGCTGAGCAGGAGACCCTCGCAGTGCAGAACAACGAAACGAAAGGGAATAGAGAAGAAGGCCGACTGCAAAATACTGTGAAGGTTTTAAAGGTGTCGTGTGACATCACACCCAGAATCCATTGCAGCCCTTCACTAGATATTTATACTAATGAAGATAGCAACAGCTCTCGACAATTCACTGCTCCCCACTCTATTGCATTTATGCCCTGCAGAGTTGATCTCCTTTTGTGTTATCCCACTATTCAAGAAAATAGGCTACTGCTGAGCACATCCTCAGTCTCTCTCCCTAGTTTCCTACAACACCAGCAGGAGTCTGGTATGGCATGAATGATGATTTGCCCTAAATGATCATGATAAATTTACAGGCATCCATAAAATTAGGGGCAAAGCTTTGTCACCAAGAATTATGAAAATCAGGGCCTTATGTCACAGTTTTATGGTCAAACATGTCCAGACTCTTATACTGTATAGTTACCCCCATATAACATCTGTGTGTGTGTGTGTGTGTGTGTGTGTGTGTGTGTGTGTGTGTGTGTGTGTGTGTGTGTGTGTGTATGTATGTGTGTGTGTGTGTGTGTGTGTGTGTGTGTGTGTGTGTGTGTGTGTGTGTGTGTGTGTATGTATGTGTGTGTGTGTGTGTGTGTGTGTGTGTGTGTGTGTAATGGCTTCCATGTCCCTGAGAGCAGCAGAAGCCACTTCGTGTGTCAGACTTGGCACGGGAAGCGGGAGGAAAACGGGAGAAAATGTGTTTCTACAACGTGACTGGATTCAAAGCCTGAAAACTGTAATTTGAGATGTGAATTCTTCACACGGACTCTCATCAGTCGCCGGGGATACTGTGATGCAACAGCGCCGCTTAGCGTCGCACGGCGCCCTGTCTGAGCCGCTCTCTCGCCTCCATATGGCCGTAACCAGCCGCGGTCCTTACCTTCGGTGTCACAAAGCTTGGTTGCGGAAGGTTTGCGGTCGCAGGGGTTTTGCGCCTTCTCCTTCGTAGTCCGTAGGCTGAATGTTGAGTTTTACTGCCGTGGTGTGAGGGCCCGTGCAGGCAGCCACCATGACCTGTCCGCTCACTGGCATTTTGGTTCCTTCTCACAGCGTCAGTCAAAGCAGAGGAAAAGTGTTTAAACTTGATCTGGAAGACAAGAAAACATTTTTTTTTAGTTTTTATATATTGATTATGGCACTGCAACCACAAAAAGCGCTGACTTTTTGAATTTTATTCTTATCAAGGACGCGCGCGCCTATAGGATGATGCCTATATGTATATATACATATATATGTATACATATATATATGTATACATATATATATGTATATATATGTATGAGCTGTAAACACGTTGACAGTTTGAACTGCATCAGACCCGAGCTCATTCCAAGTGACAGTGAGGTTATTTGTTCGTGTTTGTGCGAGTTTGAATGTGCGCGCGCATGTGTGCTATGTTAACTATATTATATTTGAGGATGTCGGAACTCAAGTGCGCACGCGAGTGTTCCTCTTTTTTTTAATTTGAATTTAATGAGGACTGAGTCTATTGGATGAAAACCGCGACGAAAACAAGGGTTTTATGCAAAGGTGAAATGATGTATGGTGTGAAGGCAAAATATAGGCGACTCTTTTTTTCTGTATTTGTGTGCGTGCGTGTGTGTGTGTGTTCGCGCGTGCGTGCGTGTGCGTGTGTGCGTGTGCGCGCGCCAGAGAGAGAGAGCGTTAAAAACAGCTTGTGGCTCCCAAGCAAATATTCACCTCACGCTCCTCTCTCCTGTACCGGGTTCGTCTACAGGTATGTAGGGCATGCAGCAGGTTGTGTGTCGGGGACTCGGCTCGGACGAACGAAGGAGCGGAGAGAGGAGCACAACCCGCCCCGCCTCTGCTCTACTTTGAGAGGGAGAGGGTGAGTGTGCGGCAGATATTAAACCACTGAACCCCAACAATTGCTGCTCGTTGTCCGCGTCATCCCAGGAGGGGAGAGTTATCACCAAGCTAAAAATAAATTACACTAACTCACCCCATTCCCGTGACACATCTCTCTAGGCGGCCAGGTGGAGATGACATTGCAGCCTGTTACTCCATTCGGGTGCCCTCGGCAGGAGTGGATATCACATATGACTCTCCCGCGTCAAATTAATCCATCAATGTCTCCTCCATCCAGTCGCCCCAAAAACACAACACCACACGGATAAATCCACCTCTCTGCCCCTGAAGACTCCCCCCTCCACCACCACCTCTGTCACAGTAGACGGGTAGTATTCCTCTCGGTTAAGCTGTCAAACCCCGTTCATTCAACGGCGGAGACGGACTGAAAAGGGGGGGACAGAAAAGGGCCTTTAATGGGATCAGTTAGACTCTAGAATACCAAATAAGCATTGGTTTGGAATCTCCAGCGGCAGCTCCGCTGCGTTCCGCAGTAAGGGCTTGTGGACAGGTCCGCGCGCCTCCTCCTCGTCTTCTGTCCTCCACCGCTCTCTGAGTCTTGGAGACTGAAGGGGGGATTCCGTCACAAACAACATCAAACACACATATATTCTCACACGCACTCGCTCCCTCTCTCTTTTCTCACTCACTCACTCTCACTCATCCTTTGCTTTTCTCTCTCACGCGCACTCCGAACGAGCACCGCTCTCCAAATATCAGCCTTAACAATTTTACAAGTTTAAACGGCTCGAGTTATTTTTGTAGCTCTCTACGCCGCACGAAAGAGGTGATGCTCCGGCAGCCGAGTGAGCGCCCGGGCGGAGAGAAATAAGGAAATATTCTACGGCTGTCTCTTTACCCCGCAGCCCGTCCGCCCACGCTTCGCTGGCTGAAGGTACTTACACATCAGCCTAGTTAATTAAACATATGGGCAACGGGGCTGAATGCGAGAAGGATGATATGGTGGAGGGGAGAGGTGGGCAGGTGGACACTTGGGTGACTTCATCTTCCCATTATAAAATATCAAAAAGACATGGGGCATGGCGCGCGGCAGGGACATGTCGCTGTGTCTGTCCTTCAAAAAAGCTACACCAACTTTGCAGCTCGTCAAAACTGATGTCTCTTCCTTGTGTCTCTCGGGTTCTGTCTCTCTGCGCGTCGCCTTTCCTGGTGCGTCTGATGAATGAAGACGCCACAGAGGTATGGCGCACACCATCAGTCGTCGTTTATGGCATCACCTGGTGCCACCGCGCCAAAGGAAAGAGCGTGCGCGCCTTTCTGCAACCATCTCTGTATCTCTTTCTCGCTGTGTCTTATGACGACTGTCTCAGCGTCAAACAAGTCACTGCGTCGCACCTCCGCTCCTCACAGCATATACACTGCGCACAGATTGTCTACTGTAGCCTAACCCAATATGGATAATCCCCAGAATCAAAACACGGATCCTGAGTTTGTTTGAGGCTGTGGGGTGAGATAAGGAGGAAAGAGCCAACAGTGAATTACACAGCCTCAATTAAACATAATTAGCGGATCAAAACTGCAGCACGGGGGTCTTTAGGGAGCGCTGACAATACTCCCTCTCCCCTACATCCCTCTCTTTGCACCTCCCTCTGAGTGTTGCCTCGCAGTCCCATTGCAGACAGATGGTGTAGATACTGCAGGGTCATGTTTGCAGGCCATGGATCAAGGAGAAATATGTCATAAGTTCATTATAAGTTACACAAGAACAGCACAGCTGAAGCAGACCAGAGGGCTTGTTATTAAGGAAATATTCACTACCTTCCTATTCCTCCTACACCACCTCCTCCTCCTCCTCCTCCTCTATCTGGAGAATAAAAATCTCCACCTGTTGACGTTTTGCTCTGTCAGAGCCAGAGCCTCGGAGGCTGGAAATGAAAGGAACAGACAATTGCATAACGTTAACATAAAAGAGAGTGAGACTGACCACTGGAAGAGTGGATAATGGTCTTCTTCTCTATTGAGGAAAATTCCTGGGGTTCCAAATATGATGGCACTGCCTCTCTCATACCATCCGATGCACCACCATCTCCTCCTGATATTTACCCATTAGAAGCGTTCTGTAGGGCCAGGCTGGACCCTGGAGGATGCTGTGTGGTGCCATTAACACTGGCTTCATTTTTAGTTTGTTAACCAAAGATTAGCCCCAAAGGAGTAGCCTTTGTCTTACTTTATATTCAAACATGAAGCCTCTGCCTGAAATAAAATCAAATGTTCTTCCTGGCCACCATAAGCATGCTCGTCCTTTTATGAAAGTATAATTCAATTCAAGGATATGATTTCTGGGAGATGACCTTTGGCAGGATTCTGCATACACATGGACTTGAGGATTTCTCTCTTTCTCATTTAGTATAGTGCACAGTAGCACAACACTAATGAGTCCACTCTGCCCTGTCTGGAGACAGCTGTGGGTATTTAGACAGTCGGGGGGAGGAGTCCACAGTGTTGGAATTGTCTGAACAGGCATCCCCGTTACTACATCTGATTCATAACTGCAGGGCTCAGTTGTCATGCATCTTTCATGGGCAAACAGTACATTGAACAGAAGTTACCAGTTACCTGCACCTTAACACATGCAGACACTCATGTTCAAATTCGGCTTTCAGCATCCCAACACCTCAGAGAGACAGCTGGCCTTACCTCCTCATTTCTATCTGGTTACATTTCATGTCAGCGTGTGATCATATTTGAAAAAAGGGAGACCCATCATTGTGTAGTGTGTCAACAGTTTGTAACATGTTGCTATCACTCTGTAAAGTTATTGAAGACAAAATCTCACTCCTCTAATGTTTGGCTAATAGTTAAAGATAGATAGATAGATAGATAGATAGATAGATAGATAGATAGATAGATAGATAGATAGATGATAGATAGATAGATAGATAGATAGATAGATAGATAGATAGATGGGAAGAGAAAACAATTACACTGACAAAAATGATGTGGGCAATTTTTGTATCCATGGTAACTGACTTTTGTGTAACCACTTTCATTTTGGCAGAGGCGTAATCCAGAGCCATATGGTTTGCATTTTACAAATGGTGCCAGACTACACAAGTCCCCATTCAGAAACAACTGGCAATACAAACTGCGACAGGATCCCAGCCACTCATTCACAAACTGATGCACACCAGCCACAGGGATCACACCTACCCAGCACATGCAGCCCCCCGCAGTCAGTTCACTGCTGACGCAAGAAATATGGAAATCTTTTCAAACACACACCGCTAATTTGCTGCATAGCTAAACTGAAAACCCAAACCATAAAAGCCTGAAACTGTCAACTTCGCTTAGAAATCTTTCTTGTTTAAAAAACAAACAAAACAAAAAAAAACACATTGCTTCCATGACAACAAAACCTGATGGCACACTTTGGGTTGTATTTCTGCTGTCAATATGTATGGTGGATCTTAAGCGTTTAACGTTTTGAGGCATGAAGTCTTTAATCCTGATTACCTGGACATGGTCTATTAGTTCCTGCAGCAACATCGCCTACCGAGGGTTTTCAAATCCTTTGGTATCTTCACACCAGCAAACACTTGGGCATATCCGACAATCAGGGATTTGATTGACATGCAAATACAATAGACATTCACAAAAGAATGACTCATGGTAATGGGTCTATATAGCTGGAATAAGGTGGTTGGTAAAGTAAGTGGGTGGGCTGCATACAGCCCAATGACTGCATGATGAGTCTACAAGACAAATTTATCTCTTTTATATGGTGATCTTGACTCTTCTTCATTTTTTCTCAGACTGAGGCACTTCAATAGCAAAATCACTCCACAGTAGCTAGAGTGCATGGCTTTATATAGATTCAGGAAATGAATCATTCACCAAAAAATAACAGCAAAATAAACAGGTATGCATTCAAAGGTCTCCATCTGGAACAAAACGGTGTGCTAGCTAGTAGTTATCGAGTTATAGATAGTCTCTCTCTCTAGTTTGTCATTTCACTTTGTCTTCCTCTCTCTTTTGCTCTCTCCACCCTCTCTCACTCTCTCGCCCACAGAGAGTGGGTGACCTGGAATGAGCTCTCCCACAGACGGAACTGCTTTCTATAGCCAGACAGGCAGTATGGAGTACTTAAATCTCAAGTAAGCCTAAAGCCGACTCTCGAGAGTCTACGTTGGCAGTATCATCACCCTATTCAAATTCATGGGCACCACTAAAACTACTCATCACAAAGATTGATAGGTGATTACATTCTGCCACAGTGCTGATCACAGTTAAAAGTTCATGAGTGCAACAGCCAAATCAATTACTTCGGAATGATGCACCGCTGTGTCTTTTTCACTTGGCCACAAAAGCAATTATCTTTAGCTTGAAAAGGTCAGTCAATAATTTAATAAGTAATGGCGGGAAGCATTTAGAAAGTTTTGAAGCTTTAGTGAGAACTCTCTTTATGAGAACCATTTTTGGCTGTAAAAGGTGAACTAAATATGCGTAAATACAAATGTCTTGGCATTACTTTGATGAAGAAAATGTGCTTTAAGTTGATAAGCAGAGGCTTAGGGTTTTTAATTATGCATATTTTGAACTTGACAGCATTCAGAGATTGCAAACCTCCACCAAGGCAGCTCAGTTTCCCAATGATGTCAATGCACCTACAAGCAACAGTCCCATGATAGTTTGACCCTCATAATTTGACTCCTTGACCATGAAAACATACCCTTAGAATTCAGAATCACATTGGTGTCATTATTAGTTTGATAGTTATTTGAGAAATATTATATTTCACTAATGGAGGTTTTGTGCAGGATCCACCTCAGTTACTTTTGATGACACGTCAAATTTGACTCCTGAATCAGCACATTTTCAGCTACAATTTAGTGTTATAGTTTCCTATCTGTAACATTATTATTTGTTATCTCACAGAAGCAGATTTTCAGTGAGTCCTATAAATTGAAACATTCTGGATGACCAGATCTGGAATATTACTTGGATCAAGATCAGTCTCTAATATGTGGTAGATCCTATGGGGATGTCATTGTGTAATTTATGTCCAAGGGCTGTAGACAGGAAGTTAGAAGCAAAGATCTTGTAATTGCCCCAATCCCGCTATGGTAAAGAATTCTTTAGAAAAATTGTGGATCCAGATGATGATCCGGATCACAACCTAATTGTAACAGATTGTTCCTTTGGTCATACTCTACCTCTCCAAAACATTTCATCAAAGTCCGTAACTTTATGAGTAATCTGATGACAGACAGACAAACAAACCAATGCCAGCAAATATTTTACCTCCTTGGTGGAGGTGATAAATTTAAGACCTAAAAATATAATATATATTACAAAGACTGACTTCCATGCAAAATGTTATATAATGAATCCATACAAAAGGTTCAGTTTGGGTGGTCATCATAAAATTAATGAGAACGGTATGCATGAAAAGATAGTTGCAGCTGATCACACTCATATTAGCAAAAATAATTAGAAGTGTTTTGAAGTCACTGCCACCACTGTGGTAGGTTAGCACACAGTTGAAACAGCTAGCCTGGCTCTGTGAAATGATAATTAAAGCTACCTATCTAGCACTTCTAAAGCCATGCAATAATCAAAGTGTTAAGTCAACATGTTGGGACGTTACAAGGTACGACGCACCAGACCATTTTCTCTTGTCCCTGGTGTCTCTGGTATGTTGCAGGGCCTGGAGACTCAGGAAGTTACTGTACCTGGACAAGAAATAGTCTGACACATAAACCCATCTGTAAAATCACATATTGAAGTTTTGATCCCTTTGGTTTTTGCGTAGAACTAAAATTTGATACCTAACAAAACAGTGAGGTTTTCATTAAGTTTTGATAGAACCATGGAAGCGTTTTTCTCCAGTTCACAGTTTCTGTGCTAAACTAAGCTAATCTAACTTAATTTGTTAGCTTCAGCTTGATATAATTTATATATAGTATAAAAGTGGTGTCAATCCTCTCATCAAACTCTTGGCATAATGCCAAATAAGCATATTTTCAAAATGTCAAGAACTAACTTGCAGGTTTCATGAAATCTTGATTCCTCAATATGATCCAGCTCGAACCTGGAACACACAAAAATATACAGAAATGATGTCATCGAGTTGATCTGGGGAAGTATTTATTAGCACTTAAAGCACAAGACATACCCCAGTTCCCAATTTGACAGCCGGGAATTTCACAGTGCTACAGGAAATCCCATTTGTATATTCAGAGTATTAAAATTGCGGCGCTTGGAGTGTATGCTTGGTACTTGAGTCTCTGTGGCTGTCACTGTGCAATAGAGCTTTTAAATGTTGGAGGATGTAGCCAAATCAAACTAATTGGCCCAGTCCACAGAGCAATTTAAAATAGCTCATCTTGAGGCTGTAACTTTTTATGGCCTTTCTATTATCAGCTTAGCCTGAGGGTGCATTAAATATCTTAGTGGCAATAACAAAAGCCTGTGAGATTGAAGCATTGTTCTTTCTCAGATTAAGAGAGGTCTCTTGATAAAAGGCCAGACAATATGAGCCCTAAATGGGATCAACACCAGTGGAATACTCTACTGAAGTGGACGTGAACGTGGAAATATTCACTGCTGAACAAAGTCACTCAAATTATGTATTTTAACAGGAACATTTTGAAGACTGAAACAAGTATGTGTGTTGATTTTCAATTAGCCAGTTAAAAATGTAGCATTGTTGATTAAACATAGATTATAATGGCATAGACTTTATCTGGGGATGATGCCTGATTATGGAGATGAATCCAGTAATCAGACAATAGCATAAACTCCCAGTTTAGCCATCAGCTAAATACTGATCCAGCCTTTGTCTTGGTCGTGCTGGGAGATGCTGTGATGGATGCTGGCATTACCAGGGTTGGGTTGATAAGGAGCACAAATTATTGTGTGGGTGAAAAAATGTTATTGGTCTATTTGTTTGGATGATGGAAAACAGAGGGACTATAGCCTCTTGTATTTTGAAAGTCTTAAGGAGAGCAATTAGTGAAACAGTAAAGATGATATAATTACCTCTGTCGAGGAGATTGTTTGGACCAGAGTCCGCTGGTTTGTTTGTTTGTATGTCTATTAGGAGGATTACATAAAAACTGCTTTGCAGATTTTCATTAAACGTGGTGGGAGGGTTGGGCATGTGAGAAAGGAGGAAAGAACCCACTCAATTTTGGCGTCAATGGAGATAAAGGGGTGGATTCAGGAATGTTTTATAACTTTTCCTTAACATTGTGAGATGGGGTGTTTTTATCTCCCCCAAGGAGGTGATGTTTTGGCCTGATTTGTTTGTTACACATTATGTAACATTACAAGACCATTTCTATTTATTACACATAAACTATTGGACAGATTTTCATGTAACATGGTAAAAGAGTTGGTAGTGAGGCTGACGATGGCGCACGGCCCAGCGGGCACACGCCCCAACAGGCACACGCCCCAAAAGGCACACGCCCCAACAGCACACGCCCCAACAGGCGCCGGGGTGCGAGGGCCCATTCAACGCTGCTTGCAGCTTAAATTTTTAATATCCTACGTAACATTGCAAGATAGGGTATTGTTACCCCTCCGAGGAGGTAATGTTTTGCTTGATTTGGTTGGTTGGTCGGTTACAGGATTACCCAAAAGTTATGAATGGATTTTGGAGAAGTAGGGAAAGGCTCAAGCAACAATCCATTAGATTTTGGTGAATTGGATCATCATCTTGATCCAGAATATCTTTAAAGGATTCTTTACCATTGCAGGATAGGGGACATTATAATTATACTTCTTACTTCATGGATACCTACGATGCTTGGATGAAAATTACACGATGACATGCCCATAAAATCTACCACACATCAGAGTCTGATCTGGATCCAAGTAATATTATGGATCTGTTGATCCAGAATGTTCACATTTATAGGGTCACGGAAAATTTGCTACTGTGATATAATAAATAGTTTGCTCCCAGAGCCCTGTAATGGCAGCCCACTGTCTGTTCCACACATACATCAAAGATCCAGGGTGTAAGCTGTACTGAGATCTAGCACCGTGGTTGCAGTTTGCAACCAACTAAACCTACGGTGGCCGATGATGTTTGGTTCGTTCTCAGTTACTGCAGAAACATGGTGGTGCAACATGGAAGAGGACCAGCTCATTCTGTAAATATAAAAGTCTCATTCTAAGCAAATGAAAACACAAGAATCTTTTCATGTGATTATACATTCATGAATACATATTTATAAATATTAATCCTTTTGTGCCCCAAAATCCTTCATATTGGACCTTTGTGCTAATGGGCTGTGGGGTATTATGTGCTTCTCAGTAATGAATTGATCAACTGACAAATTGGCTAACAAACAAGTTAATTTTAGCATGTACTCGTGTAGATAAATGTGGGTGCATTGGTGCATGCACTTCTGCATGAATGTATGAATAAACAATACATCTCTGTAGATAAGTATCTGCATACTGGGAGGATGACACATCTGTATAGTACAGTACATATTTTCTGCCCATTGGTCAGGAGGTAGTGTAAGTAGGAGAAATGACCTGCTGCATGTTGTGATAAGTCATTATTCTTGTGAATATACTCAAGATGAAACCAAGTCAGACAGAAGCTCTGCTTATAAGAGAGGCCATAGTTACAATGAAGCCATGCATGAAGTGTATGAAGGACGTTTATAGAATAATAATCAAATTAAAATTCATATTGTTTTACAACCATGAAGTTTTTGTATTCAAATATTTTTGTTTGTAATTTTATCGAATGATTTTCAAATTTGTTAACTATCTTATGAAATAATTATTGATTTCTTAGTGAACTTCTTTCTGCTGATTGGATCAAACTGGCCCTGACACTAAATGTATTGGTGTGAATCTGTTTGCCTACTAATATGTTTTAAACTGAGTGTGTGTTTGGTCATTTTGTAATGCGCTCTGATTTTTTAGGACATTTTTGTCCTGAATGGGAAACTTGCCCATCTGCTGGATCTCCTAAAGGGGCCATCGAGGGAGAGAGATGGGTGGCGACATTATAAGCAGTCCTGTACGCAGACAGAAACACAAACACACACCTCTTTAAGGTGTCGCTGTGGTATTTTCTTGGCACATATGGTCTGGTCAATGTGATTAGTAAAGGCCACATTAACATGGTTACAGTGGGACCATTTGTCTCTCATGGAAAGCATCATGTTTCCACCTGCTGTGTAATTTTCTGTGACACTTTGTACTCTGATGCCCACACCTCGTTACACCGACCCATGAGAATGACACAAACAGGCTGTTATAAACTGTCACACTGCTCGTGTCATTATGGCTCCAAGACCCTGCACCATAATGTCAGTGTGGGAATTTCACAGGTTATGATACCAGCAGCAAATGAAACTAAATGAAATGGGAAAAAAATGTGCAAAATTTCCTGTTTTGGAAAGTATTGCTCACACATATAGAGTACAAACAATATCTGTGCATTGGGGCTGTGTCTGAATCAATACCTAGTTCACTCATTGATTAATCATTATGTATATAACGAACACTTAATAGATTACTCAATACTGAGCATTTAATTGATTGATTGATTGATTTCAGACAGTTAATCATTAACACCATTTTGTGTCATCACTGACTGCTGTGGAGTTGCACAACTGTTTATTTCACATCTATGAAGATTGAGTTGGATTGGGAGCAAGAATTAATGTACCTGCCATGGAAATTATTAAGAGTAGTGCATAGTGGGAACATTCACACACTCAGAATTCATGCAATCCAATAGAACGGCAAAATGTAGACCGCTGTGATGAGAGCCTTGATGCTCAGAGCAGCCGCTGATGAAGCAGTGGTCCCTGTTAAAATGTTAAAAAGCTATGTGTTAAACTCCTCAAATGTGCAGAGTCTACCACTACTATGTAGATCAATGACCTTAGTAAATGCCGCTTCAGCACATTTTTTAAAACTATTCTTAAAAGTGCCGGGTTTAAAATTGGCAGTAGGCTACCCCAACTTGTACAACTTTTGGGACAGTTGAAACGCTATCTTTTACAACTTTTGGACTTGAAAGGTATCTTGGGTATCTTTTTTAAGATGACAAGTGGTTTGGAGTATAATGAAATATGAAGGCGTGCTTTATATGTGAGTGGATGTTAAATCTCTAAGAGTGGTTTTCGGTGTAAAAATGTCACATCCTGTCACTAAAGTCCTGCTGTCAGTGCGGAGAAACACGCTGATGTGCTCACACAGAATATAAACAGCATATGAACCGGTGAACACGTCATGCCTAATGATGTGAACTCGCTGCAGCTGTGTCCTGACTTTATCTCCTTCTGTAGCTGCAACACCTAATCATTTACTCATCCCCACTGTGGAGGGTTGTAGTGAAAGTGTAAACAGCTTTCCAAAAATGATCGTTGCTAATCACTCATGTGCCTCAGTCAGTGTGTGTGTGTGTGTGTGTGCGTGTGTGTGCGTGTGTGTGTGTGTGTGTGTGTGTGTGTGTGTGTGTGTGTGTGTGTGTGTGTGCGTGTGCGTGTGTGCGTGTGTGTGCGTGTGTGTGTGTGTGTGTGGCGGCTCCTTCTCCTCTTTATTCTGATAGTGATCGCTCTTGCCTTTATATTTCTGCTACTGGCAACAACTCTCAGAGGCGTAGGTGGACTGACCATTATGGCCAACTGGGATCTGAAAGCCAGCAACGAGCTGAGAGAGACCCATGTCTTCCCCTTATAGAAACAGAGAGAGAGAGAGATTGTGGGATGTGAGGGTTACTGAGTGTATCGCTGGTGTATGGTTCTCATTTTCCAACCGTTGTTTAGGAAATAGAAAATAATATGACCAATGAATAACACACATGACCTATTAACCCCGCTATAAATACGTAATGTGCCCAATAATCTTAATTTTTAGACTGTCTGTTGCTGCTTTCCTCCTTGTATCCAACACCTGCTTGTGTTAGTGACTTGGAACCCAGATATTTGGGATATTTGGCTGCCTGCCTGATCCCTCTCGGTCTTGTGTGCCTCCGCTGAGTGCCTACCTGTTGTTGACCTATTAAAACCTGCATATGTACCACTACTCCTACTTACTGGCTCTGCTTCTGGGTCTCAATGTAGAATTGTTATAACCTAAATTTCAATGTTCCCACACTCATTTACTTTCTTTAAATGAATGTCTGTGTATATTCTCACTCATCAAGGTCATGGTAACCTTAGTGGGTTGAATAGAGGGCAACTGGACTTCTGTTTTGAAGATGTTTTACCTCTCATCCAAGAGGCTTCCTGGGTTCTAACTGACTGATGGGGAGTTCCGGGTAATACAAGGAGACCTCCTGTGAGGTCATTAATGCTTTGAGAGTCGTTGAGGTCACATTACTGCCACTGACTCACCCAGCACTTCTGTGGGTAACCCCAACTGAGCCTTCATTAAGTCAGCAAAGTAAAACAGCACTACAACAAATTGTATGTGTGTGGTTCAATGCAACGAGAACCAACAGATCCATAAATAGGGGAAACTAAACAACCTCTCCAAAAGCATATGACGTAACACAAGAGAGCCAGTTCTTCAGGGCAGGACTCAGTGATCCACCTGCAACTAAAGGGAAACAGTTTCACCAACATTTACACCTTGACTCACATGATGGTCAGGTAGGTAAACTAAACATTTGTGACCTCAGTGACCCTAACGACTCACAACTGTGTTGGGCGGGTCAAGGGCACACATGTGACCTCAACAACGACTGCAGGAGATCAGATACCTGGAGCTCCCCATCAGTCAGTTAGAACTGATGACCTGGTGCCTTCTATGCAACCCACTATGATTATTTAACTTAGTAAAACTTGCATGACACCGTAAATTAGTTCAGGGTTCACTTTTGTTTCAAGTGCTTCTCCTACCAAAATTGTTAAGCTACGTGTTATTTGCAGCTTTTGACAGTAAATTAGAAGCTTATTAAGAGCACTGGAAGGTAGTATTGATGTTTCACTGCAGGCGGTTAAGGTCGGATAATATAATAAAAACTCAGCCAAATGTTGAATTTTACATAAAATTCATCACCCATAAAGGTTATTAAAATGCCAAGTTTAATTCGAGCAGTCCATTTAAAAATAGATTATACAACATCGTTTTAGACGAAACAGGAATGCTTAATTATGGTGTTTCCACAGTGCCGGCCTGTTAAAGTCGGCCCTTCTGATTTTAGAACTTGCTTGCTCACAGTGCATCAGCATGCAGACTGTGAGAAAGCAATTTGATAAATTACAGCTTCCCACCTTCCACATATTATGCATAATATGAATAAATGTCTCAGATTGCAGCACAGTCAGTCAAACAACTAAGTCTGCCAAGTGTGAGGCCACAGGTATCCCTCGGGCCACGTGTCTCTGCTTGTGTCTAAATATAATAATATCAACTATTGGTGGACTGCCCACTTTCCTCTATTTAAAAAGATCTTAAATTGTAGTTTGCTTATGAGATGCATCAGCTTTCATATAAATTCCATTTCTGTGTTTCAGACTGCCGAGGCAGGTGTTCTCTCCATTCCACTGTGCCATCCCAACATGAAAGCATGATCTCAGAACCAAGTGGTTCCTGATCAAATAATTACCTTCTGTGCAGAAAACAACATGATAATTTCATCTCAGTTGTCCCTTTGCTCTCATACACTTGAGAGTGGAGTAGATCTAAAGCAGCACTAAGTGAAAACCTCAGTCTGTTGTGTTGTCAAAATACCTAGGAGGAAGAAAGATGTCTCATTATGTTTAACAACCATTCAAGGAAATACTCTCACACCCTGTTAATATTTGGTCTGATGAATGTTTTGAATTTAGAAAAGTAGAACATTAATAGATAAAAGCCCATTTTTGAAACCTGGAGACTATTTTGCATTCCTTACATTCATTCATTTTCTGTAACTGCTTATCCTGTGCAGGGGGGCTGGAGCCTATCCCAGCTGACTTTGGGCGGGAGGCGGGGTTCACCCTGGACAAGTCACCAGTTTATCGCAGGGCCACATAGAAAGACCAACAACCATTCACACTCACAGTCACACCTACGGTCAATGTAGAGTCACCGATACACCTATATGACATGTTTTTGGAGGTGGGAGGAAGCCGGAGAACCCGGAGAGAACCAACGCAGACACAGGGAGAACATGTAAATGCCACACAGAAAAGTCCCAGGTCCTCAGGTGGATTTGAACCCAGGACCTTCTTGCTGTGAGGCAACAGCGCTACCCACTGCACCACCATGCTGCCCGCGTCCCTTACAGTTTTATATATTTTTATTTAAAAACAATGCTAAATAATCAGAGAAATATGGGATGAATGTTGCTGCACAGATACTGAACAAATCTCCTAAATCTGCTGTACTTTAAGTGTACTGTCCTCCCTCCTAACGGCCAATGTCAATCTATGACTCATAATTTCATTTATCCCTGAGAGCCTACAGCACTTTAATAAGATACCTGCGTAAACGAAAAGCCCTATAGAGTGTGCATGGGTTTCTAAAGAACATATTTTGCATCAGCATTTTCATCTTCAATGGACTGCTGAGCAGAGTAGACCAACCGGAAAAACAATGAGAGGGATTTGACATGCAACAAAAGTTCCACAGCAGGAATCTAGACAGGTGCATTGTGGTTATTTGGAATGTGTCTTTCTGCAATCCTTCAAACATCACTCATTTGTCTGTGCATATAATATTTTGACAAACCCTGTTACACTTGTAAACTCTACTTGAATGGTTACAAGTTAATCGTATTAACGTCTGACACATTATTAAATCGTAATTAATTGAGTTACAGTGTAACCATTTTAATCAATGTGGTGACCGTTTAAATTCTGCTGAGATTTTAAATCTAGAGAATATCGTATTTATTAACCTCGCTTTAACTTCTTATATGTATTGTATAGGCAGATTATCATTTACTTGCACTGTTTAGTATTTTTGTGCAGGTGTGTCATATATATATATATATATATATTGTCCATATAATATAAAACTACAAGCCAGACTTCATTCAACATATTTTTTGCTGTACCTTTGCAAGGTGACAACCACATTCTGTGCATATGATAGCATGATAGCATTCCATGTATATTGTACTGTATATGAACAGGATGTTATTTATTAAATTCATACTGCAAGTCTGTTGTACTAGACTAGCACTGAAGTGCTTCAAAAATATTTTGCCATGGACTGTCATATTCATTTAGTCATTTTGTCTCTTGTTATACGTTATCATATTAGGATTAAATGTCCCTGTCACAAATAATTTAAATGTCTGTCCTGTGAAGCTCCTCGAACTCATCATGGTAGTCCATAAATACATTCTACTGCTATACATTCCTCTCCACAGATGCAACTTCTTATCCTCTATAAGACTATCTGTCATTGTCAACTCAACCTTATCCCGTCCCACACAGGCACACAAACACAGGAACACACACACTTACTATATCTATCCTGGAGTGTGAACGGAGGCTGAGGATTCTGCAGGCTGGGCACATGTCGGTGTAACCTGGTGGCCTGTGTATAAAAGACAGATGAACATATATGTGGCAGTTTTATGAAGATTAAGGACAACGTCACTGCAGCTAGTTTGCAGTGCAACAGCAGTCATGTGTGTCTCTACTCGTCGTCAGCAGCAGTAGAGATTATTTGAAACTGAGCAGCAGGACTGCTACTCGAACTGCCTCGCTCCTCCACTATCGGTCTACCCAGGTGGCACCTCCATTAAGTGGATGGATGTATACCCTGCTGCTCGTCTGTGTTTCCAACACTCTGTTTCTACACCGATCAATCTATCTATGTATTTTTCTCTCGCTTGATCTCTTAAACACAGAGACAAATCACACATGCACAGGTCTCTGTCCCAGTGGGACCTTTCTACAGTCATCCTCTGACCCGCTAGAGAAACCGTGTGTCTCGGAGCAGCTGCTCCAGCTCCACACTCAGCTGATTCCTTTAGTAGAAAAACTGTGGTGACTCACTCGCTGTTTCAGTTTTCACTGGTATTTGCATTTTTGGTTGTGAACTTCAAAGTTTACAATACTTACTTTTTAACTATCAACATTTTTTAACTATCAGACATTTATCTTTGCTGATATTTCTTGTTGCAAATAATAATGCAGGTCTAGCTTGATATATTTCATTTAGAAAAAATCCTGCAGAAATGTCTCCACCATCCTGACAAGGTTTCAATATGTAATTACAAAAACGTTCTGCCTGCAGAATGAAGCCTTTACTTTCCTTGACTGATTTATAGAGCCCAGAGCTACAGTAGACAGTCACCCTGAAACATGCCTAGCATTATTGTTTCAAACAGTAAGAATAAAAGACATCCCACCTTCTAGCTCTGTATAGGACCTCAACAGAGCCACACAGGAAGAAGAGGGATGTCCTATGTTACCACTCTTCTAATCAAGTGATTCTCAACCTTTTCAATCTGTCTCATCTTTAAATAAAGCCAGTAAATAAACACTTTTTTTCAGGGGTTCAATTTAATCTTTTAAAGTGAAAAAGTCAAATGATCCATGATTTTCCAGAGGGAAAAAACAATTAGTTGGAAGTCAGAGAAAAATATTCTTTGAGCAGCAACACATTTTTTCTGTTTTTCTGGGGGTCCTGATTGGCAGAGAGGGAACCACAAATTCTTTTTAATTAAATAGTAAAAGGGAGATGGGGCTAATGTTTTGGATTATTTAATTACAAATCAGCAGTTGCATTTTAAACAACTGTTTAAGTAGCATATAGTAATTAATTATACTAATGTTAGTGGACAAAAGAAATTAAAGCAGTGCACTGATTTTGGTTAGCAAACAAGCAGGGAGACAGGAGAGCTGCCTGCTGATCAAGATGTTGACTATCAGCTGCAGAAATTCAGCAGGACATGTGTTAATCCCTCAGGAGAGGCAAACCAGACAAATGTTTGGGGCCCCCCCAAACAAAAACTGGGAAAATGGGCCCCAGATAGCCATTCATATTGGCAAATTTTGCAATGACAACTACAAAGCCCCTTAAACCTCCTATGAAGGCACTATACAGTGCACCACCAACACCCCAACACCCCCCAAAGTGGGGCCTGGATATTTTTAGTTTGAACACCTCTACAAAAGAAATTAAAGTGAAGCTTCCAGAAAAGAGAAGAAGAAGAAAACTGGAGGCCACTCAGAGAAAGAATACCTCCACCCTTTTCTTCCAGTGGTGACACCGCAGTCAAGCAGCACCACCACCGGGTTCTCATAGATGGAGACCTGCATGCTTTTCTTTTCTCCAAAGAGGAAATACAGAGGCAATTAATTCTGAAAGCTCTGAGAAGCAGTGCCTAAATCTTGAAAGAACTATGGATGGCACTGATGGAGAGATCGTAGGTCAGGTAGATAGCTTTCGTTTTTTTCCTGGGGCCCCCCAGAGTCTAGGATCGCCACTGGTTAACTCAAAAAGACTGTACAGTAGATTTTGCCTATTGGTTGAAGTCTATGTAAGTCACTGTTTCAGAAAAAGCACTAAAAATAGCTCACACGTGCTCAGGGGTTTGTTTTTCCCCCCTAAAATAAAAACGAGAGGTCGCACGTCTTGGCTCTCCGCAGTTGGTTCGATATTAATGCCAGAACCCGCTAGGATACGGCCAGCCGGTCGTGTGGGGGAGACGGCAAGGTCGTCTGGGTTATGGAGTGGAGATGCAGTTTGTGGTTCTCTGCTGTTAGTTTGCAGTCAGGCGGGTCCATCTGGTGGACAACAGAAGGATTGCTCGTGTGGAGACGTTTCCATTATCTAGTCCTAGCTCTCATCTTCATCTGATGATAAGCCCCATTTACCCCTTGAGCTGTCTCATTAGACACGTCGTCTTCAGTCTGGAGGACAAAAAATGTTCAAATCCAAAGCTCTTTACGCCAGACGTCCGGATTACAGTCAGGTAGTGGAGGGAAAAAGTTGTTTTTAACCAATAAAATAATGCTAAATGATACTAATGCTTTTTAACTTCAGGTAGCTAACCACAGAATTATGCTAGGCTATAAAGGCCGGAGTGAAGTTAGTTTGACATTCATCGGTTTTCGGTCAAAGTGAGTTTGTAAGGCTAAAAAGACAAAATAAAGTATAATGATATTAATTTATTTTCACCCACTTAGTTTATTTAACTTTACCACTACTCGTGTATGTCACCATGTTTGACTACAAAGCTCACCTGCGGTGCTCATGAGTTCTCACCGGTGTGTGTGCAACTCAAGCCCCCGGCCGGTGTTATCGAAGAATGGCGGTCGTGAAATATTCATCCTCCGTTCCTGCTGACACACTTTTCCCCTCTGTAAACCGACTTCAGCTTCTGCGAGCCCCGGAGGACGTGTGTTAGTGGTTAAGATTAAGAAAATGTAAATTTGTAGTAGTTTTTTTTGTTTTGTTGTTGCCCTTTTTGACCTGTAAGAAGATGGGGAAACGTGACTACGGAGCTCCAGTGACGTGCAACCCTGTTGCAAAGGTACAGTAGGATTTTGGGTGCACCCTCACCTCAATCCACTTAACAGTCTACCCTGCACACCTACTTTTGCCTGATAAATGTTTATCCTGGAGGTAGACAGATTGGTGTATATCCTTACCACTAATTATATGATTGTATAATGATTAGGCTAATTGCTTTGTGTTGTGCAAGCCTTACAGTTTATGCAGGCCAGTAAACTTACTTCATCCAATCAACTCCAAACTGCTGCAGGTGTAATACTGGTCCACTAGATAGCAGCAGATTACTCTGTGTGTGTGTGTGTGTGTGTGTGTGTGTGTGTGTGTGTGTGTGTGTCTAAACAGACAAAAATGGTCTAATGCTCCCCCTCAGGGCCTGAATGCTTTTGATGAGCCTCATCACGTCCACCTCTGTCATAAGTCTGCTTTTCTCTCCCAGGCAAGCATCCCATCAGTTTCTCTGTGTTGTCTCTTCACAACAAATTCTATCAAAAGATGGAAGACCATCTGCCAGCAGCGACTGCTTTGAGAAGAGGGATATGGCTGCAACTCAGAGCTACTCATGTTTGATAAGGTCTTTTCATTCAGTTCTGAAGGCAGATGAAGGCTATGGTTAGAGACAGACCATGAGAAATCAAGGAACAATTCACCACACTTTCCATCCTTTTGATGCACATGTGCACCCACTCAAAGACATAACTCTCAATAAACACACACACACACACACACATATACGACTTGTGTTGCTCTTTGCTGGTTGCTAATAATCAGATAGACTTACACACCAAGACTAAAAGATCAGGATCTGGCAACCCAACACCAAAACCCTGTAACAGGACAGATCTGGCAATCCGACCCCTTCCCCTTGGAAGAGGAATAATTTGGTTGATGGCACTAATAATCACAGCCATGTTACTGATCCTTCACTGGCTGTGTGTGTGTGTGTGGTGTGTGTGTGTGTGTGTGTGTGTGTGTGTGTGTGTGTGTGTGTGTGTGTGTGTGTGTGTGTGTGTGTGTGTATTTGAGAGAGTCATTCCTCTGTTATCGATAGCTAGAGCGAAGACGTCACACATCTAACGTGGGTGTTTCTGCTGCCTCTGCTCATTCTCCTCTCACGTATTCTCTCTTACGTATGTGGAAGTAGGTTGGTGGCTGCCTGCATTGTTCATAATTTGCACATTGAGATGATCCATCACTTATCTTCAGATACTGTATGCACACACATCACAGTATATGATGGTAAAAGAGGGCTAGTAGATTTAAGGTCAGATAGCATAAAAGTTTGTCAATATAACAGAATTTAGAGGTTTTTCATTGATTAGATATTTGTGTATTTCATGACATCCTGTCAATCAGGCTTATCTTTTGCATCCCATGTCTATCTCTCTGTCTCTCTCTTGACCTTTTGTATTATTTATGCCCCGCCCCCTCAGCCGCCCAGAGCTCTCGAGTTTCACCTGTAGAGCCAAATGACAAATTAAGACTCCTTACACAACCCACCACAAGGAACTCCTCTAACGCACACAAACACATCCACATATACATGCATTTAAACACGCACATGTACACACAAAACAGGTAACCCATCTGCCCTTCTCTCTTTCTCCCGCACATACACACTCGCTGTCACACACTCTGAGGAGGGCAATGTGAGCAGAGTGCTGTGTTGAATGAGGGAATGTGTTGTAGTGAGCAACAGAGGACGGAGTAGGTCAAAGGAAGACGCTGAGTGTGACCTACAGATTATCCCGCAGTGTTTTTTTTGTCTTTTCTGTTTTTTATCTGCTACAGAAGAGACCTCCTGCAGGACACAACAAAAGTGAAGAGAGTCTGGTGACCGCCACACTTGCTCTTCTGTACTGTTTGACATTGAATGTGGAGGTGACTATGATGGAGAGCTGTCTTGATTAATGAGTGTGATGACACTGTCACAAGAGTTTGTCTTTTAACTACTTTACAAGAGAGAGGCTGGATTGTAGAGGGTTTGACCTGAAGTAACTGCTGCATGTCTTATTTGTGTGTTTTTAATGCTTGTATACAGTTTTTACAGAAACTAAATGTAACGGGGATCACACTGTGGAAATGAGTGAAGCTAACACAGTGAAAATCTCATTGTAAGAGTTTACAGTGAGGTTAATAGTGATAATACAATAAATACTATACATTCAAAAGTAGAATTAGAAGGTGCCTCAAGCTCAGAGCCATTGAACCCTTTGACCTTGGTAAGGAGTTTGAGATTCCTGTGTAGGGCATGGAGATCTTTTGATAGCAAGATTAGTGAGGGATTGAAGGATTTTGTTGTGCTAAGAAATTAGCACTGATTGAATAATATTTGTAGATATAGTTCAATACTGTTCCTTAGGAACAGTATTGAACTATATGGAACCTAGTTTAGTTATAACCACTTTGTTTATTGTGTGAATGCCTGTGTTTGTTGGGTAAAAGTTTGCTGTTGTTTTGGCATGTATGTCTGTTCAGGAGCCTTCATGGGGACCAGATTTTGGCTGTGTACTACTGCTTTGGTCACACAGATACTGAACCCATACATACTGCTGTCACAAAGTCAACTTGTTATATCCAAACAAGGAATCATTCAAAGGTCAGACTCCAGATTATATTTTCTTCACATTGAACTAAAAATACACTGCTGTCTTTCATTCACTGAGCATATCATTTTGTGTGTTTGAAGGCTTACATCATTACACCCTGACAAGAGGACATGGTGAGCTCTTAGCCACTAGTCAAAATGCCTGGCAAGAAAGACCCCAAGAAGGGCACGAAGAAGGATGTAAAACCTGAACCAGAGAAAAAGAAAGAAGAGGAAAAGAAGGGGAAGGGTGACAAAAAGGACGATAAGAAACAGAGCAAGGTTGATAAGAAAGGTGGAAAGGATGATAAGAAAGGGGGAAAGAAGGGAAAGGAGGAGCCACCCAAGGGGAAAGATGATGGAAAGAAAGGAAAAGACAAAGGGAAAGGTAAGAAAGTGGAGTCTGAGGAGGAAGACGATGAGCTCCTAAGTGATGAGGAAGAGGATGAAGAGTTAAGTGAAGATGAGGATGATGAAGAGGAAGACTCAGAGGATGACAGAAAAGCAAAGGGACCTAAGGGAAAGAAAGGGAGGAAATCTAGACGGGACTACTCAGATGAAGATGACGAGGATGATGAAGACGAGGAAGAGGAGGATGAAGAGGATTATGGCAAATCCAAAAAGAAATCTAAAGATCCCCATCATAAAGGAGCTGATGAAAAAAAGAAGAAAGGCAAAAAAAAAGAGGAAACACCTGCGCTTCCGATCAAGGAAATCCCAAGGAAAGGTCTGAAGAACATGTCCAGGATGTTCATGAAGTTTTCTGGTTTCAAGAGGCGTAGGAACAGCAGGAAGAAGCTGAAAAGTACATCACGTTTGTTCCTGGGGTTGGGCAAGAGAAAGAACCGTCTTGCAAAGAAGAAACGCCGTAAGTCCATGCTAAAGAACACCTCTCGATTCATGATGAGGTTCAAGGCCAGCAAAAAGAAGAAAAAGGAGAAAGAGGCCAAAGAGAAGGCAGCTGCAAATGGTGGGAAGAAGCCAACCTATATGCTACTTCGTCTGGGAGGAGGGAATTCGGATGAAAAGAAGGGGGGCTTCTTCAAAAACCTATTTGGAAAAAAGGATGGTAACTTGCCTGCTGAAGGCTTCAAGGACAGAAGTATGTTGCTGGGTAAAGTTGCAGCAGCAACTAACTGGCTCACCAAACGTTTCCTGTCCACTAAAATGCATGGAAATACAAGACACCGTGGCTCGGACGGACGTAGAGCACATAGCCGACAAGCCAGGTCCAGAGGTCATCTTGCTGGGTTTCATAATGATGGGTATGACCATGAGGGTGAGGCATATGGATATGACCCCCATCATTCTGTCCATCAGGAAGGTTACGGAGGCTATGATGATGTTTATGGTGGTTATGTAGATGAGGCATCAGCAGCATATGGAGACCAGAGTATGTTTGGTTACCATGACAATGGGGAAAGGGTAGCAGACTATCAAGACCTGGGTTACTATGAGGATGAAGCACTCCATGATGCAAATGCAGAATATTATGAAGGTGGTCTTTACGGTGAGGCCATAGGGGACTACCATAACCCTTATTCTTCTGCTCAAGGCTACTATAACAACCATGAAACTGATCACTATGATTACGAGCAGCAACAGGCAATGGCAATGTATGGTGACGAGGGTCTGGACTACTATGCACAAATGGCTGAGGGCCCTGTTTATGGAAGAGAGGTAGATGGGTTCCTTGACCCTCAGACTCAGGATTATTATGATGAAAATAGTCAAGATGTTTACTATAATAATGGACAGGCAGGTTATTATGAGAATGCTTATGCAGCAACTATGGAAATGCAAGGGGGGTTTCCACAAGATTGTCAACTTCATTATAGTGATGCCGGCATGCCCTACCAAGACTACAGCTCTCAGCAGGCCATTGGATTCCCACCAGGAGGCCAGCAGGTCTATGGCTTTGTAGGGCAAGGGATGGATCAGGTACAGGGCCTGTATGGGGACCAGTATGTAGCCCAGTTGGATCCATATGGGGATGATACCGGTGGAGTTCAGGGAGGGGAGGTGACATTTAGAGTTCCTAGACCTCAAGTGCGGTTGTTTGGGAAAGAGCGTTTAGATGTACCCATGCCCCCTCCACCTACTTTTCCACCATATCCAGAATTTGAAGGCATGTCAGACATCCAGTATGAAGACCAGATTCCTCTTGTATCAGATCAGCTTGGTGACATGATGTCATTGCAGCAGCAAATGGGAATGTCACCACAACCACAGCAAACTATGTTGCCCACACAAGAACAAATGATGGTTCCTCAACTGATAATGTCACCACAGCAGCAGGTGATGTCACCACAGCAGCAGATGATACCACAGCAAATTATGTCACCACAACAACAGATGATGTCACCACAGCAACAAATTATGTTACAGCAAGATCAGAGTATGTCCCCTCAGATGATGCCATCACAAACTTTTTCACCACAGCAACAAATGATGTCACCACAGCAGCAGATGATGTCATCGCAGCAGCAAATGATGTTAGAACAAGATCAGAGTATGTCCCCTCAGATGATGCTACCACAAACTTTGTCACCACAGCAACAAATGATGTCACCACAGCAGCAAATGATGTTAGAACAAGATCAGAGTATGTCCCCTCAGATGATGCTACCACAAACTTTGTCACCACAGCAACAAATGATGTCACCACAGCAACAAATGATGTCACCACAGCAGCAAATGATGTTACAACAAGATCAGAGTATGTCCTCTCAGATGATGCTGCCACAAACTTTGTCACCACAGCAACAAATGATGTCACCCCAGCAAACGATGATGCCGCAGCAAATTATGTCAACACAGCAGCAGATAATGACACAACAAATGATGTCACCACAAGAGCAGATGATGTTGCCACAGCAACAGATAATGAATCCCCAAATGATGTCACCACAGGTGATTGTATAACCATACACTCTTCTGCTTGTGGTTCACAGAAAGGCTTTTATCCTGATATTGTAATGTGGGGTAAACATGTGAAATGTGACAAACAATCACGGTGTATTCTTGCGAGCACATTTCCACTGCTCCTCCTACCAACTACCAGCTTGGGCTACACAACCTTATTTATGTATTCCCATCCTTGAGGGAGAGCCAAAGCATCTCCAACAATTAAGAAAATGCTCCACCACATTGTTAGCATCCTTGTTATAAAATCTGAAAATCTATATTAGTAGGCATCATTCTGGGTTAGAGTGGGGGTGTTTCTGGGGTTACCTGTTGCAGTTTACACAATTAATACTTTTTTTAGTATCGGTTAAAAACAGAACTTGACTATGCAATTTTCTCTGCTAAGATTAAGTGCATGTTGAAAATGTGATTTCCCACACACTTTCACAATAACAACAGTTTTGTGGTCCAAAAAACATTTAGTTGTAGAGCAGATATGCCAATTTACAGAACCTTTCACAAGGTAGACATTTGTATTGTTATTAGAATAACCTACATTTTCATATCAATCCCTTAATACTATTTTCAGCACTGCTACCCCATTTTCAGCAGATGTATTGCTCCCTTTGATATTTAGTTCTCAACTTATTCTACACATAATTTTTGTTGTATTTTTCCAGCAGCAGATGCTGACGGACCCAATGATGATGATTCCACGGCAACAGGTTTATGACCAAGTGCCGATCCCAACTCCAACTGCCATGATTATTAAGCAAAGAAGTATGTCCCCCCTCCTACCACGGCGCATGCAACCCTCTCCAACTCCATCCCGACGCTCTGTCATCATGCCATCCCCGCAGATGCAACGTCATCCCTCTGTCATGGCTTCCCCAGTACCTTCCCCAATGCTTCGACAGAGACGCAGCCCATCCCCACAGCCGTCCATTAGGAGTGGGTTCATTAATGCCCAAAGACCCCCCTCTGTAATGTCAAGGCGAATCTCACCTCATTCCTCCCCTATGGCCTCCCCCCTTGCACGTCGTAGAATGCAGTCTCAGATATCACCATCTCCCCTGTCTCGAGGACCCTCACCCCCTCACTCTCCCCGTGCCTCTATGATACGGCGAAGTCCTCCACCCTCACCGAGAGCATCAATGAGACGACGTTCTCCACCTGCTTCACCCCGTGCTTCCATGAGGAGGCGAAGTCCTCCACCCTCTGCTTCTCCAGCCAGTAGCCGAATTGGAGGGAGATTGATGCGTAGGCCACCCTCCCCTTCCCTCTCTCCTGGTCATGTGTCTCCCCCTCTCTCTCCACAGCTTAGTAGAAGACCTTATACTTCTCCTCCCCCATCTGGTCGCAGTTTATCTCCTGTAGGACCCCGGCCTGCCCCATCATCTCCTACTCTCTCTCGCCGCTCAACTCGGCTGCTCAGGGACCCAACACCATTGGCCCGACCTAGGATGGGAGGAAATGTTCCTTTAGGTGCTGTTAGGCCCTCACCTATGGGTCTAAGAGGGCGCCCAGTGCCCCCACCCACCCAGAATGTGCGTCCATTTCGTGCCTCCTCCATACGAAGCAATAGGTCTTCTGTTCTCACAGTGGACTCCCTCTACTCCTCACCTTTCCAGTCTCCTCATATGGTCCATCGTGCCCCCCTGCGGAGGAGAGAATCTGGTCGATTTCCTCCCCGACCTGTGGCCAGAGGACGTCCCCTCATGGTCCAGCAGTCCGCAAGAAGAATGCCTTCTGCCTCTCCACAGCCCTCCCTTAAACACATGTCACATCCTGCATCCCCACATTTCTCTCCTCGACTTTCTCGTCAGTCCTCCCCACTCCTGTCCCCTCGAACTGCCCTTCCACCCACTTATGCTCCAGAAACTTATGTGTCTGATCCTTATGCTGATCCTTACACTGAGCAGTCGCAGTTTGTTCCTCCCTCGTCTCCCATGTTATCTGGTGCTTTACAGAATCAGGCTTTACGACAGGCTTCGTTCACTTCCTCCCTTGGCCCAGTTCCAGCCCAGGTGGTGGGCATGGGTGAGATGGATGTTGAATATGTAGAACCTTACTCTCCCTCATCCCCTTCACTTTCTGTTGCAATGCAAAACCAGGCGAGGATGTATGATGCGTCCTATGCTTCCTCACTGCAGATGCCAATGTCCGCTTATGAACAGCCCATGCCCCCTTCGTCCCCAGTGCTTTCTCGAGCCCTACAAAACCAGTCAGTCAGAGACGCCTCCTATGCATCTCCTCTTCAAAGACCTCAGTCCCCATATGCCCCATCTGTACCTTCATCTCCAATGCTCTCAGGAGCCATGAGACATGGCCAGGCACTAAGTGGTGTGGCTTCTTATCAGATTCCACAGCTCCATTCACCATATGGACCAACTGTTGTTACACCATATGATTATATCTCTGAGCCTGGTCCGGCACCACTGCTTAATGATGCTCTACAGAACCAGTCTGTTTTGCAGAATGTCTCGTCTTTAAGATCCCCTCTGATTCAGCGCCGCAACCCTTATGCACCGGCTGGACCTCAGCTCCACAGTGCTCTTCAACAAAACCCAAACCTCCGCCAAGCATCTTATCAGACACCAGTGCAACTTAGACGGTCCTCAACTGTTGTTACACCACATGATTATATCTCTGAGCCTGGTCCGGCACCACTGCTTAATGATGCTCTACAGAACCAGTCTGTTTTGCAGAATGTCTCGTCTTTAAGATCCCCCATGATTCAGCGCCGCAACCCTTATGCACCGGCTGGACCTCAGCTCCACAGTGCTCTTCAACAAAACCCAAACCTCCGCCAAGCATCTTATCAGACACCAATGCAACTTAGACGGTCCTCAACTGTTGTTACACCACATGATTATATCTCTGAGCCTGGTCCAGCACCACTGCTTCACAATGCTCTACAGAACCAGTCTGTTTTGCAGAATGTCTCATCTTTAAGATCCCCCATGATTCAGCGCCGCAACCCTTATGCACCGGCTGGACCTCAGCTCCACAGTGCTCTTCAACAAAACCCAAACCTCCGCCAAGCATCTTATCAGACACCAATGCAACTTAGACGGTCCCCATATGGACCCCCACCACCTTCTTCACCATTGTTGGGAAATGCCCTACAAAACCAACAATTGATGCAGGCATCGTACCGATTGCCAGATGGAACCTTGATGTCACCACATGCGAGTTCACGTTCCTCACCATTGCTCGGACATGCCTTGCAAAACCAACAAATCCGTGGAGCCTCATATATGTTATCTGATGGATCAGTTATCAGGGTATGTATAAAAGGAACATGGCAAAATAAATATACAACCTGAAATTAATTTTTGTCTACATGCAAAACAACAACAATTGTTTTGCTATGGCTCTACTCTCCTATATCACTCTCATCCCCCACCAACACAGGACCCACGTATGCCCCAGCAGCCCATGTCTCCCAACCTTTCCAGAGCTCTTCAGAACCAGAGTGTCAGGACTGCTTCATATACTCTCCCTGATGGCACCATCATAGACCCTCGACAGCAAGTAACTATGATTCATGATTCTTTATTTGAATTCAGTGTACCTCTTATTGTTGCATTCTAACCATTTATTAGTTTAAGTTGATGTATGTTTTTCTTGCTTTGCTGTCTCATTCAGCATCCCATTTCCCCAAACCTGGCCAATGCCCTGAATAATCCATCTCTGCGTGAGGCCTCCTATACTCTCCCTGATGGTACCATTGTGATTGACCCCAAAAAAAAGTCCCCAAACCTTGCTGCAGCACTTCAGAATCCTTACCTGAAAAGTGCATCTTACACCCTGCCCGATGGTACTATCATCATTGATCCACGGAAACCCATCTCTCCAAACCTCTCCAACGCCCTTCAAAACTCTGCCCTGCGAGACACCTCCTTCACACTACCGGAAGGGGTTCGAGACCCCAATATACCCATGTCACCAAACCTGACTAAGGTTAGCTGTTGATTCAGATACGTTAAGACTTGTGTAAAAGTGCACAGATACTGTATATGGATTTCTAATAATTCTCACCAATAGAAATAGGTCTTCTTTCGCTAATAATGATTCCTAATCAGATCTACTAAGGCATTGTTTTAAATCTACTGTCATGTAACTGACTTGCACTTGTTTAACCCGTCAGGCTTACCTAAACTGAATACAGCTGTATTAATACATAGGCCCTCAATAACCCAGCCTTGAAAGGAGCTTCATACACCCTCCCAGATGGAACTATTATAGTGGACCCAAGGAAACCAAAGAGCCCCAACCTGGCAGCTGCCCTGCAGAATCCCTATCTGAGGGGTGTGTCCTACACTCTACCAGATGGAACTATCATCATTGACCCACGAAAACCAGTTGGCCCAGACCTGTCTAAAGTGTGTAAATTTACCTTAATTTATCTTCGTTTAAGTATGTGTTTGTTTTATTTGCTTCCTTTTTTACTGACCTGATCCCTGTATTTGTTTAAAAATCAAACACAGAAATTAAGCCATTGAATACTAGTGAATTATACAGTTTGATGACATTAATTCAGCAAATTGTAAGTATAGCCTTGAATAACTACTAGCTTTATTGTTCTGCAGGCTCTCACAAATAAGAATCTTCGTAGTGCGTCATACCACCTCCCTGATGGTACCCTGGTCATCCCTGGACAGAAACCCAACCTTGTTTCTGCTCTAAGGCGAAACCCAGCTGTTCGATCCACAGGTCTCTATCAGTTGTCGGAGAACTCTGTACTTTCTGGGGTACCTAAACCCACCACTCCAAACCTTACCTCTGCGCTGCGGAAAGAAGATCTCCAAGGTGTCCGTTACAGGTAGGGAACTACACTATAGATGGAAACTAAGACAGAGAATAAACTGGTTGGCTTGTCCAGATGTTGCACAGACTCAACTGTTGAGAAATCAAGCTTAAAGCAAGGCATCACCTTTTTACCATTGGAGAATGAAACCATAGCCCAAATTAACCAAAAGGTTCCAGGAAATATGAAACCAATGGGAGCTTAACTCAAAAACCAAACTATGAACTACAAGTCCCATTTTGCATTCCTGTTGGCATTTGTCACGAGCAAGAAAACAACAACACAGAGTCATACTGTTGTTATTTACTCTGGCATTATACTAATGCTTGAGTTAGAGGTAATGAATGAAATGAAATATGTAGAGGAGCAAAAGGAGATTGAAAACTCCATATCATCAAATTAGGAAACCTATTGAGTGTTTGATGACTATTTTCTTCTGCCGTAAAACTGTCTATTTTTTTAACAGCTTGGGAATGTGGCCAAAAAGCCCAATGTTGTTTTAAACATTGGTAAATACTGAGAAATGTCCCTCCTTAATCCTTTTTAGGAACTTTTTAGCCCCATGATTCCTCCAAATGACACACATTTAATTCCTGAATTTCTTGGCTCTTGGTCCTCTGATAAAGCAGCATGAATTGCCACAGTGACAACATTCCACAAAAACAATTTCATATATTTGTCAATGTTGCACAACACTGTGTTGCATGTCTTTAACTGAAGAGAACCATTCCTTATTACACAGGTTGCCGGATAGCTCTCTTCTCGCACGTCGGTTCCATAACCCAAAACTGTCTGATGCTGTCCACAACCAGCAGCTTCGCTATGCCTCATACAGGGTGCCAACAGGTCTGCAGGGTGAGGATAATCGCTATGCTGTGATACCTCCCTATGGGCCACACTCAGGGCACTGGGCCAGGAATGCCCAAGGAGGAGGTGACGGAGGAATAGATGTTTGGGCAGCTGAGAGGATTTTACCCCATGGGACGGTCCAGAATCTGTCCAAATGGTCCATGTACAGAGAAGATGGTATGTTAGAGGGATACTCATTCACACCTCAAGTTGTAGATGGACAGCTGCAGGAAACAGACTGGACTCCTGACAGAGAGAGAATACCTGGTCAATCCTGGTACGACAAGGTAGATAAATTTATAAAGTTTTTATTCATATTTGTCCAGCAAATGTAGCCATTTTTAGAAGGATTAGGTGAGATATACATATTATTCAAGCGCTAATGTGAATTGTATGGCATAAAAGCTAGGTGGCCCACAAAAGCATTATGTAGAGCTCTCAAACAAGAATATTTGTATTTCTGTAAGTTTTGATATCTACGCTGCATGAAATTATTGCAATATCCCTCAAGTTTTGACAAAGTTGCATGACAATGTTGGACTAATTACATACCATGGTGTGTGCATGCAACCAGATCTACTCCATCCTAAGCATGCCTACAACAGGCCACAGGGTGAAGCGCTGGGCGGAGGGAGTGGAAGACATGACAGAGCTGCCGTAAGCAGAATTCAATATTAACAAACAGCCTCACAGCTCATTTACTCATGTGACACACTTATAAGCATATAGTTGCTCCAGTATAGGGCAGCACAGCTTATTTCCATACATATCCTCTCTGTTCCTTTAAGCATCAGTTTCCAGTGTGTGTGTGTGTGTGTGTGTGTGTGTGTGTGTGTGTGTGTGTGTGTGTGTGTGTGTGTGTGTGTGTGTGTGTGTGTGTGTGTGTGTGTGTGTGTGTGTGTACGTGCCAGTGTGCCTTTAGGCTTTTTAAATCCTTGGAAAGTTGTTCAGAAAGAAATCCTCAGCAGTAATTATGTCAGTACATGAAGTATTTTATTAAAAGGCAACACACAAGTAGATCTCTGTCGAACCATCAGCACACCACATCCCAAGGAATCCCATGCATTCGATTTTTGTGTTATCTCAACAGCAGCTTGAAAGAAAGAAATAAGCGATCATTTCCTGACAAGTAAAAACTTTCTCTGATGTCTGATTATGTAATTTTACCAGTTTTCATAGAGAAAGACCCTGAGTGTCATTGAAAAGTAATTAATGTTGGGTGTCAAAGTGAGTGTGGGAATCCTGATCCACTCTGACAATATGTGTTCTGTAAACCTATGTTTAATTTCCTCTGTTTAATTTTAGTGAGCTGAATGAGACCACAGTTCTGATGAACTTGAAGAAACGCTTCGACCAGGAACTTGTATATGTATGCATAATTTCTAATATGCAAATTGAATAACTATTTCATCAAATGTCACGGACATCCACTCAGCCTCTCTCCCTTTTGTCCTTTCTTCCTCTCTCTTTCTTGCACACAGACCTACATAGGCAGCATCCTCGTGTCTGTGAATCCCTACAAGCTGCTCAACATTTATGGCACAGACATGGTGCTTCAGTACGCGGGCCGCGGGCTGAGTGACAACCCTCCGTAAGACATGGGAGTGTGTGTGTGTGTGTGTGTGTGTGTGTGTGTGTGTGTGTGTGTGTGTGTGTGTGTGTGTGTGTGTGTGTGTGTGTGTGTGTGTGTGTGTGTGTGTGTGTGTGTGTGTGTGTGTGTGTGTGTGTGTGTGTGTGTGTGTGTGTGTGTGAGACCTAAACCATTAGTACATGAACTTCCAGGGAAGAGGTTATATGTTCAGTTTGGTTTGTTTGTCTGTATTGGCCAGCAGGGAGTCTCAAAATTTGTTCATATATTTGTATAAATTCACCCAGAAAGCCAAAGTACAAGTTATTAGCATTTTATTCATGGACTCTCACTTAAAAGAAAAAAGTCTTCCACACCCATCCCATGATTGTCCATCACTATGTATATTTATCCCCTGCCACAAACAAAGAGAATAAGGGGATATAGAAATGGTTTCCGTCTGTCCATCATGCGTATCTAGGATATTCCTAACTTAGGAGCCACATTTTACACACAGGGGCCAAGTATATGTCCAACATCCATGCACATTTCCTTATTCAGTAAGATCTATACATTTCATTCCTTGTTTGCCATTGGCTCTATAGCTTTGGGAAAAGACACACATAATACAGTATATTTTGCATTTTTGTGCACATTGCGTACGTCAAAAAAACCTTAGGAAATAAAAATTCTTAACTCTCATATTTATAAACTGGGGTGCAGAAAACGTAATACATAAGACCCTTTTTTTCCTAATATGTAACACGTGAATTTTAAACATATAATATATATTATTACAGCATATAGAACATTTAAGAACAGAAAAAGTTAGCTTAGCCAATGAGGTGAGGGCATCTTTGAATGTTGTGTTTACAAACAAGGACAAATTCTACTTATGACTTTAAAGTCAGAAGTCTAAAAAATGTTTTTTTTGTTTTTGAAGTCAGGACAAAAAGTCGGAATTCTGACCTTATTCTCAGAATTCATGCTTTATCATTAATGATATGCTGATTTCAAGCCAGGACTCACTTCCATCATACTTTTTCAAGCATTTTATTTTACTGAGTGATGGTTGTGGCATGACTGAAACATTATTTCACAAATAAGAAGAGTCTTTGGTGAGCTAGAGTGTGAAGGCTGTATGTGACTGACTATCAAACTGAAGCGTTAGCTGGAGTAAACTACCTGGTGATAACTACCTAAACTCAGTGACAGCAGCAGGTAAACACTCTTTCACATATTAACACAAACTAATGTGAGGGGATCATAACTCACCATGAAGGTCATGTGGGGGATGAAAACATCTGCTGTGTTCATGTCACATCGGAAATACCAATTCTCACTTATAAATAAGATTCTCATTGACATCCAAGTTGCATCAAAAGTCATAAACATGGAAGTCCTTCCCATTGTAAGCTTCCCTCCCACATGACATAAAGACAGCATCACTGTAGTTACAAGACGTGTTTAAGGCAAGAGTATTTAAAATATTAAATGACATTAACAAAAATTGCAACTGAAAGTTTCTTTAATGAAATGGCAGGGGATCCTGAGTATTTCATGCTTGTTTAAAGTATGGAAAGGCCCAAATGTCATCAAAGGATTAGCCTAGCTTAGCCTTTAACTGTGACATTTTAGTTTTTGTGTTGCAACATGATTGTACTCATCTACTACATCTGTCTACATATGTCGTAAACTGAGCTTAGGGAGACAGTTTGATGGCAAATAGAGGTGTAAATGCCAGCTCTCTCAGGTGTTAGTAAGAGGCTCCTGTTACACACACACACACATTCACATAAAATCATGCATGAGCATACAAGTGCATTTATTTCATTAAAATATGTTTTGATGTGTTGCAGTCATCTTTTTGCCATTGCTAATAACTCCTATACTGCCATGATGGATGCCAAAAAGGACCAGTGTATAGTGATCAGGTATGAAATCCAGCTACAGTCATTTTTCACTTTGAGTTAAGCCTTGAATTTGCTGTTCACTTCAACAAGCAACATTTCAGAGAAACAACTTAAAACAGTGAAATGCTATTTGAGAGTTTAAAAGTCACTTTTGCTTAAATCTTTTTTTTTCAACAGCACTCATTTTTTGACCATTTGTAACTCCACCAACAAAGAGTTGCAGGAGTTTTATGTGATGGGTGCCGTTTGTTTGTGGGTGTGATTCTAAGCAGGATGACCGAAAAGGTTTTGAAGGGATTTCAATGAAATTTTGTGGGAATGTGGGCACTGGGGAAAGGAACAGGTGATTGGATTTTGCAGCTTATCTGGAAGATGTTATAGATCCATTGTTTGTTCGTTGGATTGTCAGCAGGATTAAACAAAAATCAATGAATTCAATTTCCATGAAACTTGGTGGGAAGGTGGGTCTTGGGTCAGAATAGACTCCATTCAATTTTAGTGTGCATCTGGATACAGAGGAATTTCCAGGATTTTCTTTTCATTTTCTTATACATTCTTTCATTTCTCAGGGAATAATGCATGGATCATGATGGAAAAAATCAGACATATTTAGACGGTTGGTATCTATGAGTGGATCCAAATAAAAATCCACATCCACCATATTCTAAATGTTTGGCTGTTACAAATCCAGTAACCTTAAATTATGGTTACAGAGTTATGAGCTTGATTTTGGATAAGGCTTGATTGAATGAAAGGGGACTGTTAGACCTTGGTGGAGGAATGAGCTCTACTGAGTACCATTCTAGTTATTACTGTATCCACAATGTCTTAAAACCCTCTGAGAAATGAAGAAATGACTAACTGTCTTTGTTATTACAGTGGAGAAAGCGGGTCAGGAAAGACAGAAGCTACTAAACTGATCCTGCGTTACCTGACAGCCATACATCACAAATGCAACGTCAAGCAACAGGTAAATATGTTGTTTATCCTGTTCATGCATGCCAACAAACACAGTAAGAGTCAGATCATTTTAAATTAATATTGTTTTCCTTTCTCTCTCTCTCTCTCTTCTTCTCCATCTCTCATCAGATAGAGGTAAATTCTTCTTCCCTTTGTTTTTACTGTCATTACAACCACAATCCGTGTTGACTGTAGCCATTTTAACATTTCCGTCTGCGATGATTGGTCAGATCCTAGAGGCCACGCCCCTGTTGGAGTCTTTTGGGAATGCCAAAACAGTGCGCAATGACAACTCTTCGCGCTTTGGCAAATACACCCAGATCTACATGGAGGAGTGAGTCCTAACAACCTCTACCAATATGGTTAAAGCTCAGTTTACTGTATGTAGCAACGGTTTGGTGTTTTTAGGGATTCTCAGTCCAGAAAAATGAAGAACGTAGATGATCTAGAAAGAATTTCCCCAATTTAGAGAACATCAGATCATATATTTAACAAGTTGTATCTTTAAAAGGTAAACTTGAAAACCAAATCAAATTGGAAGGAAGTCCCACTCTGCATCAACTCACTGATATTGATTTTCACACTTATTTTAAGTGTTGGATCAATTAATTATGTAGTTTTCTTTTGTCGGCAGCACTTTAAACTTTTTGGAACCCACTAATAATTTTAAAACCCTTAATCAAGAGTACAACAGTCAGCAAAAAAAAAAATTTTAATCCAAGAAATGCGTAAAAATGCTATTGAATTTTCACCTTTTTTATATTTATACCCAGTTTGTAATGGATAAGAATAGTTAGTGTATGCATGAACAGTATTTCCTCTGAAATCTGATCTGATATTGTCAGTAAGAGTGCATATCGGCTGTAGTTTTTCTGGGATACACACAAGCCCTTGTAAAGCTAGCAAGCAGCTTGTCAGTTTGCACACATGCTCATACACACATAGTGGGCTAAGTGGAGAATATGCTAACATGTCCCAGTAACACAGTTAGATGAGCCGTTGATCTTCTGCCAGAGCTGTGACAGATCCGAGCACATTACAGATGGATGACCTGTTACTTAACTCGGACTCGGTGTGTGTGTGTGTGTGTGTGTGTGTGTGTGTGTGTGTGTGTGTGTGTGTGTGTGTGTGTGTGTGCGTGTGCGTGTGCGTGTGTGTGCGTGTACCTGTCTGTGTGTCATTTACAAGGGGTGTAATCAGCGGTGCCATAACGTCTCAGTACCTGTTGGAGAGGTCCCGCATTGTCTTTCAGGTGAAAAACACAAGCTCACATGGAGTCACACAAACACACACACACTCACATAGCAGGTCAGGCTGGAGTCTTCTTACCACTGAGTCATGGTGAGAAAGAGGAGATTGTAGAGACACACACAGCATGAGGGGTCAAACATGTAGTACTCTGTCTTTACACAGACCTCTCTCATCAGTCATTCATCCGTTGATCCATTTATCCATTAGCCTGTCTTTTCTACAGTCTTAATTCAATTTCAGTGAGCCTACCACCACAGTGTTTTTAATTATGTATCCAACTATATGTGCATGTCATAGTTGATTTATGCATTTTATGTGGCCATGTGTGTTTTTTAATCCACAGGCCAAATCAGAGAGGAACTATCACATCTTCTATGAGTTGTTGGCAGGTCTTCCTCCTAATGAGAAGCGCTCACTCTATCTGCAGGAAGCTGAGACGTACTACTATCTGAATCAGGTGCTCAGAGACACACACACACACACACAGATAAGGAGTGGTCATTGCAATCAATTTCATGGTCGCATTAACAAATTAGATGTCTTTTTTTTTTTATTGTGATATTAATTCTGCCACGTGATTAATGGCACAAACATGAAAGTCATTGTCGTACCTAAATACAGAGCGAGGGACCTTTGCAGCCTGCACTCTTTGTATCTGAGAGATTTTGTGTGGTAAATGTAATTTGCTGAATTCTTTCCAAAATGAATATATAACTTTCTGTGTGGATCTTCTTGTAAGGCTTTAACAACTGATGTCATGGTTTTTGTGTTGCTCATTAGCAGTGGCTGGAAAAAAATGTGGCGTATGAACCCTAAACCACAACAACATGTAGTTTTTACAGCCTTGTCATATGTTACATGTGTCCATGAGTTGTGAGTAGCAAACCAGAGAGGGGCTTTACCCTGTCGTTGTTTCATTTGATTAATTTTCTGAGGCCCGAAGAGTTAACAACATTTAACAAATAAGCAAAAAATGGAAAATGAATACAGTAACAGTAAATTTTTTCCAGATATTCGTACCCAACAGACGATAAAGTTTACTAATTATGGTGGTCCTTTGCCTTTCCTTCTTCAAACATAAGATCATTTCACAGAAAGCTGAGATTATGCTAAATATTTTGATATTAAAAAATGAATTGTTATGTTGTAGCTTAAAAGGATACATTTAAAAAGATATGTAAAAATCGACAAAATGCCCTTGGATCCCATAAGGTTAATACCAATGCTAATTAAAGATCATTGTCTGTTAACGTTTTTATTGCTGCGTGAGTTTATAGTCTCAAGTATGGCTCGTCTTTTAATGTAACACCTGGCTGAAAAGTAGTGTTTCACTGCCCTCCCTGGTTGAAAGGGAGGTTAGAAGTGTGCTCTGTTGCACCAGTAATCACACCCATCAGTGATGTCGAAGTGTTCTGACCCACCCCGATGCACACATCACTACATCAAGGTGAGAAATTGATCTCCTGGAGGTCAGCAAAAAACAGACTCATCAGCTGCTGATAAGTCGCTGCCTAATTAGAAACAGGCTGAGGCTATTATGTTATGTTGATAATGGTGTGTGTGTGTGTGTGTGTGTGTGTGTGTGTGTGTGTGTGTGTGTGTGTGTGTGTGTGTGTGTGTGTGTGTGTGTGTGTGTGTGTGTGTGTGTGTGTGTGTGTGTGTGCGTGTGTGCGTGTGTGTGTGTACATGAGGACAGGGAGGAGATTGTACCATAGAGGGAAAAGATGATGGGGAGGATTTCAGGCGTCTACTGAATGCCATGGACATCCTCTGTTTCACTCCAGAGGAGCAAAATGGCATCTACAGACTGCTCTCCTCTATCCTTCATCTGGGGAACGTCTACTTCCAGCCACAACAGGTCTTTCTGTCACTCACACACACATACACACAAATAGGCTGCAAAAATCTATACGGTTTCACAGCTGAATGATAATGATGATATTGATAGACGATGGTGATAATGTGCGGGCGTGCATCTCTGCAGGCTGAGGGTGAGGAGGTTGCAGCGGTGGTGAGTGCACAGGAGATCCGAGTGGTTGCTGAACTTCTGCAGGTCTCACCTGAGGGACTGCAGAAATCTGTCACCTTCAAAATGACAGTGAGAGGAGCACACTTTGCATGAACAGTATCACACATATCCCATAGATGTAATAATCATATTTTAACAAATAAAGCTAACAGATGTATGTGGCCCCCAGGATACAGTAAGAGAGAAGATCTTCACTCCGCTCACAGTGGAATGTGCTGTGGATGCCAGGTGAGTGAGCGAATAAAAGTCTGAATGTAGTATCTGTTAAATAAATACTATGCTCAGAATAACCTGAGATAAAAGCCTATCTGAAAGTATGGTGTTATTTTAGGCTTTTTAATGTCTTCTTTTTTTAACCCCTCGCTCTAAAAGTACACCAGGAGGCTACTGAGAGGGTGTAAAGGCTCTTTGATATTCTCTCCCAGTCTTTGGTAGAGGCATGTGAGGACAAAGGATGTCAGGGCTGGGGGAGGGATTTTTCAGATGTCCTCTGTTTCCATAGGAACCGGGTTTTCTGTTTCCATAGAAACCTTATTGTGTGTTTTTCATAGAGATGCCATTGCCAAGATTCTGTACTCGCTGCTGTTTAGCTGGCTGACAGAGCGCATCAACGGACGTGTCTACCCGCGCAGTGAAGCCGTTTCCATCTCCATATTGGACATATATGGATTTGAGGTCAGGCTGAAGAATGATCCGGTTCAGTGATGTTGCTAATGTGTCTGAGTTGACCTATGCACACTAACTACACTCTCCAATATCCCCTCTATTTGCCCTCCAGGAGCTACAGGTGAACAGTTTTGAGCAGCTGTGCATCAACTACGCCAATGAAACTTTGCAGTTCTTCTTTAACAGGGTCATCTTCCAGGAGGAGCAGGTTAGGAAGAGTACACGTTAATAGTTTCATATTTGTAATTTCCAGCTTAGGATGGATTTTTGTGTCAAACTGCAGCCTAAATAGGGTTGAAAAGTCAAAGGATCAAAGAAAAGCATATAAGACAACCAGGTATAATTGTGAAACAGGTCCTAAATGCACATAAAAAGTTTGCTCACATACAGTTAAGTAATCAAATTACAGTCAACCACTTAAATGATTAGAGAGCCTGATAGATAACTACTGTGGAAAGCTAGTTTACTGGCCATATATGCATGTAATTCTTACACATACTGATGCATCTTCATCGTGTTCTATAAGAACAAATAAGTCTGTTCTACAGATTAATAATGGAGTACAGAGAAGTTAAGGGCTCACCATAAACCCTGTCACTGTGCTGTCAGACCAAATTCTCTGACACATTCATGCAAAAATAAATCTGGGTCAGTGTAAAGCAGCGTGTCCAAAATAACTTCCGGAGATACTGGAGCAATATGAATACTGATCCGTTGGGCTGCAGACTTGCAGTTTTGCAATGCATGTAAATGTTTTAGATTTTTTATTTTATTTCTCAGCATAACCTTGATTTTTGTGTGTTTGTGTGGTTAAGTTACTGATTGCACTGCTGTGGAAACAACAGTTAAGTCTTAGTGAAATTTAGTATTTCTGTAACTGAAATGTCTTCATCTTTTCGTCTGTAAAACACCAAATGAATGCTTACTGGGTTAGCATATGTGTCTGGAGCCTTAAATCTGAATCATTATTTTTAGTGAAGAGCCAAGAAAACACTCAACAGTGTAAAAAAAGTGGTAACGTACAGATAAATGAATGAGGATAATCAGCCTTGTATGTATCCTGACTCTCATACATGTCAGAGACTCTCAGAAACCCATGATGTCAATAAATCTCACAAACTATAGTGGACAAAACTGGAAACAGCCACCTGTGTGTGGAACTGAACATGCAGCAACCAGATGATGTTTTTCTGCTGCATGCATAGGAGGAATACATGCGGGAGCAGATCCAGTGGCAGCAGCAGCCGTTCAGCCACAACCAGGCCTGTCTTGACCTCATCGCCTCTAAGCCTCATGGGATACTGCGAATACTGGACGACCAGTGTGGTTTTCCACAGGTACATCCACACCGGCTGAACTAACCTCTTCATCTGTAGTTTGGGGAAATCATTCAAAATTAAAAATAAATCCAGCTGATTTTGATGGACTGAATTACAGTTGAGTAATGCAAACAGTATTTAGTTAAAGCAAAGGGGGTTTATAATAAATTACTCCATATAAAACCTTTTCTCTAAGTGCACAAAGATCCAATCCGCCGCAACAGACTCCTGTGAAGTTAGATCAGATTACTACAAACTTCTGAAATCTAACATTATTTAAGTGTGTTGTGAAAAAAGCAGCAGCTGACAATAAGTCATGTTTCAGATGTTTCATATCTTGAGTTTTAAAAGATATAGAAAAACATCTCACTTATTGAATTTCTCATAAACCAGGACACAAAAGTGTATTGCAGCCAGTTCTGATCAATACAAACTATCCCACATGCTCACTTAATTCTCCTGCTGTTACCATTATTCCTGGGGCTCCTAATAGGAGCTGACTGAGCTCATATCGAGATGAATGCATTATGAAGTGTCTGATGCTCAGAGTGAAATATGAACATGGTGTTACTCGTCTACGCGGCTGTGCTGAACACACTCCGACAACGTGTTTCTGCTGTAGAGATTAAGGCTCATCAACCAATGATTGTCTCCAATCATCGCTAGGCAACAGACCACACCTTCCTTCAGAAGTGCCACTATCATCATGCAAACGACCCGCTGTATGCCAGGCCAAAGATGCCACTGCCAGAGTTCACCCTGAAACACTATGCTGGAAAGGTCACATACCAGGTACCACATTTCTTTTTCTTTCTTTCTCTTTCTTTCTTTCTTTCTTTCTGTCTGTCTGTCTGTCTGCCTTTCTTTCTTGGTTTCTTCCTATAACATTCCCTGAAATAAATATATGTTGTTAAGATCAAATTCCCTCTTTTGTTTATCAGTGCACTTGCACATATTTATATTTGGTATATATGCTGTGCATAGATATACTTTGTCCACTGTTGATTAATATTTTGTTGAATCTTATTTAGTTCAAATACTTTCGGAATGATTTTTGGTGCAGGTGCACAAATTTTTGGATAAGAACTTCGACATGGTCCGCCAGGATGTTCTAGACCTCTTCATCAAGAGCAAGAACAGAGTAAGATGTGCAAATACACTTCAGTCAAATGACTTTCTCTCTCTTATTGTTCCAATATTTACAGTATTCTCTGATTTCCTCTCCTTTTCCCTTTATTAAACATGAGCAATGTTCTTTTAACTTTTTGTTACATGTATCCATTTAGTAATTATTGTTTTGAGTCAGGTAAGTTAAACTATTGCTAAATGCTTTTTCCAGTCCTCCACACACATCCACTACAAATATTCACCTATTATGTGACAAGATAGACAGGATTGACTGTTCACACGTGTTCCTCTGTGTTTGTATGTGTTTGTGTGCATATAGATGGTGTCCAGCCTCTTCTTAAAGCACTCGGAGGCTGCATCTCAGCAGCGGTCTAATGTGCGGCGCAGCAGCACGGCTCGTCGTTTACAGTCCAACACAGTCAGTGCAAAGTTCCAGAGCAGCCTGCAGGTGCTGCTGGAGAAGCTGGAAAGGTCTGAGTAAAACAACACTCGTTTAAACCTGTTACAACATCAGTTATAAACTTTCTCAAACTCATTTGACTATATTGAGTTTATGTCGTAACCTGGATCCTGAGAAGACAGGCAATTATTTGATCTTTACAAATTAGTCTTATGTGACATTTCACCTCACAGTGTTGATGAGTCACTCTGTAATTTGACCCAAACTGTATTTTGGCTTTGCACCAAGTATACAATGAGCTATTTGTTTTGCCTTGGTGTTCCATTAGTGATTAGAGATGACTTCTGAAAACCTTGCAAGCCTCCAATGTCAGTGTAGGTCGGAGATTCATGTCATTCATTGATTTATTTTCTGTGTGTATTCCTTATGAAACCTCTTGCTTTTCCTTTCAGTGCCCATGTTGGTAGGTTGGAGTAGCCTTTGTTTCACATGGCGCCACATCACATTCAGAATCTTGCCTATTTTTTCTGTTGTGTGGTTCTCAGCAAAAATACCCCATATAATAATTTGTGTGTAGCTATTATGAAACAACTGAATTTTTAATGTGTATATCTGCAGAATATACCACATATGTGAAACAATTACCAGCTCCACTCTCTGTCTCTCTCTCTCACACACATCACCATCATCAGGCTTGATTATTATCAAAGACTAACTGTAGAACGTGTATAACATGTAGAAAGATAGGGCTGTCTGCCGCAACACAGCAGCAATGCTGTTTGTCTGTGTCTGTCTGCAGGACTTCAATGTCGCCAGCGTCATGTGCAGCCTTTATGGTAAAGCACTAAACCTTCATGAAACCATTCATTCATTCATCAGTCCATTTGTTCTCATCTATCTGTCACAGGTGTAACCCTTATTTTGTGCGATGCATCAAGCCAAACCATCATAAGGTATATGTGCAAGTTGGATGATGTGTGCAGGTTTGCAGTGTTTTGTTTTGTTTTTTACATTTTCATTAATATATAACACACAGCTCATGTGTGTCATGTGTGTGCATTTCTATGCATTTGTAGGAGCCAGGAGTGTTAGACATGGAGCTGGTCTCCACTCAGCTACATTACTCTGGTATCATGGAGACCATCCATATTAGGAAGGAGGGGTATCCAATCAGATTCCTCTTTCACAGCTTCCTATCAAGGTTGGTTCCATACCAATCTATACATTAAGCATATCTGAGGAGAAAAGTAAGCTCTAATAACCATATAAGCTCAAGTATAGTATCATGTGACTCAGTCCCTTGTTCTGCTTTCCTCCCTAAAAAGTCTCAGAATTGCCTGAATAATTGGTATTTTCTGGCGAGAATACAATTCACACACCAATTTCTGTCAGTGCCATCTGGTACTTGTTGGCTCCTGCAGTAGGAAAGTAGCTGAAACTAATTTATCCTGCAGCACCTCTGATCACTGGCTGCCAAAGTAGCCTGACTTACAGTATTGCACAAAAACTATTTAGAGTATTTCACAGTCAATTAGATTCACTCTTGAACTACTAAACATAAGCAAATATTTAACTACCAAATACCCAGAATCCCAATTAGGTTCACACTAAGTCTCTCAGACTCATAGCCAATAAAAAGACTTTTATTCACACTGAGTTAAGACATGTTGCAGCTTTGATTTTCACTGATCTTTGCACACAGGTATAAAGCCCTGCTCTGCCTGAGGGATCTTCCACCTGCAGACGGACAAAATTGTGTCACCATGCTTCACAAACTCGGCCCGGTCAAGAGTGACTCCTATCAGCTGGGAGTCAGTAAGGTGAGTAACATGCAAAGAAATGTATCACAGTTATTAAATACGTGAGGTTTAATTTTGGTTTCTCTGTGTGTGTTAGATTTTCCTGAAAGAGGAGCTGTATCAGCTGCTGGAGGGGAAACGTGACCGTGTGCTGAACATCGCTGCCATAACACTGCAGAGATATACTCGCTTGTGTTTTGTCCGTAAGAAATTCATCAAGTTCCGACGGTGTGTGATCCTGTTTGAAGCCCGTAGCAGAGGCTACGTGGCCAGGTAATGTTCCCCTGAGGTCAACACCTTAGACACATTTTTGGCTCTTAAATTGGCTGACTCATGACCCATTTAAACAAGGCACACTGTCCTGCTTGAGTCTGGAGTATCAGTCTTCAGCTTAGGCTTTAGTGTTTGGTTTCACAGAGCCCAATACTGTTGGTCAAAGCTTATCACAGCCAATCAGCTTCTTTTGTCCTTGATGTGAGGTGACAGGGTCAAAGGATTCAGGCTGTGATCATCCATCAAAGGTGATGGATTTGACACTCCGTGCCAGTTTCTCAGAAACTAGAGATGTGATGCAAATTAGCATTTTATTTGAATGTATTAGAATTCACGTACTGATTTAATGAGGACATTAAAGTAGCTCTAAACTCAAGGTCAGGCCTTTTGAATCTGTAATGATGTTTCAATGTAAGGAAATGACCCCTCCTGCACCCTAAATATAACTAACTCTGTTTCAGTCAGGAGAGACAAGTGAATGAAGTAAAGATATTTTTAATTGCAGTAGATGATATATGATAATAAGTCTGTCAGAAAGTCGGAAAGCCCCCAATTAGAGTCCAGACACTGGTGGTGGTCGTGACTGATGATGACTACGGTGAGGCTGATGAGATGATGAAGTCGGTGGGGGGGATGTAGCACACATAACAGATGAATGAACTAGAGGCACAGAGAGAATCATATTTAAAAAGACAGCAAAAATATGATAGGCTAACAACGACGATGTGTCACTGTCCTGTTGGATAGATGTGACCGGCTGATGAGAACAGCTGATATCTAAAATGACAGCCCCAGACATGAGTGAGAGGTGTGAATGACAGGATGGTATGAAAAATAGACTATGGCCTAAATGTGCAAAGGGATTCTTCCTGACTGAACTTTGGCTTTACTGCTGTTTTTAATTACAGTAAAATGTCAGAATTAAAAACTCAGATGTTTCTGCATCTTTCATGGGTAATTCCTTAAATTACTGAATGCTCATGGGGGCAAATTTTGTATAATTACAATGAACTCTTCAATTTCTTTCTCTTACTTTTTCTCTAATTCGTTACTGTATGTGTGCAAATAATCCATGTTCCGTGGTTGAACACCTTTCCTGAACAGAAAACGATTTGCACTGAGGAGGAAGTATCTCATCAGGTTCCGCTCCGCTGTGCTGCTTATCATCAATCGCCAGCGTTACATGAGGGTATGCACACTGCGTTTGCAAATGTCTGGAGTGTTTGTGTGTGAAAAATGAATTTTAAAAAAAAAACAAGCAAATGTGTGAAGTGTGATACTGTTGTCTTTTTGTCAGACAGTGGTGGAGCCTGCAAGGAAGGCAGAGGAGGTGAGTGAAGGGTGAAATAAAGTCAAAGTGTCTCTGAGAGGGAGGAGAGACGAGTTTTGAAAAAGAGATGAAGATGTAGCACGAGTGTGTAAACAGGTGTGTATGTGTGTAGGATCGGGTCAATAGAGAAGTGATCAATGTGACAACACTGCCTATCCCTGCTGAGCTGGCAGCCTTGCTACAGGCGGTCTCAGGTGAGCACTCACATACACATATATACAGTATACTGTGTTACATATACAGCATACACACATACATACTGTGTATATATATACAGCATACACACATATATACTGCGTATACATATACAGCATACACACATACATACTGTGTTACATATACAGCATACACACATACATACTGTGTTACATATACAGCATACACACATACATACTGTGTTACATATACAGCATACACACATACATACTGTGTTACATATACAGCATACACACATACATACTGTGTTACATATACAGCATACACACATACATACTGTGTATACATATACAGCATACACACATACATACTGTGTATACATATACAGCATACACACATACATACTGTGTATACATACATAAACAACACATTGATCTGCAGTCAGTCAGTGCTAATTATTTTATTTCACATTTATTTTATTATTACAGCAGCAGAACACACTATATTTGGAGTTGAGCGTCTAAGCTCCAAATTCATCACTCCCCACAGATATGTTGACATAGAGATATTGGGGAGTGATGAGCACACTTGTGGAACTCCCTTTAACTGGACCCTACAGGTGGAAGCTGTCGTGGTGGTGGGGCTGAAAAAACAGGCAGCAGTAGACCCTTTTAGCATGATGTCACAAGTAAGGGGCATACGCATCAGCCACCATCTTAGAGGTAACTGAAGTTAAACAAAGCAGTGCTGATAGCAAGGAGAGTATGAATACAATAGACGGTGATCCCAAAGTGATTATTGATAGCTGTTAGCAGCAGTTAATTCATGCACTGTGTTTGTCTGAAAGATGACATGATGATGATGATGATCACTACTCTTAGACTGAAGTCTTTAGCGGTGTTCAAACATCCTGGCATTTGTTCCATAGACAGCTATGTGTTTATTTTTAGTAGAATTGATTCTTTAGCTTATGAAACATGGAACGTTGGACAGATTTCAGTTCTACAGTATGTAAATACAGACATACAGAGCACACAATGAGGTATCACAATTCAACCATTGTCCTAAAATGAAACATTTAGACTATGATCTGTTTACCTTTGCAAACAAAAGACACATCATTTTTCTGAATATATCCATCGTCCTTCACCCAGCTGGACGCAAACCGGTTTTATTCTGCCTAAGTCTTGATAGCTTGAAAATCTTCCCATTTCTAAGCTTCATAACAAAAGAATGAATGATGTCATGATGCTCATGTCTGCTGACCACTCCCTTTTCTCCACCTCTTACAGATCAGTTTTGCCGACTGATATGATCTTCTCATGATATCTAGCTTTCACATTTAGCCCTGGGGTGTCCACATAGCTCTCCCTCTTACTTGCCATTGTCGTTACCGCTGGCTCTCACTATATCGTTTACGCTCTGTTGACCTCGGGAATGGAGGAGCCTGGAAGTGGGAATCATCGTCAGCTTAAAGGGTCTACATGTATGAGCAGTAGCAGCATCGGCAGGCACAGATGGAGATGGGACATTGGTGCAGCTTAAATAGACTGTCGAATGGGGAGAGTGTGTTTAGTGTTGATAGGCATGTTGTCTGTGTGTGTGTGTGTGTCTGTGTGTGTGTGTGTGTACAGCAGTGTAGCTCCAGTTGACTTCCTGAACTATAGCTAGCAGGCCTCGCTACATTTCCATCAACAGGTCTGTTCCACCTTGTTAATGTGTGTGTGTGTGGGTATGTGTGTATATATACAGGTGGTGAAGAGCTTCATTCTGACTGCCTGGCAGTGGTTCAGGCTCCAAAGGTTCAGATTGACCCCCAACTGACTCTGCCCCTGGATATCAACAACTACCTCATGACACACTTCATCAGGGCCATATTTAGGGTAAACACACACACACACACACACAGAGAAAACACAGTGTACATGTGAAACTGTGTGAACACATGAATAAAACAACACACGACAGTGTTGTTGGAGTCTACCAATAAATAGTCATACATGTGTCAGCGATTGTTAGCGCTGTGGATGTGTGTGTGTGTGTGTGTGTTGTAGGAGCCGTTGTTTGGGATGCTGACAGCCCCGCTGGAGAATTCTCTGATTCGGATGGACGCGGAGCTAAAACAAGGAGCTGTGAACATTTTCATTCTGGTACATTATGCATTTAATGATGCTGGGAAACTCTAGCAACCAAGAAATCAAACTCAGATGAAGACAAATTGCATGTAGTTTAGGCAAGCTTATTTTTTTACTAGACATAATTTAAAAAGGGTCATTACACGCATGTTAATAAAGCCATGTATATTCATTTTTGTCTTCAATTTGAAGTCTGTTTAATGGTTTAAAAAACTCTTAAAAACTGTGGTTGTGCATTTTTGGAGAGTCTCCAAGTGAAATATGAGTCATAAGTTGGGAAACACATAAAAAGCCAATGATTCTGACCATTCTTAATCAAAGATTCTCTTTTTTTTATGGAAGCATAATTAGAGGCTGAGACTAAGGACCTCTAGAAAAGCTTGAAACATGTGTTCTAAATGTCTTCGCTTTTATAGATACTAAGATTTATGGGTGATCCAAACTTGAACGGGGCTCAAGAGAATCTGTTTGGAAACTACATCATCCAAAGAGGACTGGCCAATCCCAGCCTCCGAGATGAGATCCTGGCCCAGGTGGCCAATCAGGTGAGCTTGTTCTTCTAGCCAGTGGGAAAGAAATCAAAGCCCAAATAACACTTTTATCATTACCATTATACATAATATCTTTACTGTCATTTCCTCCACCTCTCCATCAGGTGTGGAGAAATCCTAACCTTTTGAATTCAGAGCGTGGTTGGCTCCTCCTCTCCTCATGTCTCTCTGCCTTTTTACCCTCTCAAAGACTGGCCAAGCACTTACTGAAGTAAGACACACAGTGAGATATGTTTACAGTCTGTACATATGGACATGGCTACAGTATAAAGAATATGACAGCATTTCTGCATGTAATTATTAAGTGTATTTATTTCCTTATTTCCTGCGCATGCTTGGGATCCATGTACAGGATTATAGTAGTTGTTTTGCCTGTCCTTGCAGGTTTGTGTCTGACTATGGGCCGGAGGGCTACGACTGTGTGTGTCAGCACCGTCTGCTTCAAGCTCTCCAGCGACTGAATGTCGGGCCAGAGTACGCGCGAACGTACCCACCATGTCTACTAGAGTGGACTGCAAATCGCAAGAGAGCTCACATAGTTCTGCACATACACTGCTTCGATGGTGAGAACGCTCACATAACACATGTGGCCGAGCGGTCAAAGAGGGGACCTCAACTCCTTTTATATTAGATGGATGGCAATGGGCCACCTTTACATTTGTTATTCTTATTTATAACTATTTTGGTTGCCAGTTTGGCTATTTCTCTCTTGTAAAAAAGATATTATATCTCAAGTGACTTCCCAGTTCAAAAAAGTTAAACATGATAGATAAAAAGATCAATTCAAACAAGGCTGAATGTGTGTGTGTTTCTTCCCGCCCTCCTGTTTTTATTTGCATTTCCCTTTGTTTTATATTTGTCTGTCATCTAAACTCTGCACAGCTTAAATATGCAGATAATAATAAACAGAACTTTGACAGTGACTCATATCGCTGTAAACTTCAGTGTAAATTTGAAGCCATTTGTTTTTGGCCTCCGTATGATTTTGACTCCCTCTCACTGACCCAGCCTCACCCTTCTGATTGTTTTGGTTGTTTGTTTCTTTCCTTACTCGAGCCCCGTCAATGTGCACACGACTCAGCACAAAGGAGTCTCTTTCTCCTTTCTTCCTCTCATCTAGCTAATCTGTCCTCTTGCCCTTTAGCAAGTCTACTGAAGATTAAACAACACCTGATACTTGTTCTGGTTCACCGGCTGTGTTTGTCTGTTTGCTGGTGTAACTCTTCATAGACAAACAGGGGAGATTGCTAGCAACTTTGTTATAGTGATTCAGTAGAGGAATTATTTCATAATGTGAATGAAATCACTCTTTATGCACTGTAAAATAAACCAACACCATTTTGCATTTGAGTGCTATTGTATTTTCATACCTACAGTATGTCTTTTCTCCTGCAGGCGTGTCTTTCCTGTGTCCTCTACACTCCTGGACAACCGGAGAAGAAATGGCCAAAGACATCTTAAAACACAGGTATCATCTTACTTTGAATCATAAGCACCGATTATGTGCATCTGATTTCAAAGAAAAGGTGAAAAACAGAAACTAAAACTGATCTTGAGATTGTATCGCTGTACTTTCGTTTGTGCGAGTGTTTAGGGGTGTGGTGGAGGGCCGTCGAGGCTGGTCAGTGCTGCTGAAGGAGCCGGCTCAGTGGGTGGAGCTGGAGGGCTCAGACTATGTCCTGGATCTGATGTCGGACCTGGAGCTTTCTCCTGACTTCCCCAAACACAACAGCTACTTCATCATCTCTGCACAGGAGCCCAGCAGAGTGCGGGCCAATGCCAGCATGTGAGACAAACACACATTGGAACGACATATAGATAATGATGTAGATGTCATTATCTATGTTCAAGTGGTGCAAAGTTCACTCTTTGATTAATATTGAACAAGTTAGAGTCACCTCTGTTTCAAGCTTCTGCTTCCCACTCGTCTCTCTTCTATTCTCTTCTCTTCGCGACATTTCAGAGGACAATATTTTACTTTTTACTCTTCTACATTTATCTGACAGCTCTATTTAGTTTTCTAATTAATTTACTTTAAAAAAAAACACGTGATAGACTGATAATAAAAAACAGCCCCCCTCAGAAAAATGCAGTCTAATTGAACGTCTACTTGTGGCCCTTCGTCACGGGTTTCAGATGTACGTATATGTGTGTAAGTAATTCTCCGAGGAGACGTTTCCCTGTAAACCCTGTAGATGGATTCATTAAAACAACCTCTTAAGAACCAGAGGTGTAAAACTGTGAAATAAAAAAAAACAAATGACTATTAAACTATAGATTTAAAGTATTTGAAGTGACGTTTGTATGCATTAGCTCAACTATGTACAAGAGTCAAATGCTACCTATGCACTGACACATGATCTAATAATGTAATATAGGATACGTTATCAGTCCCAGGGGCCAGTTACTCAATTACATTACTTCTGTACTTTTACTTAACCAATTCCTCCACTGCTGCAGAGATTCAAGTCCTGGTGAAGAGATTGTGGTTATTTGAATAGTTTTTTGTCATTTTCTTGCTCAGAAGCCTATTGGGTGGTGGGGTTTATATGACTGATGATGTCGTATCTTCAGCCATACCTGGCTTTGATGGACAAGGTACACATTTAAGAAAACGTATGAACATTCACATACATTGATTTTGATTCCTGTACATCATGACGTGCTCTCCTGTCCTCTCACACACAGAGTTTGAGCCTCAGAGAGGGATGGACCGTTATCTCGACAGCCTGTTTGACCCTGTCCTGTCTGACAGGAGTGGAGTAAGTTACAAAATTCACTCACACTGACACATTTGACCACTGAGAGGGGATTTGTCTATCAGCTATGGAGTGTCAGTTACTGTAAAGCTCTGTTTTTTTAACATGACCATATTCAGTTAAAGGCAAACAGCCTTACCTTTCAATGACCACACCGACTTGTCACTTGACTTGTCAGTAGAATAATTTATAGAAAAGGAAGGAGCCTCTTGTCATTCAGTCAGTTAATAAAAGTACATGACAGGTTGTCTTAAAACATATGAAGAGTATAGATGTAGTGATAACCACCATATTACTTCAGTCTTTGGGCCTTTTATAAAATACTGAAGGTGTGTGTGTGAGAAAGCCTCAAATGGAATAGTACTTGTTATAGTTTGCAACTATTATTTCAAATAAGGTGCTCTATTTGTAATCCAGGGTCTCAATGCTCATGTCCGGGTAGTAAAACTGTGCCTGATCTAATACTGATCAATTCTGATTTGCTAGTTCCACATGTCAGCCACTGTAAACTATTTTATATGTTGCAGATGGCAGAGATGTAGCGTTTGCCTTGAGTTCTGTTTGACTTAAAAGGTGCTCTTTGCCCATTTCTGCTATTTCAGCTCATTTATGATGTATTCCCTCCACCACTAATGCAATAATTCACCACTGTTATAAAGTACATATCTGATGATGGGTTTAAATCCGTATATCTTTAGTGAGGGTACTGGTGCCGTGAATGCTGGGCATGTTGGATCTATCAGTCTTCAGCTGGGACAGTGACGAGGTGAATGTTAGCCCTGCTATCGGATGCAGCTGACAGGAATTAGCATGTATCAGTTGTGTTCTACAGACCTCTCCCGCCCAGTAAACTCTTACGTTACCCAGTTACCGCAGCTGTCAAAGCCACCAGATCACCACAATGATTTCCCACCTAGGCAACGCGGGGATCTGCTTACGAGGAACTGACACTCTGGCAAATGAAGGGCTTACTATTTAATGAGACATGACACACACACACAGTCCTATGGATTTATGGGTCAGTGGCTGATTTGTGATTGGATGGCTGCACACATGAACGGGGGATTCCTCTGACCGTACAGTCGAAAAGTCGACTGAAAGGAAGAAATATGTTTTCTTTTTCTATGAAAATCCATTTGTCATTTAACAAAAACGATGTTCAATAAACTTAAATCTTAAACTGTCAGTTTGAGTTTTGATTTAGGATCTGATCTAAAATTTCAGATGAAGATATATTGATCAATATTTTGAATCATGACTAATATATGTACTGAGTAGGATATTTTATATGTGTTCAGAGGTCATCACTGTTTCAAATGTCTTTGGCATGTCTGTACTTTAATTTCCATTTGAGATAATTCAATTGATCAGCCAAATATTGATTTATTGATTTGATACCAGCGCCACCTTTCAAGTCTACATATGTTTGGTATTTGATTCTCAAAAGATAGTTTTTATTGAGTATTTCTTCAACTGCATTTGTGTTTTCTTATTCATATTCTGTTGTTCAGCTCTGAAGTCGTATCTGTCTGTCTCACAGGAAATAGAAACAGCTGCTGGACTGTCCAGCAGGATGAAGGGGGGTGGGAGGGTTGGAGGAGCATGGCAACAACAAGGGCCGTCAACTGGCCCCCCGCCTCCACCTGGTGGTCAGTCAAAAATCACTGTTCTAAATGCTGTTAACTGAATATAGAAATCACACCATTTTGCATTATCACTGACAGATGTCAGGTGTTGCACACCTTAAGTAAATATCTTGTGTATTCTTCCAGCACATTGTATTTTGAGACTCTTAGCAGTAAGTGTTTGAGTTTTTAAGGACTTTGTACATAGCATACATTTTCAGGCACTCATATAAAGTAGTGTAGAAAAGCTAAAAATAAGCTATAAATAAAATGTAATATTGACAGGGCCATAGACTCACTGGAAGAACCTCAGAAGCTCCATACATCATTAGCACATCCAAACACACATACTTCACATCTGACAATGCTTGGATGTGTGTCTGTTTATGTGTCCACAGCTGTGAGAGTGCTTCCTGTGGGAAATGTTATGTCTCCTCCTGTTGCTGCAGTGGCACCTGTAACATCTGGTTTGTATAAAAAAAAAACCCTCATCAAACATAATTTGTATCCGTCCTCCCTGTTTACTGTGTTTTTCTTCCTCTCTCCTCCTCCAGATGTCCAGCAGTGTGTTTTGACCCAGCAGCAGCAGGCCATCGTGAACCAACAGGCCATCATCATGGTAAACTCTCCATCTGGATCTGCAGCTGTTTATTTGTTCCTGTGGTCCTGTTTTCAAAGTAATACATCATCTTTTTGCATCTCAGGCTCAGCAGATGACCATGCAGGCCATGGCTATAGTCAGCAGCCCGGTGTCAAGCCCCCCCACCTCCCCGATCACGAGCCCTCCCATGAGCCCTATTCTCTACCCACCCCCCAGCCCCTACACCCCCTACTCTGTCATACCCCCAAGTCCATATGCAAACATCCCACCCAGCCCCTATGCTAACTTCACACCCACTTCCTACGCTGCAGGAGACATCACGCCCAGCCCCTCTTCTACGACTGCCCAACAGGAACAAACGCCATCGCAGCCTCAAGTTCAGTCTCCGCCCCCCCGCCCTGACCCCAAACCGCAGCTTAGCTCCTCCAACACGGAGCCTGTACAGTCTAAAGCTAACGGTCCTGCTCAGGTCAGTAACTGTGATACATTTTAAATAATGATGTTGTAGACTCCAGCCTAAACAAGAAATGCTATTTCTATGTATTTAAGAAAAACTATTTCCAAAAAACCGACATGCAGATATCCTTTTATGGAAAGAGTGGGAGGTTTGTTTCACAATAAAAAATAGGAACTGTGTTGTCAGGATGATAAGGAACGATCCACAGAAGTGCACCAACAGAAGACACACTATCAGATAGTTTTGCAGGATTGATTTAAGTAAAAAAACAACAGCAAACCAGACGAAACAATAGAACAAATGTATGACCAGAAAACATCGGGCATAACTCATAGAGATCGTACTCAGACAGAAAAAGTATATAGAGCAGCAGCAGAGACGACCACAGACATCACATGTTTATGTCACATTATGTCACATTATTACAATGTTTGTAGTGTTTGCAAATGAACAACGTCAAACTTCTCCTGCTCCCTTTGCCCAAAAAATGCATCATCTGGAGGACTTTTACTGCATGCCCACCTTGATGGACACAGAGAATATATAAGTCAGACTGAGTGAGAGCCGCCTCTCCCTCTTTATCTTTCTCAGATTGACAGAGGGACGTTTCACTAAACTCAAATCAAACTGTAATGAGGCTGTGCTGATCTAATATCAACCTAAATTCTGTGCTCTCATTATTTCTTATCTAAAATGTTTTCAGAACCATATTTTTGTGCACTGTTAAGCTGTAATACGAGATTGTGTGATAGCAGCCAGCCTTCATACTGTTAAGGGACGAGCCAACTCACAGTATGTCACCCACCAGCAGAAGCGGTAATTGCTCTGGTGCAGCACAGTGCATTCTGGTTGTTTTATGTTTTGTACCATTTGAACAAAGGGGAAAACAAAAGTCCTTTTTATCAGTTTTCTCTTGTCATGTAGCAACATTTTCAGATAGGCAGTCCAGTTTTATGAGGAGACCATCTTTCAATGGTGAAATACAAATGCAAGTAAAATGTTTCTGATGCAGACGTGACTCTTACAGCTGCTGCTGAGTCTGGTGTAACATTTTTTTTGGTCTGATATTTTAATGTAATGATTGTATGATGTAATGACCTGATGGTCAATCCATATTTTATGAGATGGTATGCAGTATGAAATGAATTTAAAGAAGAAATGTAGTGCATTTAGACACAGTGTGTCCTTTTTCCTCTCTTTTCTTTGCTCTGACAACCAAATCACAAGAGACGAAATGTGTGCAAATCTTTGAGAGAAGATCTGTCCTCTCTGTGTGGCTTTTTCAGGTTCAGTCAGGTAAGAACAGCGTTGCTCGGAGGAAGGCTCCAGGCGTCCCTGTAAACAAGGACACAACAGTCAAGAAGTTTGGTAAGAGAGAGAGAAAACGTGAGCGAGTGAGCAAGAGAGAAACAGAGAAGAAGTCCCTTTAACTAAAACTCTCACTTAAGAGAGCTTTACACAAGAGAGTGTACCTTCTTATTGACTTTTTGATTTGTTTTGTGTGTGTTATGTAGCACCGGTTAGGACATCTCCTCTGCCCCCCTCTGGAGAGGTGGTGAAGTACTCATCTACGTCTTCAGATCCCATCGTCCCCAGTCAAGACATCAAAGGTATCTGAACTCAAAAACTAAAAAATATTGATGATGTGATTCATTAAACAGGTGTATAAATATCTCTAAATGAAGATCACTCAACAGTAAAGTTATTCATTTATATATATATATATATGTATATATATATATATGTATATATATATATATATGTATATATATATATGTATATATATATATGTATATATATATATATATGTATATATATATATGTATATATATATATGTATATATATATATATATATATATGTATATATGTATATATATATATGTATATATATATATATGTATATATATATGTATATATATATATATATATATATATATATGTATATATATATATATGTATATATATATATATGTATATATATATGTGTGTGTGTGTGTGTGTGTATATATATAGAGAGTGTGGTGTTTGATTGAAACATGTAAGAAGAAGTCAAATGTAAGTATAGTCTGTATAATTCTTCCATGGTTTATTTTATTCTCAAAGAAATAATCCGAAGGTACAACTCACCGCCTCCTCCACCAGACCTGCTGCCACCTGGCAAGGGGTGAGCTCTCACAAACAGACACAAACACACAGACTGACTGATGAGGCCTGAGGATTGAGCACAGCAATCCTCCTTCTAAACGGATGGCTTTTTAGTTTCAAATGAGCACAGCAGTTGATGCTATCCCCAGAATAAACTACAACAAATCACCAATAGATACCGACTGGGGCGTTACTGCTTGCAGTGAGCACACAGCACCAGATTGGTTATATTTGCCCATCATATAACGCAAACACAGACATAACAAGTTCACTACATTTACAAGATCATGCAAACTCTTATGTTTGATGTTCATATGTTTAGGAGACCAGAGGGAAAGTTTAAGAAGAAGCAAAGCCCTCGTGACGAAGCTTTGCAGATTCTGAAACCCCAGATGGACAACCCTCCTTCTCCACAGGTACTCACACACACACAAATGCTGGGATACACAATAACAGGACATAAGAAGTGCATACAGCGATACTGACATGCACATTATATATAATGAGCCAGAAATCAGTCATGTAGAGGAAAGTGTTTGCGTCTGTCTAGCCCAAACGTCCTGTTGCCCCCTCACCATCTGCGTCTGCAATGAAAGAGGCGGGATTCAAACCTACCAAGAGCACGAAGACGAGAGCACGTGATCGTCCTCTCCCCATACCTCCTCCAGGTACTCACACCTACTAAAGTGTTTACTCATCCTCTCATGCCAGTGCAGAAGAGGCTCTTTTTGCAGCCTAACAGATATCTTGTTGACCTTTACCTTCCTGTCTCAGTGTGTTGTGTAAGTACTAATGCATATGTTGTTATAAGTCTTCATTTTTCCCAAAGTGTTTAAATCAGTTTGCAGCCTTTGACTCATTATCTATACCGTATACCTGTGTGTACTGTTTATTAATATGACGGTTCACCTCCTTTTCTTACATGAAATCATCACTAGCAAAAATATCATGCCTATTCTACAATCATGATGTTAGAGACAAGGCCAGGACTACAGGACGGCAATTAAACAGGGACACACTGTCACAGCAGGAAGGTGGCAAGGCACCATGTGACCCTGCTGATATGAAAACACATCTGTCCTGTCGAAGTAGTGAAGACTAAATGTGACCTGTTTGCTGCAGTTTCTCGAGAGCTTCCGGTAGAGACAGAGACCATACAGACACAGCTTCATCAGAGCACCAATGAAGAGCACTACACCTACACCAACGTTCCCTGGAGACTGTACCTGAGGAAGGAGGTGTGAATATACACAAATGATATTAGAAGAGCACTCGTTAGAGTACATACCTCTGCCAAGGCCCAACAATCCTCTTTAATTCAGTCAAGCCTGTAACCGTAATTTACAGGGCAGACAGCCCCATATGAAAACATTTCAATCTGGTGGATCTGTATTTTTATTACATCTGTACAAAGTTTCCCCTGCTGTTAGATACCAACCCCTTCAATATGCTCCATGCATTATTCCCTGAGAAATTAAAGAACTTGTTGAAAAATGACCTGTTTCACAATGTTAAAGAAAGTTAAAATAAATCCTGGTTCCTCCCCTTTGTCAGGATCCGCTCCAAAATTTAATGAGTTCTATTCTGGCCTATAAGACCAATCCTTTCACCAAGTTTAATGGAAATCTGTTCAATAGTTTTTTTACGTATTCCTACTGACCAACAAACAAATGAACACAAGCGAAAACATGAGCTCCTTGGCAGAGGTAAAAAATCGATTTCTGTTCCATTCTATTGTATTTGACTTCTTTTTTTTTACAGGTATTTTATCCCAAAGACAGTTTCAACCATCCTCTGGTGCTGGACCTCATTTTCAAACAGGTAACATAAGAGATAGTTCCATTAATGCAGGATGAAAGGATAGAACATTATCATATAAATGCATTTTGTTTATTGTCCATGAAGTCTTTTTTTCTTTTAGCAAATATGTTTTTATAAGTCATTTACTTATAAACCATAAGTCATAGAAATAAACAACATCCATTCTCCTCTGTCGTTCTCATGTCTTGTATTCTTTTGTGCAGATAGTGAATGACACTCTGTCAGAAGCATGTGTTCGCATCACCCGGGATGAAAGGCAGAAAATGAAAGCTCTTTTCGGTAGTCTGTCTGTTCTTCCTGCAGACAATATTCAGACCATATCCTCTAATGCAAACACATCTCTTTGACATTCATGAGTTCCTTTGTCTGTCTATGTGGATGTCAGTTAAATACGGGGTTGAGCAGAATATGGATCCTGTGGAGGAGCATGTGAAGAAAACAATCGTCACTGCAGCAAGGGAAACCTGGGAAATATACTTCTCCCGTCTGTTCCCTGCATCGGTGAGGCTGGTAAAAACTCAAGGAAAATAAAAACTGAATGTGTTCTTTTCATTTTTGTTAAACCTCTGTTTTTGTGTATGTGTGTGCAGGGTAGTGTGGGAACAGGTGTGCAGGTGCTGTCAGTGTCCCACAGTGGTATAAAGCTGTTGAAGACCGTAAAAAGCAGCGCTGCAGCTCCGGACTACTTCAGAGTGCTACGACCCTACACGTATGAGCTGTTTGTTCTGTCAAAGTCTTATCACAGTTTCTTTTACCTTGTTTGGAGCTCCAAATATGTGCATTTTACACATTAGTATTGGTGCCAGGTGAGATGAAAATTACAGACAAATTTACTAAATTGTATTTGTTTTCTTGACTTTCCTCTGCTTACTTTGTCAGTATTCAGGAGAAGAGCATGTATTGTTTTATATAATACTTCGGAGCTTATTCTTTTTTATTTCACTTTTCTCAATCCTATTACCTTTTGCACTGTATTTTTTCAGCTTTGCAGACATCCTGTTTGTAACCATCCCGTCTGAAAACATGCTGGAGTTCAATCTGACCAATGAGAAACTGATCCTGTTCTCAGCCAAGGCGCCACAAGTCAAACACCTCATAGACACCTTCATCAATGAGATCAAAAAGGTACAGGACAAACACACGCCAATACTTGTTCTGTCCAGCAAAGTCTGTATTTAACTGGTGTCCATGGACTGATCATTCTGTAGAAATAACTAAGAATTATGAATAAGGCTTTGACACTGTCAGAAACACATGATAGATTTGGAATAAATCAGTAAATGAAGCAGTAGATGAGTCAAGTTAAGTGAGAGAGTATCCGTATTCTTTGCAGGACTCCGACTATGTGATTGCAGAGCGTAACTTTGTGACAGACGACCGCGCCATGCTCACTTTTCACAAAGGTGACATCATCAGGCTGCAGGTTATGGACGGGCTGGAGAAAGGTAAGACACTGTGGTGCATCTAGTAGGAATTCTGGTATTTTATATGTGATCCGTGCATCTGTGTGTTTTCCCTGTCTGCGTTCTCCAGGTTACAGCTACGGCTGTGTGGTGAAGAAGAAGGTGGTGTTTTTGGAAGAGCTTAAAAGAGACACTCCAGACTTTGGTGAGTGATTGTTGAATCCCTTCATATTAATGTGAAACTAAATCAGATCTATAAATTTCACCTTTTTGCATAAGTTAACCAGATCTGATTGTCATGGTCAAGGCCTTAAAGTTAACCAAAATAGCAATCCAAATTTACAGCTTTGAGAAATGTACTAGCCTGTGCTGTGTCTATACACCCTGGAGGTGTGCTAGTATCTCAAGCCAAGGAGAAATAGGTGTAGCTGATGCTGTCAGTGCCTACAGCACTCTTTAAATACAATATTGTATAATAAAAAAAATCAGGTGGAAGGTGGCGATACAATTTGAAAAATATTGATTCATGTCATTTCTTGAGGACATAAAAGATTCAATATCATCACAGATGAGAAATCACACTGTTCCATCACCCAACAGTTGCTGGATAGGACAAATCAATGTTTGCCTCCACATGTGTTTCTGTCTACTGTGGTAAATGTATGTTCAACACTCTTCATTAATGAATCTCACATAAGACAGAGCTCTGGTCAGGTTTTCTTCATTTGAATCCATCACACAGTCCACAGACGTCTTAACATAGACTGTGAATGTTTACAATCTGAGCTGGTTTACACCTTAAATGATTCATAAGGTATTTCTCAAGCTGGACCGCTGGTGAGGACTTACATCACATGTAGGGACTTACTGCCTGCTTAGGGTCAAAAAGCTGGTCCACACCTACAAGTCCTAAATACAGCAGTGACTGTTACCTTGTTAAATCTAAACTTAAGTCTAGTTGGTATCGACTTGTACTTCTAGAGTCCAAGGTGGGACAGCAGAAAGCAGTACTGTAGGGCTTAACGTCATATTAGCTATTCCTAATTCACTCGCTTTTCCCTCAATTGTCCACACAAAACTCTTTGTCCTGTTTCCTTCGCCTGACATGGTTTTAATAGGCTTTGGTTCAGATGATTTTCGTTGTGTCCCTTTAAGTTTGTTGAATAGGTTAGTGCTAAATGTGCCCTCCTTAATCTTAAAGGCATTTCACCCATTTCCACCTGTAAGGCTGGCGTTGGTGTCGTTCTTATGGCCCCACAACACAGTCTCAAAACCTGATTCTGGATTACATCCAGTTTTGCAATAATGTCTCTGATTCTGCATCCAAAATCAAGAGCTGATCTGATTAAACCAATATATATTATTTTCACAGTTGGTCTATTTGTTCCCCGCCCTCTGCTCCGCAAACATCTCATGATATTCCCTATCCTTTTACATTTCACAGCTATTTTTTCAATATGTGTTTTCCATGTCAGTGTTTTGTCAAATCAGATTCCTAGGTATTAGAAACAGTCGACACTTTCTAGGTTCCCTCCATATAATGTCAGATTGATTTGATAGTCTATTTTCTTTTTCTTTGTTTTTGCAGCTGAGAATCTAAAACCCCGCTCTAGTGCCCATGCTTCTACTATAAATTTTGTGTTACGCCCTCTCTTCCACATAACCCCATCATCTGTAAATAAGGAGAACCCAATAGACCCATCTACACTGTTAAATAGATCATACATATCATTTATCATGATGCAGAACAGTATGGGGCTTATGATGCTTCCTTGAGGGGTTACATTTTCCCCTAAATAACTGCTACTAATATCTTTTCCCTACTCTTACTGTGATTGTCCTGTCACTGAAAACGTTTTAACCCATCTATGCATTCTTCCTCTTATTCTTATCTGATGCTATTTTATTAGTAACCCCTACACTTTCTTTGTTAACTCAGGCTTTTCTGATTTCATGGTTTAAGTCCAGGGCTGGATCTATTGTGCTTCTTCCCTTCCTAAATCCACTTTGGTAATGCTTTATTAGTCCTCTGGTTCCTAGGCAGTAAACTAACCTTTCGTTTTTCCATTACTTTGCCTATATGGGAGGTTAAAGCTACTGGCCTATAGCTTTCTGCCAAGCTTGGATCTTTACAGATGGGAACTATTATGGGTATTTTCCATTGAGAAGGCAAGGATCCCAATTCCCATATCTTATTATAGCTTTAATGATACTTCTTTACTCTGATCACTTAGATTCTTTAGCATGCAGTAGCTAACTTGATCTTTTCCTGGAGTTGTCTTTCCACACGTCTTTAATGCATTATTTATTTGTAACATTGAAAACATATTAATTGTACTTCTATATTCCATTTCATCCTGTAGTGCTTCTATATTTGTCTTGCTATTGTTCTTTCTCTCTCTGCTTTTTCATCACTATTTAAATCAGCTGTACTGTGGACTACTTCACAATGGTTTGTGCCAACAACTCTGCTTTATTCTTACCACATAATTCTTTGTATTTACTTTTCTTTTTGGGATAGATTTTTCTGCTGCTGCTATACTTTTACTAATTTCAGTGTTCAGATCTTCAACTGGTTTATTTATATTTATAAGATTTAACTTCCCCTCACTTTCTATTTTGAACTTGTTCCAATCTGTTTTGATGGGTCTACCGGACCCATCATTTAAACACACCAGTTCTTTTTCATCCATTAACTCATCTATAATTTCTCCATTCTCATCTTCCTGTTTCCCCTTCCTGTGTGCATTGAAGTCTCCACACCAGATTATTTTTCCTCTCCAATGTTCCAAAATTGATTTGATTTTTCCTTTTTCTAATTGCTTACATGGATTATAGAAGTTTATCATTTTAATGTTACCCTCTTTAGTCCATACTTCTATCACAATTAAGTGATAAATCTTGCACTGATCTTAATTGCCTTTACATAATTCCTTGTTTGATGAATATTGCACATCCCCCACCATTTCCTCCATCTCTACCCTTGCATAATGCTGGAATATCCTCTAATAATGAAATCTAACTCTGGTTTGAGCCATGTTTCTAGGACACATAAAATATCTAGTTTTGTTTTTAACGTTCTGATAATCTGGGTTGTTAATCTTCACTGCTTCTGCATATGTGACTCTTCTCTCTGCTTTTACTTGTTGCACTTCAACTGCTTTTTTTCCTCATGATGCATCCTCCATATGCTGGTGTGTGATTTCCTCCACAATTGCAACATTTTACTGGACTGTTAGTCCCACACTCTCCATATGCATGTTCCCCACCACATCTCCCACATCGTTGCTTTCCTTTGAACACGTTTGCAGTGTGACCATATCCCTGACATTTGTAGCATCTGAAGGGAGGAGGGATGTAAGCTCTCACACTGAAGCTCACGTATCCAACCATCACCTTTGTGGGGAGAACCTGATCTCTGAATTCCAGTAGAACAGATGGACTGTCGACTTTTTCACCGTTTCTAAATGCCTGTAGCCTTTTGATACCTGTGATCGATTTTTTTTCTGTTCTTCTAGGTTTTCTCCAATGGGAATTCCTGATATAACTCCTCTAACTCCAATTCTCTCTCCAATCGTTCTTTTTTCAACAATTTCTTTTTTTACACACCGTTTGCAATTTGAGGGCCTTATTTTTCTGCTCTGCATTCTTGCATTTCACCAACAAGCAGCCATCTGTCAGCACCTTTGCCAGTTCAATATCTCCGACTGCTTTCCTCAGTCCATTTGTCAGAGCTATAGGACTTCCAGACACCATCTCATGCCCTGCTTTAAATTTAAAGATGATCTTATATTCTTCCATCGTTACTTTTTTCCTTACATCTCGTCTCTCTTCTTCATCCTCGAGTGCCCGTTTGCCTACCTACACTTCTCCGTCCTCCCTCTCCCATTACCCCCAACTATTGTTCAGTCTAGATCCATATCATCATCATCAGAAAACCCACCACCACCACTACTTGCCATTCTGGTCCAGTCACAGTCCAGATTATGCCAATACCACTCATTTCTGTCAGTCCGACCGGGATGCCCCAGAAACGTCACCAGCGTTGACAGGTCCCATCTGGAAGTGATTTAAGTGACCCGGATATTTTTAGGTTATGCCATCTATGATTGGTTATTAGTAACCTGGGTTACAGTTGCGTGTTTAAACATCTGTCAGAGACAGAGAAACATGAGCATTCATTTTGAGATTTATTTCTGGCTACTGGTTTTTTCTGTATAAAAAATACAAAACCTTTCGTAATTTGCTGTTGTAATCCCTCTGCTCCGTGCGTGTCAGGTTGGAAGTTTGGTGCTGTATTCAGCCGCTCCGGTGCTTTCCCGGCTGAGTGCGCCCATCCAATTGCTCCTCCTGACTTCTTGTCGCTGCCACTGGACCGCAGGGCAGAGCCTCGAGGAGGAGCGGGACAGTTTGCCGTGTCATCAGCCGTCGCCGTTGCTGTGGCGTCCACCATGGCTGCACATGAGATAGATCAAACGATTGAGGTACACAGGCACGCTCACATGTAGGATTTTGTTTCTGAGTGACACATGGCTTTTCATTGTCAATCTTGGATTTTCAGAGGGTTTACATTGGTGGCCTTCCTGATGGAGATTTGGATGAGAGGATGCTGCAGGACAGTAAATACGACATGGTGGAGTTTGCCTCGAAGTACTTCAGACAAGGAAGCAAAGGGAAAGGGTGAGACAAAGAAAGAAAACATGCACAAACTATCAAGACAAAGACAGAAAACATGCACAAACTATCAAGACAAAGAAAGAAAACATGCACAAACTATCAAGACAAAGACAGAAAACATGCACAAACTATCAAGACAAAGAAAGAAAACATGCACAAACTATCAAGACAAAGAAAGAAAACATGCACAAACTATCAAGACAAACAGTGGGAACTAAATACATTTAGGTTACTTACATACTTGTTTATTATATGATCATTGCTACATCTAGTCCACTACATTTTTGAATGACATATTGCACTTTTTGTTTGACTTCATTAGTTTAAAAGCTATAATTTCCAATTACTTATTAAATTTTACATATAAAATGATTCATTAGTTTTTAAGATATTGAACTACAAAGAGTATATAAAGGAATTAAAGTTATCTCCATACAATTTAAGTACTGCTTACATGGAAATATCGATGCATACTAAAACATTGGCAGACAGCTTGATGCATCACATTTTGTTGATATTAGATCTGTATTTTATTGAACCATTTATGACTTTTACAACAATCTGAATACTTTGTTTGCATTTTGTGACTGATTTTGTTCTCAGTGATTCCCTGAAGAGCAAAAGCAAAACTAGAGACTTCAGAGAGCCCATCGACATGGTCAAGTTCTCCAAGGTGCCTTTCTTCCACTGCAAACTGAAAGGATCTTAGCACTGCATCTTGTCATAAGGCTATGTTGTTTTTGTATGTTATTGTATGTTTTTGCCTTTGCAGTCTCCTCTGACCGAGTCTCTGATAGAGTTTACCGACCCGGCCATGAACAGAGTGGCAGCTGATCTCTTCCTGTGTAAGATTTCACCGTCTCTCATCTCTCCTCTAATTACATCATCTTATTACATTACTCTTATTACACCTGGGCTCCAGTTCATTCATCCTCTGTTACAGTCACACATTCTAGAAACTGATTTTAAGTTCTCAAGCACTGGATTTCTCTCAAAGAAATCTGATATTCAATATTGTTGATGTGTGTGTGTGTGTCTCCTGATTGTGTAATTTGTGCAGCGGTGATGCGTTTTATGGGTGACGCTCCATTAAAGGGATCAACAGAACAGGAAGCGGTCAGCACTCTCCTCAAGGTAAACACAGACAGTGTTTTTCAACAAACTGAGGAGGGGGATAAAGGAATCGGTTCCGTCTGTCTGTCACGTTTAGTTTCTGGAGTATAATTCAAAAACTGTGTAATATTTTTTCACAAAACCTTCTACATGCAACAGACAAGTACTGAAGTGATGTCTTATGCTATTTAGGGATTTTTATTTTGTCTGTTTCCATGGTTACATGGTGAATTTTGGCTCATTGTGGGAGTGGAATTTGTCTCAAATGAGGGTTTCCAGGGCAAACCTGGAAAACTGTTCAATATTTATGTTTTCATTAAACCTTATGTACAAATCTCCCATCTGACTTCTGTATGTTTGTTTGTGTGTGTATGTGTGTGTGTGTCCTCCCCCCAGCTCATAGGAGAGTTTACCTTGATGAGGGATGAAGCTTACTGCCAAGTCCTCAAACAGCTTACTGCTAACACCAGCTCCAAACCGTTAGTCTACTTTAACACATTAAGAACACCACAACAAACACACATACACTCCTCATCTCTTCTCTACCTGTAATCCTGAGTGTGTCTGTGGACTCTTGTGTTGTGTAGTGATAGCTGCCAGCGAGGTTGGAGGCTGCTGTACATCCTGACTGCTTTCTATCGCTGCTCTGAAGTCCTCAAGCCCTTCCTGCTCAAACACCTGCAGCAGGCCTCTCTCAGCGCTGGGCCACAGTATCAGGGTAAAAACACACACAAAAACACAAGTATAAATCTGTTGTATACATTACCAAACCACCAGCACGTAATGTTTTCTTTGAATAGGCATCGCTAAAGCATGTGAGCAGAACCTGAAGAAAACATTCCAGTATGGCGGCCGCATGGTTCCACCCAACAGCATGGAGCTGAAGGCTATGGTGGTCAGTCTGTTATTTCCTCAAAAACTGAGGCAAAACAGGGATCAGGGAGCAGCAAAGCAGGGAGCAGCAGGGCAAGGAAGGACAAGGCAGGGTAAACAGGGTATAACGGACAAACTGACAAGGAAGGGAATAAACACACAGACTAAATACACAGGTAACGAGAGGAGATGGGGAACAGGTGGCACAGGGAGGAGGAGACAATCATCAATGATCAGGCAATCACAATGGAGGGAAAATGAAGAGGGACAACTGAGAGAGAAGACATGAGGAGGATACAATAATAACAAGACAGAGCAAACATAAACACAGGGAAAGGGAACGAACAGGAGCTAAAAACATAGAAGACTAAAACACCGACAGAGGAAACAAAAGGATAAAACAGATCAGAAGAAAACAAAGGAAATGCAAAGCAAACACACATGGCATGGAAAACAGACTTTCAAAATAAAAAAAGGAAATGGTAACCTAAAAATACTGAACCATGACAACATAAGCTACGCCACAGATTCCCATGAAACTTGGTGACAGGGTGGGGCATGTGTTTAGGAAGAAAACAAAAAACCCAGATCCAGATAAAGGGGTGGATCCATCATTTGTTTTTCCACTTCAACAATATGAGAACCCTGAAGGCAGCTGTTTTGATGGAGCGCATGTTGTTGGAAGTTAGATCAGGGTTTGATATAATTAAAAGGGATTTTGGGGCCTTGGCAGAGGTATGAGCTCTACCCTTCTAGTTGTATATGTTACATGTACATTATTATATCTGATATATATTAGCAGCAAACTGACGTGGAGGTTTTTTGATTGTATTTTGAAGGATACGGCTGATGATACATTTTTTTTATTGTAGTCCAATGTCATGAAAATACCAAAACCAACAAGTGTCTGTGTATGAGAAGTCTGATAGTGTTTATTCCTCTTTGCCATAGGGCTTGATTAAAAATAAAGCAGTCCCTCCAGGAAGTTGTGGGCTCAGCGTGGGGGACCTCTATTTGTGATGAAACTATGAGGAAACTACAATGACAGGTTAAGGTTGTGCAGAATGCATGAAGACTGGTTGAACTTACATTAATTATTACAAAAGCAACATCGCAACTTCCTGGAGGGACTGAAAGGAGCCACACTGCTGAAAATATGCCACTACAAATGTCCCATTTACCCCTGTTTGTGTAGCATTCACTGATCACTGCAACGCACAAATGTTTTAGGGAACAACTTAAAAAATGAAACAGACAGACAGGCTAGGGAATGAACTGTTATGAGAGATTGAACCATTGTTTGATTATTTTCTTTTCATTGGATTTGTCAACAGTAAGAAAGCTATAGAATATCACCATCCTTATCTTTGAACTACGTTTTAAGTTTTTTTTGTAGTTTATTCTATAACAATTAATAATATTTTGTTAAAAAAATGCACAGAATATAGAAATACACTGCAGTATTTGTGCTAAGTTACTTTCCAACACTATATATATATAGTTTTAAGTGTGTTTAAGCCACTGTCCGGCATGTTCAGTATATACTATAAAAATGTGTGTTTGTTCTTTCTCAGGCGGGACGTAGTTCAAAACGTCAACTGTTTCTCTTTCCTGGAGGCATTGAACGTCACGTGAAAATCAAAACATGCTCTGTAAGTGTTCGTCCACCGTTAGAAGTTCACCACCACTGGTGTCTGTGAGGAGACAGCTGTCATAGTGAGTGTATGTGCTTTGTTGCTCAGGTTGCCCTGGAGGTGATTGAGGAGCTGTGTTATGAGATGGGTTTACACAGACTGGAGGCCATGGAGGAATATGCCATATTTCTGGTCACCTATAGAGGTTTGCTCACTGGCATCTTTATCTCACACAGACAAACTCACATCAAACAATGCATTAGTGGCCAAAGTCTCGTAGTAAGTAAAGCAGATCCACTCAGAGATCACATAACAGACGCTTCTCTGGTTTCTAGCTGTGAGAGAAAGTCACTTACTTCAGTCCAGAGAGGGCTGTCCTGCCAAAAAAGTGTTGGCTCTGTGTCATCTTTTAATTACTGATACTGATATCACAACACTGAGTTTCTGCCAATAATAATCCAATACACTTTGTCTTCTTTTTCATCTACTATAATTGATACTTTTTTATCTACTACAGAACATCCCACAGAATACATACATAGATCACAGGATGGCATAAGGAATATTTGTCTAAGTGTCAAAAGGAACTTGCTTGTGGTTCCTCATTTCTTTCTACTAACATTACACAACTTTGTCACATTATTTTGCACAACACCTGCTGTTTTAATTGTATCCTTGAGGCACTCACAGGATTCTTTGACTCCTGTTGTTTTTTCCTCTTTTAGCATTAAATATCTCCACATGATAAAAGCTGACAGCTGCTCTTGTTTGTTATCCCCCCTAACAAAAAAATGACAAAGGGATATAGTCATCAGTATGTCTGTTTCTTTTACATATTAGCTTCACTAAACTTTACATGTATTTTAAACATAATAAGTAGGTGTTCCTTTTGACATTTTGAATCTTCTACAAATTGTATGTTTTCATTGTTTCCATGAAAATGTGATTTTTAAGGGTAATCATATTTTCCAAAGCACATCTTGCAAACTATACACACTACTTCACCAAACTTTACATATATATCAACCATATTAGGTAGTTGTGCCTTTTGATTCTTTGAATTTTATACTGATTTTATTTTATGTGGTTTCCATGACCATTAGTGACTATTGTTCTAATTCTTTCTAAAGGTCAGATATTGTTACTGAATATTGGATTAAAATTCCTCAATGATATAAAGTGTTAAATATTTTTGATTAATGTTTTGCTCGGTGTTATAAATAAAGCTGACATGAATGTGTGTGTGTGGGTGTGTCCAGGTCAGAATGTCCGTCCGCTGAACAAGCATGAGTACATCCTGGATCTTGCGACAGAAGCCGAGTCGGTTGACACCAGCTACAGTTTCTGGTTCAGGAGAGTCATCTGGACTCAACCCCTCAAGTTCGAGAACGAGCTCTGTGTGGCCATGCACTATAACCAGGTACGACAGGTGATGTTTCACATACATGCAGTGGATGTGACCTACATGTGTGCATGTGATCGCATCTTTGTTTTTATGTATATTTAGATCCTTCCAGACTACCGTAAAGGCCTGCTAAATGTGCTTCCACATGGAAAAGTGAGCGATCAGCAGTTCCACCAGATCTCCAAACTGGCAGCTTTACAGCACCGAGCCAAAGACATCATCTTCATCCCCAGCATGTGAGGAAACAGTAACAAGTAAAACCTGAACGTTTGAATGAATGTTTGACAAGAGAGCCTCTATAGTGTCAGCGATCAAATAATAAAATAGTCTCACAGATCATCATAAAATTAATGGAGATAAAAATGAAGAGTAGCAAATAAATGAATCTCATATATACAAATATCAGCTTGCCAAATTTCATCCATTCCCTCAAACACCTCAGATATTCTCCTTACTTTTAACTTGCTCCCCGTTTAAAGCAGTTATTCTCCATTTTCTAATATTAATATTTCAGGATGTAATCTCCTATTTCCCTGTCATTTTAGCATTTGCTAACAACATGACCACAATATAATGGACAAAAATCTATTTTACTTACAGGTTAATTATCACAGGGAAATCTCCTTTATCAGAGCCTCTGTTTCAGCACCTTTACTTGAGATGCACATTCAACTTCGCTGTAGCTTAGGTGGTAAGAGCAGTCTTCCACTTATCAGAGGGTCGGTGGTTCGATCCCCCAGCCCACATTGTGAAGCATTTGCGAGCAAGATACTGAACTCCAGTTGGCTCCCTGGGCGCTGTGAAGGGCTGCCCACTGCTCCTCAGGAAGGGGTCAAATGCAGAGGACAGATTTTGCTCCATTTTACTGTGTGAATAATTGTATGTGACCAATAAAGCTGATTCTGATTCTTCCATGTGTTGCTGTTAAATGTTGATTATTTATCGATTATTCATATTTATTATTTATGTAGATATGTTTCCAAACGCAGAAAGAAAAGCAACACTGAAGCTACAGTGGATATTTTTCAGCATTTTTCATTTATTAATGATGTTCAACAACCAGACAGGAGGAAACTCATTGTTGAAGAGACCAGGATGCAGTTTAGTTGGTGTTTTGGGGTGTATGACACTATTTATCTGAACTGTAAAAGCTCCTTTGAGGCTCTTACTGTTAATATTATTGTCTCTTTCTAGAACAGCTCACTGAGTCGAGTAATACTGAGAAAAATTAAGAGATCACTGACTTCTGTTTTTCTCATTTTCTCTCCTCCAGACACGAATTATCCGAGTACATCTCCACACCTCTGTTCAAAAAGCAGCCTCCCCAGCAGTGGGTTACCATGGTGACGCAGCACATGCAGCAAGTGCAGGTCCTGAACCCGCACCAGGCCAGAGCACAGTTTCTGGGTAAGATCCATGTTCACAATTGGAAGATTCACTACAGGTAAAAATTTTGTTTTTGGTTGAACTGGCTTGTTCCTGTTTTGACTACATGTCCGATGTATTTTCTAAGATTGGATGATGTCAACAAAATCCTCCGTCTCGCTATATTTGATTTCAATATACACCCATCAGCCACAGCATTTAAACCAGTGAATAACACTGATCGTGTCATTACAATGCTATGTTCTACTGGGGAACCTTAGATCTTGGATGTCACTTTGACATCCTGGTCGTCCTGCTCATTCTGCTCATTGATCTGAAACGTTGCCCTAACCCGGTTCCAGCCACCGATATTAAAGGGATGGTTACCATGTGATCCGCTGCGTAGTAAATTCTCTTACAGGTGATTTATTGATGTTGTTTCACAGCATATATTATCACTTAATTCAAACAATACATATATAATACATATCTGTCTTCATATTTACCATTCCCTGTAAATAACGCTAATTTTTTTCATAATTTTTTGTTACACGTAGAAGAAATAAATGAAGCTTTAGTGCATAACTTTTAGCTTATTTATGATGAGATTTTTATTAGAAAAATAGTAAAGGAAAAAAAGGAAGAAAAAAGCATGCCATGAAAAAACGCAGTTCAAACAATAATGCTGTAATAATGATATTTCAGATATTTCAGATAAAGACAGTGAGTCAGACATGTGATGCAGTCTAAAGCTCCAGACCAACTAAGTGGACCTTGAGTTAAGAATTGCTTGTGTTAGGGCACAGTTTATTTACCTCAGCAGGTAGAGGGGCACCCCATGTGCAGTGACCAGAGGTTTGATTCCATCCGAGGCTGCATGTCTTTTCACCCCCCCCCCCCCTCTCTCTACACTTTTTTAATGACATTGTCATAATACAGGAAGTATTTGTGGACCTCCAGTGTTTTATTGTTGCGCTGCCATAAAGTTAAAAGAGAGATTATTCAATCAAACTCGAAGCAGCAGAGGCAAAGATTTCTTGACTCTAGATTGGATGAAACTTCAAACACACTAAATACTACATTTCCCATAATGCAGTCATCTGTCTTTCTTAGGTTTAGACCATCCCTACAAGGTTAAAATCCACTTCTTTTGAACTTCAGTCCAGTTTTGAATGCAGTCCTCTGAAAATGTGTAGTCTCTATAACCATGATGACATTAGTCACATGCTGAGTAGGACTCTTCATGATAAATAAACTAAGTAAATCAAATCTGAGTTGACCTAATAAAGTTATTTTTGGTTCAATGAAATAAAATGTGAGGTGGCATGATGGGGAAGTGATTAGCACTGTCTCCTCACAGCTAGAAGGTCCTTGATTTGAATCCCTACCTGAGGCCTTTCTGTGTGGTTTGGATGATCTTTCTGTGTGGATTCCCTGCAGGTGCTCCAGGTTCCTCCCACAGTCCAAAAAACATGCAATAAAGGTGAACTGGGACTCTAAATTGCCCGTAAGTGTGAATGTGACCATGAATGGTTGTTTGATGATCTGGCAGCCTGCCCAGAGTGTACCCCGCCTCTCGCCTGATGTCAGCTGGGATAGGTTCCAGCCCCCCACGACCCTACAAAGGATAAGCGGTTATAGAAAATGCATGGATAACTTGTGCTCACTCTTATTAAATTATGTCTTTGTGTGTGCAGGCCTGGTCAGTGCATTCCCCATGTTCGGCTCCTCGTTCTTTTACATCCACAGCAGCAGCTCCACCACCTTCTACGCCCCCTGCATTGTCGCTGTCAATCAACACGGCCTCCACTTTCTGCATAAAAATACACATGTAAAGGACCACACACACACACACGCACACATTCACAGACATCTAGCATTGATATGATTGATCTCATCATGACTGATAAATCATTCCAAAAGTAGTCACAAAGTCTCAGTAAGACAGTCATGATTTTTGATCTCTGTGGTGCAGGAGCTGGTGGCAGCAGTCCCCCTGGTGGAGGTGCAGTCCAGCCGCACCCAGAGGCCCACTGCTGGGACAAGTTACCCATACGTTGACCTAACCCTGGGGGACATGAACACACAGTTGGTCATTCAGCTGCAGCTGGAGCAGGTATTACACAAACACAGGCAAGGGCACTCTTCAGGGGCCACACGTCATCATTTTCAGTGGAGCTGTTACGTCTGTGTCTCTTTGTCAACAGGGCCTGGAGTTGTGTCGAGTCATCGCCATGCAGGTGGAAAACATGATGTTGGTCCGCGATAAAAGACTCACTTTGCCACCTAGTGAAATCACCATGTTATAACACATGCACATGCAGAATTGTAAACACACACTTGTATGAACACAAGCAAACAGACGAAACCCTCATAAATAGCCTACCTCTTCTTGCCTGTATGATATGTGAATATTTGTAAATGAATCTCATATCATATAAAGTCAGTCTTAGTTATTTTCCAGCATTAACTGAACAAACTGCATCCTGAAGACAATAAAACAAATTCATCATTAGGTCATGTTTCTGTCAGATTTACACTTTTGTGATTGTACTGTAGTTGTAACAGTTTTATTAGTTATCATGTTTTATCTGTATATAAGCTGTGAGGAAGCATCATAGGCCTGCGCATCATCATTACAAAGTTTTATAAATTATATTTTACATTTTTTTATTTTTTTTATTGATGATGTTTATTGTCAAATTTATGTTAGTGTGAAAAAAAAACTTTCTTGTTTTGTAAAGAATATGTCATCAAAATAAAATAAGCAAATTGAGACACATGAACCATTCTGTGGTGGCTAAAATGATTAAACAATGAAAACAAGTTTTGGTATGAAGATGCATTAGTTTAAAATGTCACAATTAAATTCTTTCATAGGTATTTACTACAGTGGACGAAGTCTGATTTGTTGTTGTGTTTTGTTATTTATTGTTGTTTTTGTTTTTTTTAAATTTTCTGTTTCTTGTCATAATAAAAAACAACAACAAAGCCAGTAAAACATTCCTTTTAAGAATTAGTGACTCAGGCAGGACTGCAAGTGGCATTTTTTCATTATTTATTGATTATTTTTCCATGAAACAGCTAATATCTTAATCGATAAGATGCCCAAAAACTATGACAAATTGTGGCTTGTCAAAATGACATTGACCTGTATTCTTTCATTTATTCATTCATTCATTTTCTGTAACAGCTTACCCTGTATAGGGTCGTGGGGGGCTGGAGCCTATCCCAGCTGACTTTGAGCGCGAGGTGGGGTTCACCCTGGACAAGTCACCAGTTTACTGCAGGGCCACATAGAAAGACAAACAACACTCATATTCATGCTTACGGTCAATTCATCTATATTGCATGCCGGAGAACCCGGAGGGAACACTTGCAGACATGGGGAGAACATGCAAACTCCACAGAGAGAAGTCCCAGGTCCTCAGGTGGATTTGAACCCAGGACCTTCTTGCTGTGAGGCAACAGTGCTGCCCACTGCACCACATTGACCTGTATTTTTCCCCAAATCAATTAATTGTTTTAAGGTTTTTGTTTTTTTAAGTTAAAGTGTCAAAACATTGTGTCTTTAATGTTTAATTCCTTTGGGTTTTGAACAATTTGTTGGACAAAACAAGCAAATTGAAAATGTTCATCTTTAGGTTTTGGTCAATTTTGATGATTAATAAGATAATCTTTGATTAATTGGTTAATTGTTTGCTATATTAAATGACACAAAATACTAATAAAAAGCCTTAAAACATGACCATCACAAGTCCCTAGAGCCCAAGGCAATGTGTTGTATCTGACAATCAGTCTGAAACCCAAAACTGTTGAATTCCCAATTATATGAACGAATTATTATAAATTACTTTAAAACGCATGAATTATACTTTTTTTCTGATTAAATTATTAATTGACCAATCGTTGAAATCTGAACATAGGTATGTAGGTAAGGTAATAAACACAATATGGCTAAACAAAATTGAAAAATAGATAATGTCTCAATCTATAGCAGTGAGACCCAATACTGGGTAGGTTATAGACATGTGTTTTATAGGATTTATATGTCTAAATATGGTTGCCACTTTCAAAACACTGGAAAAAAAAACATCTCTTGGAAAATCTTTATTGGGAATAACCCCTTGAGATGTACTATCTAGTTTTCAAGGGTGTCTTCAACCTAGAAAAAAAATAGATTTAACAAAAACAATACATTGTTTGTTTTTTAAAACATGTATTTGCGTTATTTTCTCTCCACAATAGATAAATATTAGTTAATTATATAATGTTTTTGAACGCATCAACACTATATCACAATAATAAAGACCAACACATCCGCTTAAATGGACCGTGTGAACTTTATGGGGTGAGAGACGGACGGGTCGGTGAGACAGAATTAGCAGTGGTTTGAACCTGTCCCCTCCAGGCCTTAAAAAGGATTTACGCGTCTTCCGCTCAGGACATGTGACTCCGTCCCGAAACTGGTAGGTCACTACTGATCACGCGCAGACGTCAAGCAGGTTACACGAATTTATTTTCAGTCTTTCTCTTGAAGACACGTTGTGCTGGTGTAAACTATTAGCCGTGAGTGTGGATTTTACCGTGTTCATCCTGGACTCTCTGACTTAAAACTTGAGTGGAAAAGTCTCTGGAGCACCGTGGTTTGAGATTTAGCGGTGACATGTGAAATGCTGCTGCGTGGTTTGTCGCTACTTCCAGGCGGTAACAGACAGACCAAGCCAGGCTAGCTTAGCTGACTAGCCCAGGACCTCTGCTAGCTATCATTAGCCTCTCTTCTTTGCTGCACTTGTGCCAACTCGGCGTTTATCACAGCTCTGTTTGTTTGGGACGTATAATCTACTGTTTGTCAAGTTGCATCAGAGACTGCTGTTTCAGTTCTGAGACAGGGCGGCGGAGCAACTTGGCTAATGTTAGCTGCTAACGTTACTTGGTTACGCTGGGAACCGCTGTGAGTGAGTAGCCCTCCAAGCTATCTAAATCTAACTTCGGGATTCATTTTGACATCTAGTCCGTTCATGTTAACCGGTTAAAACAGTGCTGAAATGCAGCGCTGATACATGCTGTCTGTTGGCTAGGACTCAAGTCGTGCTACACCATATTGTTTTGGCTGACATGGCATCCAGCGGATACTCTGACCTGAGGGAGAAGCTCAAATCCATGACTCCACACAGGGACGAGGATAAAAATAAATACGTGGACGAGACGAGAAATGGTAGCGGGAGAAGTAGAAAGCGCAACTTTCGAGAGTCTGACGACGATGAATATGATCACAGCGATGACAGCGCGGAGCTCAAGGAGCAGGAGGCCCAACGGGTTAGTAGCAGCATCCTGCAGAAGAGCATCTTCACACCGGAGGAGTGCGCTCTCATCGAGGAGAAGATTGACCATGTAGTTGCCCAAGGAGAGGCAGGACTTTACCGTGAGCATACCGTGGACAGAGCGCCCCTCCGCAACAAGTACTTCTTTGGGGAGGGTTACACTTACGGTTCCCAGTTGGAGAAGCGTGGACCTGGCCAGGAGAGGCTGTACCGCAAAGGGGAAGTGGATGAGATCCCAAACTGGGTGCATGAACTGGTTATCAAGCGTCTTGTATCCATTGGAGTGATCCCTGAAGGGTTTGTCAACAGTGCAGTCATCAATGATTATCAACCAGGTGGCTGCATTGTCTCACACGTTGATCCTCTGCACATCTTTGCAAGGCCCATCGTCTCAGTGTCCTTTTTCAGTGACAGCGCGCTCTGCTTCGGCTGCCGTTTCCAGTTCAAACCAATCCGAGTGTCTGAGCCTGTGTTTGTCCTGCCTGTGAGGAGAGGAAGTGTCACTGTACTCAGGTGACTATGACTGTTTGCTGTTATGCACTGATTGAACTGCTGTTTTTGTGACTGCCCAGGGCTGAAGTTGTCACTGAAAGTAACTCTCTTTCTCAGTGGTTACGCTGCTGATGACATCACCCATTGCATCAGACCCCAAGACATCAAGGAGCGCCGTGCAGTTATCATCCTCAGAAAGTGAGCGACCATACTATAATTTAAAAATCACCTTTTCTCTTTGAAATATTGCTATGATCCTTATGCTATGATCCACTCATGCTTTCCCCTCTTTTTTTCTTTTTTTCCCAGAACCAGACCTGATGCTCCTCGACTGGACTCTGACAACCCTTTAAGCTCTATTCCTGCAGCAAGACCCACTTCTTTGAAAGCCAAACGCTTTCATCGCAAAGCAGACCCTGATGCTGCTCACAGGTATATGTAGATACATACAGACACAGTATAGGTCTCCATGGGTCCAATAGAAACGGACCATGGGAAACCTACCAGGCATGCATAAATAACACCAACACTGTGCAACCTCAATATGCTCAATATCTTAAACAAGCAGCTGTGATAATATGTGAATGCTCCCTGGAAGTTACATTTCAGCCGCTCTGTTTTACCTCAAATTTACATTTGTCTCGTGATGATTATGGAGTTCAATCAGCTTTGATTCCCCAGCAACACAGAGACCCTTTCTTGATCAACTTAGACTAAATATAATTGGGGTGCAACATAGGGTCAGGTCTAGGGATGTCAGGATTAATCGTTTTTGCTATTAACCGCATTTAATAACGCCACTGTGTTATAATCGTAAGAATTCTATAAACTACGGTATCTCGTGAGACGGGTTTATCTGGAGTCACGTCCTGTGTGAGTGGGTGTGGGTGTGGGTGTGGGTGCCTATGTGGAAATGTGAGAGGGAACTCCAGAGTTAGATACACCAAAGAAAAGTATCAAGTTGGCAGTGTGGGACCATTTTGCATATCTCCAAGGGGGTTGTAGAAGATGACGAATATCCAAACTGTAATGCCTGCCGTCAGAAAGTTGCTGCTACAGGCTCCAACACGTCTAATATATCGCAACATCTTCAGGATAATCATCCATCCCTGTATGCTCAAGTCAAGATTAGAAAAACTAAACTTGCTAAATGTACTAAGCTGTACCCTAAACTGTTAAACTTCTGCGGAACAAAGTTCACAGGGAGTTCACACAAGAGCGCGGCTTGGTCCGCATTTTTCTGTCCGAGCTGAATCCGGGAGACTAGTGACCGAGCCTGGGCCGAAACCCAGCAGACTTTCTGCTTTCTGTTTTTATGTCTGAACCTGACCCAGCTTGTAGCTAGTTACTTCCTCTGGAATGCGTTGGTTCCGGGACGAGGTCTTCAGGAGGTGCCCAACCTTCACCAAGTTTTTCGGCCTTTATCCTCAATGCTCTCTGGTTGGCAGGCCGGCAGCGGTGGCCAGGTCACTGCCCCTCTTATCTGGGTCTGCAGGCTGTACCGGCTGCCAATCGTGATTCCAAAATCTGATATTGTGACATCCCTAGTCAGGTCTCACTTATTAAGGAAACAAATGATGACCTTTAAAGCCTCTTTCTGACTTGTACACCTTAACAGTACTCCGACCACAACTTAGTATGTTATTCTTATACCTGATTAACCAGCCTGGTCACTTTTGTGAAGAAGTTACAACAACGCCTCAATCTTACTGAGTCAGACCTCACAACATTTCTGTTTCACTTTTAACAGAGGCCAACTCTGAACAAAGTGCAGTCAGGTTAACGTCAAGGCTGCAACAGCACAAGATAAACTATACACAGTGAAATGTGCGCCTTATTCCACCTTCTACACTGTCATGAGTTTGTTTCAGTCATTAGCTCATTAGCTGTTTCAGTCATCAGTCATAAAAAAGCCATTTTAAGTTGTTAATGAAACTATTGTTCTGTGTATAAATCATTTTATCCTTGTGGCGTGAAAGAGGCAGCAAAAGTTGATTGAATGGATTTAATTCAGTGTGCTTGCATGTGTAGTACTTGTGTCTAAATGCAACAGGCTGCAGCGTTTAGCCTGCCGATAAGTAAAAGAAGAAGAGTTCAACCAATCTTTGTGCTGGGTTCAAGAGGGGACCATTGACAAATGTGTAATGTCAATGATTTCAAGAAACTGCGAATCGATAGCAACACGGCTTCAGTTTCATCTCCCTTATGGTTATGGTCTATCCACAGCAGCACAAATGGAGTTTTTCCTTTTACGAGGGCATCTGTGTCCTTGGACATGAATTTATAGTGTGTTAATGTGCTGCCATGTCTGACTGAAGCTGTAGAGAACACAAATGGAAAAGTCACCTTTGAATGACAAATAACAGCAGTTTAGCTTTTTTTTTTTTTTTTTTAGCAGAAGCCAGTTATCTTTGACATTGCAAGTCTGAAAAAGGCTGAAACACTTGTGCTAAGGAGAGAGCTGTGGATGGAAAAATGTTGTTGTTTTTGTTTTTTTAATGGATATCATGAAAATTGCAATAATGAAGTATTTCAATTAGTCTGGATGTGATAAGTCTGACTTGGTATTTCTCCACCAGGCCAAGGGTTCTAGAGATGGACAAAGAGGAGAACAGACGTCCGTCGGTGTCCCGTCACCGTCGTCACAACGTCAGCTCAGAGAACTACTGGAGGCGTGATCAAGACTCTGAAAAGCACAGAGAGAGTTCAGGGCGCAAAGTGAAAATGAGACGCCACTGAGCAGTTTCCTCTCACATGTGTAATATACCCGCTCTTTTATGTATTTCGACAGTGTAACATTCTTTGATCGATCATGATTTTCTTGCTCCACTTCTAGTCTGGCACAAGGAGCATGTCTGAATTATGATTTGAGTTTGGATCATTTTAAGTGCATATTTCTTTCTGGCAGGTGAAGCTGCCGTCTGCTAAGTAGTACAGAGCCTTGAGTTACTTAGAACAGATCAGCTCTATTGTTTAAATGTCCAATTATATTAAATTAAACTTTTCCTTTTCCATTAAATACTTCTAAATGGCATATATTTTTTTGTAACCCAAGATGTACAGATCGCAGGAGCTAAGAGAAAGATGTATGTTTGGATACGTACGAAAAGAAACCTGAATTGTAATCTAACTTGTGATAATGTACAATATGTTTGTATAGTCTTTGAATGAAGTAACTTTTATGCAGAGAGAAACTTTTGTTATTTCACACCTACATTTCTGATCCGTACCTCTACTGTGCCATCCCACACCTTCGCTGTTTGTTTACTTCTGTCTCCCTGTTGCTGTTTAAGTTGAAACAACTGGCAGATGTGCAGTCATGATGTCTTTGTTATGATTTAGTTAAGCTTTATGGATCATTTTGGTGGAGGTAACAAGATGGTGTATGAACTAAACTGAAGCCTCATGGAGTAATGAAAAACTCAGGCCTTGTTTTACACTCCTGTTTCAGTCTGAAGTTGCTTTACCTTCTATAGTGACGGAGGCCATGTAATTTGCTGCTCTATAATAAATATTTCTTTTACTAATTCACATTGAGTGATATTTGGATCAGCCAGATCTTAAGTTGAGCAAAACCAACCCCTTTATGTCTTGTTTATCTGTTGTCGAAGCACAAGGACAGAAGAAACTATTTTTCCAGATGTATTTGTCCTTAGCTTTGCTGTGTAAACACAGATAAATGTTTCTTGCTACTTGTCAGCCATATTTGGCAGAGATACTTAATAGCTAACTGCTAGGTTAGTCTGGAGTTACACTTGAACAAAAATAACCTTGGTTCAGAGGAGGAATGACTTTCTGAAAGCAGGCTGAGTTGTGTTCATGGTTTTCCAAAGCTCTGCTATAACTGAACTTGAATGTGTTAGGAAAAGTTTAAAGTAATGATCTGCAAAAGGCAAATACTGGAACCCTTCAAACAAAGAATGGGACACTAAATTTTGGACACAGTGGTGGTACATCATGGGTTTCGGCTACAGAGTTGCAGAATAAAATAAAGCTCAAATTGTCACCACAGAGTAGGTCTGCCATTCATTTAAGCCCATTTGACCCTCAACCAAGCTGGCTGTTCAAGCAGAAAACAACAAATTGGAGTGTTTCTCTTACTGCCAACAGAAGTAGTTGCTCACATTTTAGGTAATATAATCCATCTGCAGTGGAGTCAGACCTGGTTTCTAGCATTGGGATAGGTGTTTTATTGAGTAATGTAAATTTAAGCTGCATGGATCAAATTAAGGATCATGTTAAATTATTTTCACTCAAGACAAATTTTGACTTTTCAAATTCAGTTTCCTTAATTTGTATATGGCATCCTTGAGATTCCAAGTTATTCGTAATTCAAGAAGATATCTAAGATGTATCTGCTTTTAATATTTTTGCTTGTACAATCAAAAGCAAAACAGATTCCAAAAATAATAAAATCAAAATTTTCACACAAAAAAATTGCAAGAGGAAGATGACAGCTTCATGCTCACTTACTGTTCCTCTAGAAAATTTGATTTAAAGGCTGCAAGGCAAGGTTGCACTTGGAACTTATTTATGTCATTATTCTAATTTAGCTCACATGTCAAAATACTTGAAACACCGTTCATGTTCAGTTTCTTCAGTATGAGAATTAAGGAGTGTGTGTGCTGGATGGAACTGTTTTCTGTGTTATTAGATCAATTAAGAAAAGTGCTTAATTTTACTGTATTGGTATTACATTACTAAAAATCTGGTATCATGATTATATTTTGGTGAACTGACACCATTAAAAGTATGCAGTATTAGCTATTAGCAGTCCTGGATGTACAGCCAACTATCACTGGAAAGCTGTGATACTGAAGAAAACTTAAAAACCTGATGATTCTCAGGGAGATACGTTTTTCTATAATTTATCATTTGTGTTTATTGACAATGACATCAGAGATATGATACCAGCGCTGTAAGGGTACAGATGTTTCATAGAGGATATATATTGCAGATCTATCCGTCTGTTTGTCACTGTTAATAGAGACTCCAGTCTGCAAGTTCAATTAATAACATTCATTGATAAACCACAGAAAAGAGTCAAATTCAGCTTCATGATCAAATCAAGTTTTTATGTCATGTCAACTCTTTTGTCCATATCAGGGGTATCTCTAGACCCATTTTACTACACAGTCACACAGTCATCCATGAAACCGCAAGAAACAGGAATCAGGACTGAGACGATGATAACTCTGTGGGATTACAGAATTTTGGTGATAAAACAAGCAGAGTATAGCTAACGTTTTTGGAGGTCTAGTAAATGTAAAAGCATAACAGATGATATGGATTTTTGAATCATTACTCTGAAAAAAATGTTGGGTTGAAAATACACAAATTGGATTGTTTTAAGGTGAACTGCTGGGTAAATATTGGACCAGCCCAGCGCTGGCCTTTAGAAAATCACTAATATGGTATTTAACAAGTTTAATGTTTGCTCTGTCCATGGCTAACCATTATCAAAATTAAACACTATCCTTCTGACAACTTAATAACTAACGTTAGCCATCAAAACATTTCTAGCAACCTGCAGTAGTATTAATCATAATTCATTCATAAATCATCTCAGTAAGGATATGTACTGGATACAAAAGTAGATACAAAGCTTTATTTGTACCTCCTGGTGAATACTTTGTTTACTTTTAGATTGTATATTCATACTTGATTTGAAATTGTTGAATGAAGTCATGAAATTATTGTTTGCTTAAAGTATTTTGTGCTCTAAAAGTGTTTTTATCAATTATTATTTTAGACAGACAAAAATACAAATTTGCCATAGATAACTTGAGTCAGGCTATTAATGATAAGTGCAGGGTGTGAGTTTCATGAAAAAAACATGGTTCATAAAAACATGGTGAGAACGTTTAGAATATATGCGGAAATTAATATTTATATAATATGAAATATATTATATTTGGACTTGTCGACGGCAGCCTGTAAGTTCCTGATGCAGGTCTTCAGCGTTCCTAAATTTCTCTTGGAGGCGCTACTGTGCCTTTAATTGGAATGTCAACCGCAATCAAAAAGTAGAAGAAGAAAGTAGCCCTATTAGCCAGCGTTAGCTGTAAACTCTATGCCCGTCGTCGATAGACAGTAATTTAATGATTTGTTCTTTCAAATAGTGTAGGAATACATATTTTATTAAAAGATAATGGTGTGGACTCCGACAGACTGAGTGGTAAGTATATTTAACAGTTGTACAGGGGTAGCTGTCAATGATTGCTAAAGAGGTTATTTAACTAGTTAGCTAGTGTTAATAAGTGACTTTAGCATCTGGCTGAGATGATCTTGAAGCTGCTGCTCGTTATACTGCTAACACTACTTGTCTGTATGGTCATGTAGGTTAGCTAGATGGACATTTGTCGTATAATATTAACCATTGTCGTGTTACCTATCTCTGACGTTATATTGTCATGTTGAATGTGTTACTATCACAAGGGTAAACAATCAGCAGGTAAATAATAAAGTACTGCTGTGTTTTATTCCTAACATGTTGTCAGTCCAGATTGATGACATGTAATCATATTGCATGATAGGTTTAACATGAGATCCATGTAAAAGTCAGACTTTTTCTACGCTGTCCTATGTAACTAGTTGTTGTATCGGCGTGCTGCCACCTCTGGTCAGCCAAGCTTCCCACAAACAGGAAAGAAAACAGACTAAAAAGCTTATTTTAAAGTTATACCATTATTTGTTACTGTCCCATTTAGAAAGGCTGCTTGTCCCCTCCCTTAGAGAATTTCTCCTTGCGGAATGAATAAAGTATCTTCTTGTCTTATCTTTATCTTATCTTACAGTAACATCCTGTTGAAGTATGATGCTACCTGTGTTATGAATTTGTTGCATTTTTAAACTAAAACTGAGCAGTAAACTCCGTTTCAGAAGTGGAGGTTTGGTACAAGACCCTTCTACTGGCTGGAAACGACAGCTTATTGTTAACAGCATTATTGAGTGACTGATCAATACAATCATCACTTGCTCCATTTGTTTGCAGCTATTATCAGCTCGGTTAGTGTAGGTATCATCTGTCAACATCAAGAGTCCTTTGCATGACCTGATGGTGAAATGACCAATATTAAACAGTGAAGTGAACTCTTCTTGATGTTGAACGTGTAACCTCAGTGCTGTTCATGCTGCAGACATTTGTTGTGCTGAAACTTGACCAGGCAGGTTTGTTACACCCAGCATGACTCAGGCATGTATTGGGTCTATAAATAGAGCATGTCTCCATTTTCAGGATGGTGAGGCAGGGACAGAAGACATACACTCTGTTGAAATGGTTTAGAGTGATACCCTGCAAAGCCGAATATACACAGATCACATGATCAATTTTGCACAAAACAAAAATATATTATCATCACTTATGTGTCTGCTCTAGAAATTAGAAAGCCTATGTATTATTTCAGTTTTCAGATCAAATCAATATTTTCGTTCTGATGATCACCTACTTCACAAACTTTAGTTTTGAGGAACATACTCCTCTGATGCAGCTTCACATTTCTCTTGATCATAGTCTTACAGTCAGACAGGCAACTGTTCTACCAATAGACCGTCACATAAAACGTTTTCATGTCACAGAAGGAAATTAGGTGTAATTAATAACATTGAATATAATAGCAATCCATGTGGCTCACTGGAAATTCATAAATAGACACTACAATAAACAAGAACCATTGTTATTGATGGTATTAATTAGACCAGTGATTTTTCCTAAACTATAATTGTCAAAAAGTCAAGAATGATGGGGGGAAATCATACTTATTGATGAGTCATGTCACTTCAATTTCTGTATTCTTATATCACTAATTTTCTACAAGGGGATTTACAATCCATACAGAATAAAACAACACTTAAATGCTCAAAAGAAAAATGTTCTTCATGTCAACTGCATTATTTAATACATCAGTGACTTTTAAAGGTTTACTTGAAGACATACACTCTGCATCTGAGATGGGTGTGATGGTCCCACTGTAAAAACAAGGCTGTTAAAAGTTATAACCATTGTTATATAAGTAGTGCAGTTTTACATGAGTGTATTTTTTTGGAACACTCACTTGTTCTTTAACCAAAAATGATTTTGTTTTGTACTGTGGCCCTCCCACTGGTGCTAATGAAAATTACAGACATACAGAAGTGTCACAATTTAAAGGAAAAATCAAAGCAAAGTTTCTTAGTAAGGTCATCACAAGCCACCAGAACAGTTACCATGCTCCTTGGCATAGATTCTCCGGATAGGGCTCAGCTGTAGGGATGAACATCATTTGTCAAAAAGACATTCCCTCATTGAGTGTTTTGATGGTGATCCTGCCAGCTTATCTCATGGCTTATTTTAACTTCATAATATTCATGTAACTAAGTTCCAATATTTTCCAGAGATGAACAATCCTGTTGGTGTTTATTTTCCCTCCATCTGACAGTCATGTCTCATGTTGCTTTCTGCCCTGAATTCATGCGTTCTGTCTTCCCAAGGCTAACCACAAAAAAGAAGTAATGTACTTCAAAGCCAGTCGGAGGCGAGGAGAGGATGGCATCTCCATGGTGATTGATTTCCTGCTGTCTAATGCCCGTCTGGTTCTCGGAGTTGGCGGGGCTGCCATACTCGGAATTGCTACATTGGCAGTGAAACGGGTGAGTTTTTTTTAGGTTGTTTAGTACCATGTCAGTGTTTTGCTCATAAGAGGTCTTTGTGTGAGTATGGATTCACTATGGATCTGATGCTAATGCTATGTTCACACTAAAAACAGTAGTTTAGTCATTGGATTGAGGATGTTCAGTTGTCCACTTATAGACTGGTAGTTCATTCTACACCTGTTTTACCTCTTAGGTAACTATGAGTCACCAATACTGTGTGATGAATAGGGTTGGGCATCGAGGACCGGTTCCAATTTGGAAGCGGTTCTAAAGCTCAGATTCCATCTAAATCATTAAGAGGTTTTCAATCCGGTTCCTAAATACATCTCACTCGCACTCACGTTAACTTTCCGTTTCCGCGGTGGTGACATGCAGCTTCCGTAGTTTCTGCCCCATAGGTTGGATGGGTACTTTGATCCGGGTTCCGCCATTGAGCACAGCAAACAGCGTTCCAAAGTGTGGCTTTAATTTGCCCTGAATAATGCTGAGTCGGCACAGTACAGCACCTGTGCCAAACTTATTTTGTGCAAGGATGCACAGCTAACATGACTTCGCCTACATGGTGTACAAATCAGTGAGTGTACCGTGGTCTGACGTGCTGCACTGGTCTGCCTCACCTGCCTCAGCCTCTACCTCAGTCAACAGCCTGCAGCACCTCGTCACAATCTGTTAAGTGAAAATTAAATAACGTTTGTCTTATTCTCAACAGCGAGACAGCCAACAGGTTATACTTGACCGAACTAATTAACTCATTGTCTGCTTGTCATGAAAAGAGATTTTTAAGTTCTTTGTTTCTTTCTTTGTCTGCTTCAGCTTCAGAGGTTTGATATTTATAAGTTGAATATATAATAGTAGAGCTTTAAAAGAGAGACCTCCTTTCACCTAGCCTTGGCAGGTTAACTGACCAAAACAATAGTGTCCGTCCCACTAAGGTGACCCCTTTACTTTGATAAGGAGACACATTTGTTCCTTATTGCATCGTTAAAATCCAGATGATGCCCAAAAATTGTCAGCATCTTCAGGAGGGCCCTTTTCAAGGTTCCTTGGGCTTGAGTTTATTTGGCTGCAGGCTATGACAGTGTATTCAATTAAACTTATTTATATAGCATCAAATCACAACAAAAGTTATATCAAGGCACTTTCCAAAAAGAGCAGGTCTACTGTAGACCGAGTCTTTATTCTAAAGAGACCCAACAATCCTCCATGAGCAAGAACATGGAGACAGTGGAGAGGAAAACCTGCCTTCAGCACTCAGTATTCAGGAAGGCTGCGCTTTATCAGTCATGTACTGCATGTTAGTGATGATGGCTTTTTGTGTTCAGCTGATTGAGCGTGCAGGACGTGCAGCCGATGATGCAAAGGTGGAGCAGAAGATGGCTGAGAGCTGGGAGGAGATGAGTTTAGTCTCTGCTTCCCCCACACTGATCAAGAAGGGCATCGACGGTATGGTGGTAAAACATGTTGACACGGCTGCTCTACAGCAGAAAGGTATCCGTAACATCTCTGCAATCAAACATGTTCCGGCACATTACACACAACAATACCACAAACACTTTTATAAGGTGTATATTCTAATCATCATCAGCCCATGTTACTTTACAACAGGTTTAATCTCTTTCCTATTCAGCTGACCTGTGCCAACAACCTCAGATGTCCTCTCTGGAGGTGCAGTCTAAACCTGACACCAAGTCCAAGAGGCTCCAGCTGTGTGTCCTCAGTTTGCAGGTACACTTTGACTTTTCACCTCCGAGCTCTTAACGACATAAATTATGCATTCAGTCTGAACAGCTGCTGTAAAAGCTCTGCTCGGTGCCGGCTCATTCATTTATGCATGTGTAGCATGTTTCGTAAAATACAGTGCTCAGGGGGATACATATTTTTATGCACTGGTTAGGCTGCACCGAGCCCTGAGAGCCCTGCATCATCTAAATACTGTGTGTTCCTGTGCACTGGCTGGATAGAAGAAGTTAAAAAAGCATGAAACAGCTTTGAGTCAGTGTGCACAACATTTGCATCAGCAGGATTGTTGTGGATTGTTCTCCACTTGCTACATTAAATAATGTGTTCCATAAATGTTGGTTAACACATGACTGAGCATGAGAAAAAGTACACTTAAACCAGAGGATGTGAAAACAACCTTACAGTGTCAAACTCTGCACATACATCATTCTACACAGGGAAGCTCAAACACTCAACTATAGGAAGAAAAAACATTTTTTTTACTGTTCTACATCTCTGGAAAGCTGCTTTTATGATTAATACTTAATACTATTAATAATTAATTAATTAAATCTGGGTAGGGTCGGAACACCTGGAAAAAAACACACAATGTTTATTGGCCAGTACTTGAAGTTTAAACTCCTTTTGTTTCTGTGAATCAAGTGATGATCAGCAGCTCAACATCCACAATAAAAACAGCTTAGGCCGTTGTGTCAGACGTTTTGTAGAGCTGCACAATTAATCACATTTTAAGTGCAGTTACAATTTTGGCTTCCCACAATTAAATTAACATGATTATTTGGAATTGTTGATTTAATTTGGGGTTAAGTTTTGTCATAATTTGTATTTATATTTTTCTTCTGGGAAACATATAAATAAATAAGGAGGAACAGTTTTGTTTTGATGCAAAGATTTGTACATTAGCAGGAATGCAGCACTACATAGATGTCAAAGTAGTTTTTCCTTTTATGTGAGAGTGTAATAAACATATTTATCTCTAAAATCACTGAATAATTGTGATCTCAATATTAATCTCAATAATTGTGCAGCCATAGTGTTTTGTTTTCGGTTGGGCTTTAACACTCTTAAAAAGCTGTTAATGCAGCAACCACTTGTTTTATAGTTGATTGTTGATCTTTGTAGTTGCTGCTTTCGTAACAGAAACAAACACACAGCACTGTTCCTCTGCTGTTTACTAGTTTTAATGCCCTCACCAAAGGGGTCATATAGACTTACCCTTGTCCACAAGTCTGTGTGTAACAGGGATGTTGGTCTGACCACATCTCCTCAAAAACCAGTGGACAGAATTCCATGAAATTTCACACATGCTTTGTAGGGGCCCTAAAGGTGTGCATCTCATAATTGTCATAATTAAGGTACATTTGAACTTAGGCGTTTTGCTCACATTCATCTATGATAGAGGTTATGGTCTGTCCACATCAGCACCATAACGACACCTTATGACGCATCACGTCATCAGGTCAGTGATCTTAAGTCTTAGAGGCACAAAGTCACATTGAATAGTATTTGGCTCAAGACAGCTGCATGTATTCCTAGATGAAATGTTCAACTTCAAAAGAAAACACAGTATTTGTGCCTCTGTGAAGGAAACATGTATGAACCCAGTATAGTTGCTGCCTACCTGACTTGTAATGTCATGAGTGTTGTATAAAATATGTTTAGGAGCGATTGCAGCAGTATTATCACACAAGGGTGGCACTACCTCCACATGAGGTCCGGACAGCTCAGTGTCTGGCTTTGGACATCTGCACTGAGATCCAGGGCTTTCTGCGCAGCCGTCATCCTGACATGCCTCTGGGAGAGATGAGCCTCGGAGGTTCACTGCTGGATGACATGCAGGTACACACATGTAGTCCTTTTCTGGCTGACAGTACACTGTCACACAAAGATTTGTCCACTCAGTGATGTTAGATGAAAGACTCCTGCCCTTGTTTCTGTCTTTAGGTAGTCTTTGCAGACCATGCATGTTTGCTGGTGCCTCTGCAGCTGGAAGCCTCTCTGTGGCGTCTCGTCCCAGGAGAGGAAACGCTGCTCACACACCCGCTGCACTGGATGGTCCGACGGCTAAATCTGGAATATTTTCCAAGAGGGCGCAGCTACTGGGACAGGTGATCACAGAGAGATTAAAAATATGTTTTACTCATTATTCAACCTGCACTTTTAGTTTGTGTCTATATGAATAAATCAGATCAGCTGGTTTCACCAGCAGATTATTATTGGTGAGTGGCAACAAATGTGTTTTTACTGTAACATTTGATTGTAAATAAGTACATAGCAACAAAAATAAGGGCTGAAAATGTGTCTTGTCATAGGTGATCGATCTGCAGATAATTTTTTTAGATTAATTGATTAATTGTTTAGCCTATGAAAAATAAAAAAAATGCCTTGGTCTGTTTAATTAATCCAAAAAAACATATTTAGTTTACAATAATGTATGACAAAGAAAAGCCACAATCTCATTTGAGAGGCTGGAATCAGAAAATATTTAGCTATTTTTGATAGAAAAATGACTGAAATGTTACATTGATCATCAATAATAGTTGTCAATTATATATTTTAGCTAAAACAAAAAGTCTTCTGGAGACATTTACAGACCCGATCCTTAAAAAGCCTTAATCAATAGTATTTTATATTAGCATTGAATCAAACTGATGTGTATAATACAATAAGACTCTTAATGCTACCTTTCCAAGCCTTTTACATCAGCATATAGAAGTCACATTGAATCTGCAGACTTTCTTTAGCTTGGTTAAAAGCATCCACTGAAACATTCTGTTGGAAAATTCAGGCATTCACTAAAAGCAGCTTCTCTTCATGTCTTCCAGGCACCTGGTGGGTGGTTACCTGTCTTCAGAAGCTGTTGTCAACATGTTTAATAAGGCTATCATGGAGAATGTAAACTGGCCGTCCATCAGCAGCACCATGGACTGTGTCGTCAGACCTTTACTGGGAGGAACAGACCTGAGACTGGAGATTCGGTAAGTGTGTGTTGTTTTCAATGTTGGGATGCAGTTAGAAAAGAAGTGTTTGTTTTTTATGAGTTCAAACCACAGCTGTTGCACTTGATAATTATACAATTAGAAGTTTAGAAAACAGTCATGACATGATTATTGAATAGTTATTCATTCAGTGATTAATGTAAAGTGTTGATTTTGAGTTTCCAGCTAATATAAAACTGGTAAACAGTTCAGTGGTAAGCTCCTAATTAACCTGTTAACCATGTATCTGTTGCTGCCTTTTGTTCCCACAGTCTGTCATGTAAAAGGAACACAACGTTATTGATCTGCTGGATGTGTATACATCATTATTTATCACTGGTGTAAAAATTCTCTGTTAAACTTTATGTCCTTGTTCTCTTTTTTTCTCCTGTTGTAATACTTCAGGCCAGGAGATGAAAACCAAGGAGCACAGGGCAGCGATCAGCCCCTCTTCATTTCCATGTTGCCTCTGCTGAGGGAGGGGGACGTTGTTCTGACCGCCCAGCCTGAGCTCACCTCTCCCTGGGTCAATGCCTGGCACCTGTCTCTCTACCCGTGGGAGACTCAGCGCCTGGCTCAGCTCGACGCCGCCGATGACGGATACCGCAGGCAGATGCTTAAAATCCTGAAGGCGGTGTGCAGACTGAACCCCGCCCTGCGACCGCTCAGAGCTGCCCCACTGTCCAATCTCATCCTGCACCTCAGTGACAGTGAGAGCGACTGGACAGAGAACAGCCTGCATGTGAGATTCCAGCAGTGTATCACAGAGCTGATTGGCTACCTTGAACAAGGGGTGTTGCACAGTTACTTCAAGCCAGCTGTCAATTTGCTGAGCAGCTTGTCGGAGGACCAGGTGGATCAGATGGGCTTCATGCTCTACTGTGCTGTGTCAGAGCCTGAAATACTGCTCATTTAACTCTCTGCACATGCAACACATTTGTCTCTGACACATCCTGAGATCAACTGATTCATCTTTTATTGTGCAAAATGTTTTGGTTCAAGGCAAAGATTCTTCCCACTGCCTCCTCTCACCATTCAGCTCCTCCATCCAGCTTTAACGCAAGGGAACAGGGTACAGTGGGAATGACCAATTGGAAGGCACTGTGGGATGAATGTTTACACAGGAGGAGGAGAACAGATTGATTGATTATTACTTACACATCTACAGAGACTGCAGATGTAAAAGCAATAATCCAGCTTAACAAAGAAACGAGAGGTGCCACGGATGCTAGAAACAATGCTTCAGTTTGTGCCTCATCACACAGACCACCACCAAGTCTGATCGAAGTCTGTTGTAGTTTTCAGAGGATGTCATGGATCAGTCAGTATGTCCATCAACAGCAGAGGAGGACTGCATTTTACTGCAGTGCATACATTCATTCAACCCTTTAGCTGATGGCATCTACTCTGCAGGAGGTGTCAGGTGTCAGGAGTAAGTCGGTGCAGTGGGTACCGCTGTTGCCTCACAGCAAGAAGGTCCTGGGTTCATATCCAACTTGAGGACCTGGGGCTTTTCTGTGTGGAGTCTGCATGTTCTCCCCGTGTCTGCGTGGGTTCCCTCCAGGTTCTCCGGCTTCCTCCCACCACCAAAAACATGCAGTAGAGGTGAACTGGTGACTCTAAATTGCCCGTAGGCGTGAATGTGAGAGAGAATGGTTGTTTGTCTTTCGATGTGGTCCTGTGATGAACTGGTGACTTGTCCAGGGTGAACCTCTCCTCACACTCAGTCAGCTGGGATAGGCTCCAGCCCCTCTGCGACCCTACACACGATAAGCAGTTATAGAAAATGAATGAATTTCCTTTAAGATATTATAAAAACCACAGGGTTTGTGCACGTATCAAACTAGGGCTGGACCCAACTCAGAATTTTGTCAGTTGAATTTGATTTGACTGTTCGATACAAAGAGTTATTCATTCCTTTATCTCTGCCAATCAATATCATTTTACATTAGCCTTGTTTCACCTGCAAGACTCTTGTGATGTGAAAACAGCAGATTTCCACGCAGTCAGAGGGTTAAAGTGGAGTTCTACCTCCATCACTGGGAATCCTCCCCGGAGCAGGGCCTGACGCTGCTCTGTGTTCCTACCAGCTGTCTCTGCTTCTATCTCCGTCAGCTTTGTACTCAGTTTGCACATTTTACAGCCTGTCATGCTGTTGCTCCTGCATCGCTTTGTGCACAGGTTCAAAAAATTTGACTGACAAATTGCGAGATGACTTGTCTTCTTGACTGATGACTCGAATCACTGACTTTAAGGGGGCAGTGAGTTTGTCTGTGTTGGACTTATTTAACTCTTTAAAGTGTATATTTATTATACTGAAGGTTGAAGTGTCCATTATTTTGTTTGTCTTTAGTGTTCAGTCTGTTGCCAATCTTATCTGAGTGAACTAAGTCTTTAAAGTATGGAGAAACTGTCCTAATGATTTTATTCACTTCATTAAATACAGTATGAATGTTTTCAGCATTTCTTCAGTTGTGTTTTCTGTCTGAGTGGCGAAAAAAAAAGATTTTCTGTGATTGAACATTGAAATTGCAAATAAAAATTAAAGTATTTGTTCAGATTCTTGCACAGTTGGCCCATATTTTTTTATTTCCTGACTTGAGAAAAATGATGTGTCTCAAGTTGTTGGATATGAAATGTTTTTATGCAGCCTAATCACATTAGAATTCGTCAACTTAATTAAACGCTATCGTCAAAGGAAAGCAGACAATGCAGAAATCATGTGAGAGCTGTCTGATAAATGTTAGACTCCACTAAAGGGATGACGTCCAACATGTGACATGATCTGTGTAAACACAAGTTTTTAAGTTTGTCTTCAATTTGTCTTTCATGCCAAAAATTATATTAAGAGTTGTTGAACATTCAGGGGGAAAAAGGGGAATCTAAAGTACAGCAGAAGTGAAAAACGCTGCCTCAACAGGCTGAAATGAAGATGTTGTGTGTTTAGTGCTGAATTTCCCCTGATGGAGTTCATGTGTTGAGCTGAAATAGAGCCTCATATTAGCTTCAGCTGAAAAAAAATAAGATATTCAGACAACAGCAACTTAATTCAAAGTGAAGTCTCTTATATATGTACGAACCAAAAAACATCCAGAGCATTTTGTCGCCCATATCACATTAGAATTGTATCAAGGAAGGCTCTCCTCAGGTCAGCACAGACAGGAGCACTTTAGTGAGGCTAAAATAATGTGAAACCATCCCTTAACATTTCTAGGTCCTGCTTTTTGAACTTCAGCCATGCTGCACTTCAGATGCGAGTTCTGGTTCTTAAGAGGTTTAAAGCTCATTGGTTTAAACGAGGTTTTACTGGTCTGTAACAGGTTAATTGGTTTATAGATGAGTCAATCCAACAACCCAGCTCTGAAGTCTCTCGTCAATGCTTGACTTTTTGCTCATATTTGGGGATTCATACCAGCAAATAAACTGCATTACCCAGGTTGCACTATGTGACATTCACCTGTTGGTTTTCACCTGCCTGCTTTTCTCTGTTGGCGGCTAATCTCTAGTAAAAGTAGATGTAAGTTAAGCATCCAAGCTAAAGCTACCTAGACAATAATATTCTATAGCCTCTGGGTGAAACAAGTTAATGTGAACTTCAGAAATGTCTCCTAATAAAAATTCTGAATGTAATCCTTAATGCTTGGCCAACACCTAGCAGCCAATAGGCTACACATATACATACGTTGTATTGATATGAAGTAGAGAAAATTATACAAACACTTGTCAGTATAATGCAATACAGTTCAACTGCACCATCCACCTTCAGTAAGTTAGGATTTCTTACAGGACTGTTCTGCACTCGTTTTAATATGTGTACTACCAGTGCACAAATAAACCAAGTGTATTTCTAGCAGATACTCGGTTTATTGCTAATTTGATTGGTTCACTTGTGTCCTTCGAAAATAACAAATATTTTGCTCCAGTAAGCATCATAAATTTCACAGGTGTACTCCAGGTGTGTCGCCTGCAGGGAGACCCTAAAGTCACATACAGGGAAATGTTTCACCTTTCAGGACTTTAGGTGACACAATTGGAGTACACAACATTTGAACACAATCAGTAATTATTGTGTCCCCCATCAGTATTGATTACAGCAGTAATCCTCCTCCTCATGGACTGGTGCAACCTTCTAATGTCATCCTTTGGGATGGAAGCCCACGCCTCAGTCAGAGTCTGTGCAGGATGCAAGTTTTCAATAGAGGTGTAAGTGAGGCTCTTCAAAGGACCAGACCAGAACTCCAGAGCCGCCTCCAGCATGCCAATGTCATGTGACATGGTCACGTTGCCCCAGTGGTGCATTCTTTCAGATGTGATTTTCTCGCCAATTAAAACTGAGTCAAATGTGACCAAACCTCTTATGTTGAGGATAATCACAAAATGAGTGATGTGTGATTTACACCGAGATAATGGAGCTTAACATCTTTGGTGTGTCATGTCCCAAGATATTTTTAAAAACTGCACATTTGTCCACAAAACATTTGGATTTTTTGGACATGTCCAAAAGATATGGGATGATTGGCATCCATGTGCCCACCAGGACTCTCGTGTCTGAATTTATTTGTAATTTAAGTTGTAATAACAGTGGTGCGTCTAAATCCCTTGAGTGTATTTTACTTTGACACTAATGAGCGGAAACCTCTCCTCCTGTGTCTGACTTGACTCCAGACCTCCAGCTCTGGTTTCCATCAAGCGCTTCTCTTTTCTTTTTTTTGCGTCAGCAGTGAGCGTATGAGCGCGTCCTCGGCTGGCGTCTGTCACATGGCTAAATATCGGTGCAGACGGGTCAGTCTACCAGTTTCACCAGTTTGAATTTTGTCTGACTAATTACAAGAAAGAGGAACTCAAGTCCCGGGACAAAGGTAACGGACCGTGTGACTGCCGCCCGCAAAGAAGTTTCGGTTCTCCCTGAAGTTTTGTCTGATGTGTGTTCCTGAGAGTCTCCGGTTTGTGTTGAGAGGAAGCGGATAAAGTCGTCCTGAGGTCTGAATGTGGATCAGCTTCAATAATCGGCCTTCAAGGCTCCAGAGGACTGCGTAGCAGCTTTAAACTCTGGTTGATGTCGGAGAGTCCTGCCTAAACAGCTGACTCACCGCCCTGAAGGCCGTCGGGACATTTGATCAGTCCGGTGGGTCGACGCTGACCAAACCCCCATGGGTTAATCTGTGACTGTCTGAAGATGATCGGTTCACCGGACCTGCTGGCCTTCACCGGCACGGAGGGGTTTGGAGAGGGAGGTAAGGACCCAGAGGCTCAGGCTCTACCTGAAGAGTTGTGTGTCCCCCTTTTACCATCATCCCACCCCTGGACCACCTCCGCCCAGTTTCACAGAGACTTCATACTGGTGGCTGAATTCTCAGAACAGGTGTGTGCTTCTGGTCTGGACTAAATAATGAATAAATAAATATAATAATAAATAAACTAAATAATAAGAAATACCTGTACCTGCCGCTGTGTTTCTGGGAGTCATTTAGAAATAGGAAGGGTCTCTCCGTCACATGTTTCATAGTTTTATGATGTGAAACCTGGAGCTGTGGAAGATAAAAAGAAGCTAAAGATAACTGATCACCAGGATGAACACAGCAGCACAGAATCAGAGAAGATGACAAAAAGATAAGAACAGAGCAAAGGAAACAAAAACATGAAAAATATGTAAGATTTAGATATTTAAAATGAAGATGGCTGCCAGTCAGTCACATATGACATGTAATAATTCTAGAATAAACCCTGGTTCCTGTTGGGGTATGCAGCAGCTGCAGCCTCGCTGCAGGACACCTGTGTTTTCATGTGTTATGCAGACTGTGCTAAGGATTACATCACATCCGGTGTCCACTATGTGGCGCTAGAGAACACCCACGAATTGCACGTCCCCTTCCAGTGTATGATGTGAAGAGCTCACCCTGAATCAGTTTCTCATACTAGTTTTACTTCCTGGTGGCAGCAGGTTGGGCTATTAACTCCATAGTATCATGTTATGCAACATGTGAGGTTTGGGGCAGTTTGGACCATGGACAGCAGACTTATAATGATTTCTTGCTTCATGGCCAAACATCGTAATTCGCAGCGTTGCCATGGCCACAACTTTCGAATTTTGGAGACCTTTGATAGCTTTTCACCTTTAATGTGTTAAGATTCTACCGACTACTTTTCAAGTCGATCCTGTTAATTCTCTAGGAGGACTTCGTGAAAGTACATTGCCTGTAAATTGCAAAAACATTAAGGCTAAAGTCAGAATGGCTTATTTCCTGTTGGTTTTAGGTCATGACATCAGGAGGCTTTTTTGTAGCTCTTGATATGTTCCAAACATACTGCAGGGGGATGTTTCTTTGAATTGTTCTAGGAAGCGCTGTTTAGACATTTTCTTGAAACAAGTCTTGAAACACGAGTTTCAAGACTTGTTTCAAGAATTTTTACGACTTCTGAAAAGTTTGCCAATTTTTTTCAGTTTTCGAGTATCCTATCAGCTGCTGAAAAGCAGAGAAATAATAATATTCTCTTCAAATTCAATACGTTCTTTGCAATATACATCACATCTCTTGAGTGATGACATTGTAAAAAGGATTTTTCAATATTTTCAGATCATTTATACATTAAAATGATGTAATAATGTTTCCAGGTGGGACCCAAACCTGTTCTTACGATACCTGACGACCCCAGAGTCATCGGATCATTTGACCTCAACCACTTCTCTGTTCGCATCATGTCTGTGGACTACCAAGCATCCGGCCCTCCCCACGCTCCGTCTGCCTCCTCTGGCCCGCACCTCAACTTCAGCGAGGACTCCAAAGTGATTCTGGGAGATTCAGTGGACAACGCGTTTGCATACGTTCACCACATGACCCTGTATGACCTGGAGGCTCGGGCTATGGTGCGTCCTTTCTGCATGGCATACGTGTGCTCAGACCAGTCGAAGCTGATGGAGAACTTCTTAGAACTGTCGACGAGCTTCTCTCAGGCCTCTGACAGCCTCAAGACGGGAAACAGACAAGCATTTTCTATGGAGCTGCAGAGGAAATTACAAGAGCTGGAGTAAGATCAGGATGCAACTGTGATGAAACAGCAATATAGCCTTTTATTAGAGCCTGACTGGTACATCTGTATCTGGCTGATATTAGCTAATTACAATTATTGATGAACATATTAACCAAAAAGTAGCAAGAAATGACAGCACAGAAATGCTGATATTAAGTTTAAAAAATAATATTAGCCCATATATTATTATTCATAATAATATATGATAATAATACCACACATGTGACATTAGGACTGACCTCTTTAAAAGAGCTGATGTCTGCAGACTCACTCATTACTTTCACAAGTCAAGTTTTTATCATCCTTATTGAGGTGTAGTCATATTACAAATATTCACTTATATTTCCTGTTTTGGTGCGATCCATGTACGGGTCCTGCAGACTAAATCAGAGTTCCCATTGGGTCAACTTAACCTTGGGCAGATGTGCTCCACCAATAGGAATGCTGGGTTTGGAAATATGGAAGCTTGTTTAAACACCATATTAAGTTATCACACAATGATTTTCCATAATGGAGGATCTGGATCTATTTTTTCTTCTAGGGTGTAACTTCCTTCCTCATATTTGAATGACTCTGAATCTGCAGCTACATGTAAGTGGCAGTGTTGTGTCTCTACCCTTCTGTTCCTGTACTGGGACCCAATACACATCCCCTCCTCCACATTCAGATTTAAACCCCCCACCTTCCCCAGCCAGGTGCAGGCACTGGATATGTGCAACACACAACCAGTCCTATTTAGAACTACATTTTCCAGATCTGGATTTTGATCTGGATCATAGTGGTGGAACATCATTGTCTAGGTATTTTTTTATTTTACCTATTATTATTTTTCATGACAGTGGCAAAATGTTTTTTTTTTAAAAAGCCACTATCGCACAAAAAAGTGAAAAGGTGATCCAGAATCTGTAATTGGATTCACCTCAAAATTCAATCAACTCTTCCTTGGCACAACAGTCCATAACCCAAAGACCGTCAATTATAAAACAGAGAATGGGATGTGATTACATTTAATAAGCTGGAATCAGGGAATAATTGGCAATTTTACCTGATAAAAAAGTTTTCCTCCTGTAAAATCTTGTCTGACCTTCAGTGTAACTTCTTACCTTGCTGCAGTGACACACAGGTGTCCTCCATGACTTGGTGACATCACTGTTGGATGTGGTCATAGATGCAACAGAGCACATTTCATGACTGCAACCATCAGTGATGCTTGGATGTGGTCAGAGGTGAAGTTATTCTATACGTCTGCTGACTGAAGATGAGTCTCTGACTGTTTCAGGTACAGACGGTTGTCTCTGCTGCAGGAGGGAGAACATGCAAGGATGGAGAACGGGTTCACATCGGTGGGAGAAAACGTAGATGAGCTCGAAGCTGTGGAGAGTTTAATCTTAAATCATAGAGAACTCCTCCGCCAGGTCACTTCCTACCCCAACAGGAAGCTGAAACAGCCTAACTTCCTGCCCTACGACCCAGCTGGCTTCAGCACTGATCCGAATGCATTACTACCACCTGAGCCCTGTCACTCCCTCTCCTCCTCCACCTCCTCCACCTCTTGCAGGTCTCAGCACCGTTTAAAGCCCTTACAAGAGCTTTGTAACCCCTACTTCTTGTCACTGATGAAGGAGCAGCTTGCCGACACTGAGCGGCGCCTACGCGGCGACAGGAGTGTACTGCGAACTGCTCGCGTCACACGTTCATTGTCTAGGAAACTCACCCTTGTCAACTTCCTGTTTGAGCAGTGGAGCCCAGAGGATGGAGACGAGGAGGAAAGAGAGAGTGCTGAGGCGGAGCTACAGGGAGAGACGGAGACTAAGAGCGGTGGTGAAGCCTTTCGTTTAGATCCAGTGAGCCTGGAGTCATTCTGTTCCTGTGTTGAGGGGATCCCGATTAAACTGGAAGCAGGAGGAACTTGGACTGGGATCCCTGATCCTAATGTTGCCATGGAGATGACAGGAAGTGTGAGCAGCAGCGACAGTATTGAAGTTCTCGGGACTGAGAAGTCTTATCGTACACAGAAAGTTGCTGGCTCTAACAGCAGAGGTACAAAACAATTAGTTAATAAATAATTAATAATGCTCTATTGACATTAAATTATAATTAATTGCAATATTTCCTGTTATCCATCATCATGCCTCTACTAGTGGGTATTAACAGAAAGAGAGAAAAGAACCATTAGATATTGATTGTTTTCTAAATCTAGTATCTTGCTGCCATGATTAGCTGATTAATAGTGACAGAAAAACACCAGTTCTGATAATCGATCAATCATGAAGCCATTCATCAAATGAAGATGTATAAGATTTATCAAATTTGACAAATTTCTTCTTTATATTTCATTGTACATTTTGTATTTTTTGCTGTTACTCAGACAAAACAAGCAATTTGAATTTGAAGCTTGAATTCTGGGAAATTGTCCATTTTGAAATGTTTCATGATAATTGAAAATAGAATCCAGATCAATAGAGCTGCAGTCATATTACAGTGTATGTCCTCAAACATGTCTCAGCTGACCTCTGGACTCTCCTGAACAGAAAGCTCTGCTGGGACGACGGACGCCTCTCACTGGCGAGCAGCAGTCGATGTGAGCGTCAGGCGAGTGCGAGCGTACGCCAGACGAACCAACAGCGAGGACAGCATCGAGGTACTGAGCACCACCGAGTCCATCATTCCTGACGACCTCACCGCCATCACAGAGGAAGAGGCAGAGCACCAGCCTCTGAGTAACGGCTTCAAGAATGAAGACGAGATCCTGGCACAGGTTAAATCTGGCGTCCTCAAAGAGGACATGATGAGTGAAAAGACTTTAGTGAATGAAGTTGAAAATGGACGAGCTGCTCAGGAGGATGACGGTCGTCTTGGCGGACATGAGACCTTAAAGCAAATGCCTGTAAATGGTGAGGTTTTAAACCAAGAAGGTCTCAGTGAGTGTTTGAAGAGACACCAAGTCCGAGAAGAAAAGCCTGAGAAAATGTCCAAACTACTGCAAGGTAATATATTCATGTCTCATTTAAACACCATTAAATGTACACACTCATTTGGCTACTATTGAAAACAGCTAAACAACATACATCCACATTATCTTTAATAATTAAAGATTGTTTTAGTAAAGGTCTTCTACTCTAAAGTATTGATTTTTAAGACTTTCCCAGTGGAGTCATTCTGCTTCGCTTTAGAGGAAACCATTGTCAATAAAGCAAAAGTGCAAAATGAGCTGAGAGAGAAAAATTGCTTTTCAATATATAGATATAGATATATATCTATATTTATATATAGATAATATTCCCTCAGAACTGTGCAGACACATGTACTTTATGTCAAAGTCGAAGTAGGAAGTCAGTCTGCAAAGTGTGATGGATGTTTACAACAGACAGTTTGGTTTTCTCTTCTAAATAAGTTGGTTAAAAACTGGTCTGATCATCTGAAGTGTCAGCTTGGCTACGTTACTGTTACTGACAGAAATAGCAGACACTACAGAAATAAGACTAAAACCAGACGTATCCTTCAGCCTGTAATACAGCTGTTATTACTGTTACTAGTTGAAGAAGCACCTCAGTGGCCTGAAGTCCGTCAGACGATGCAGTTGGTGCCAGACCTTCATGTGAACTTCACCCCTCCTGTTACCCTGGCTGAGGATGACCGGTGGCCTCCTCCCTGCGCTCCTCTCAGGCTGCCGAGCGTCGACGAGGCGTCTGACTGCATCAGCTTAACCGGCTCCTCGCACCCGCCTTCTCCCACCCAAAATACCCACAGCGACCCCTGCTCAGCTAAAAAGAGGAGAAGGAAGGCTGCCCTCAGAGCCCTCAGGTTCCTCAAACAGAACTCCTTCTCCCAGCATGCCGTGTTCTGCCTCCTGAGCGGCCAGCCACTGGTCGTCATTGGAGGAGATGAGAGTTTGGTCAAAAAACTGGTGGACGCTCTGAGTCTGTTCTTGCCTGCTTCTGATGGAGATGCCGTGATGCTGTGTTTGACCAGGCCGCTTCAAGTGAGCGATCTGCTCACCTGGAGACTGATAGGAATACACAGGTACTCCATAAGACACAGGCAGCTGCCTATTACCTGGATTTGTTATTATTTTATTGATTATACACTCATTTATTTACTTATCTGCAAATTTGATTACAACCTGTACTTAGTTCTGTATTAACTTTAAATGATCTTAATTTACCTAACCTAACAAAAACAAAGACACATTGAATAGAATGCCACTTTTTTTTCCATCAAGATCCAATAATTCCCTTAGAAATTAAAGAAAATGTTAAGAATGCAAAAATTGCAAAATTTTGCAACGTTAAAAGTTTATAAAAAAAATCCTGGATCCACCCGTTCATTCAGATCCACACCAAAATTTAATGGGATCTATTCTGGCACAAAACCCATCCTCCCACCAAGTTTTATTTAGCAGGAACTTGACTCCAAATCAATTATCAACCTGTAAGATAATACTATGTTGACTTAACTTCTTGCTCTGTTGGTCAAAATTGTTTGAATTGCTGCTTGTACTATTCTTATACATAGTTGTGCAGAGCCCTCGCCCAGTCACAATGTGTATAATGTATAATACAGATAAATATCCCGTGGTGAGAACACTTCCTCCTTCTTTTTGACCAGGTCACCCTCCAGCTCCTTGACCAGCATTCTTCACTCTCTGACTCGCTACAGTCGTTATTTGGCTCTGCTGAATCTGGACCAGAAGACGCTGCGCTGTCCGTCATACTCCGGCTCCCTCATCAGCAGACTGGCCGACCCTCAAACCGGCATCAGCCGAGGCATCACCTACCTGCTGCACCTGGAGAGCTGCCTGACTGCACTGGCCAACCAGGCTCTACTCTACACATTTTGCCCTGCTGTGCAACATCCAAAGGCCGCTGGAGGGAAGGATGGCACAGAAGAAGAGGACTTCCTGCTCACACGAGGATTCTGCAGCAGCGAGACCGATTTGAGAGTGATGCATTTCTTGTCCGACCTCATCAAACAGCGCCACGCAGGACGTGGACCGCCGGTTTTAAGGTTCTCTTACTGCTCAATGCACTTGCACAGAAACACGTGCAACATAAACAATGGATGAGCAAAAGGAAATGACGAGTCAGTGAGGGTCACATCTAATACCTTCAACTAAATCCATTGATATTTTTATAATTCTGATGCAGAGCTATGTTAGAATCAGGGCTTTGTGTGTTTAATGTTGATGTGTGTGCATGATTTTTACTCCATGATGCTGTGAGCCACATTTTGCTGGATAAGTGGACACAAATGCACTAGTGCCTCACTGGCACCAAAGATTTACATGCTGGCAACCTCTTCATCTGATGCACTGGACTTTTCTTTTTTTTAATGAAGTGATGTTTTTAAAAATGAAGGTTTATTATTACTAAATCACACGAGCCACATATGAACACAACAAAGACAGATGATTTCTGTTAAGCCAGTGTGGTGTTGCTGCTTGTAGTTTGTGGATCTTTGTGGTCCAAACTTGGTAATTATTTCAGCCACCTGTAACTGTGACTACTCTCTCAGGTCTGTCATTTGACATTAACCATCTTAGCTGCAGTTGAAAAAGGGTCCAGACTGGATCTCTCTGGGTTTCTGCCACATTTATATCAAGTTTAACATTAAGTGATACCTGAAAAAAAAAAAAAAAGTTCAGCTGAGCAATTTCAATGACTGGCAGATCTTTACACAAGAATCTAACTTTTTTTTCCTTCCGTTTACTTTCACAAATTCAAGAGGGAAGTAAAAATACATAGATAGGCACATAGACAAGAACTTGAAATGCCTCCCTCTAAGTCCATAATTGCAATGTTAATGCACATTATATATACATTATATTCATAATGTACAATATATTAAACTTAATGAGACAAGTTGAATCTTGGTTTAGCGTAAAGTGTCAAATCAGAAGCCCTCTTAGCATCACCTAGACATGTGGTTGTGTCTTAGATAAGACCGTTATCTGGAAAGGTTTTGGGAAATGTAACCCTTGAAGGTTGAATCAGGAGCAACTGGACTTCAAAGCCTAAATAAAAGTCCAGTTGCTCCTGATTCAACCTTCAATGACTGCCATGACCTGCATGAATGACAATCTACACAAGCATTTCAGGAAATGTGTTTATTTTCTGTCCTGCTGAAAGTTTGATGCCATGACAGAGCTGCAGCCTCCTTGTTTCACATTGTACTTTTATATTGGTTACTTTTGACACGAATGAGCCGATTTAGTGTGTATATTTATTAAAGAAATCATATATTTTACTCTGGGATTCTAAATTTAGCAATAATGCAACAACCTTTCTATAAATTGGCCCAAGCAAACATAAAAAGTCATTTTGTCCATTTATTTACCAACATAACATAAATACCTCATATGAGCATTTATAAGAAAGTGAATGTACAAAAGTATTTCCAGACATGACTTAAGAAACGCGTCTCAATCAAAAGAAATATCCCACAGTGCAGTGCAAAACCAGTTTAGACCATGATTCAAACACTGAACAAGTCATTTGTGAACGGAGCAGCGTGCAGTGTCTCTACAAAGTTATTAAATGATCATGATGAGGATGCATTCTCAGTCTCTTCCTCTGTGTTGACATCTGGCCTGTCCAATCATCCTCTAACACACATTCATCCATTGTTCATCTGGAGGGAGGAGAGATCTCAGACCTCAGTTAGGTACATTAGCATTAAGTCAGGTCCACCTACAACCACAAGAACAAAAACAAAAAGTAAACACATGTCAGCTGTGTCATAGGAGGCTTCATATAAAAGCTTGATTGCACATCTAAGAGGTACCACTTACAGTTTGGTTGTTTTCTGTGCAAATGGAGTCTTTAACGTGAGAGAGAAAGAAGTCTGAGTGAAAGAAAAACACTATTATGACAAAGACACGCCACAACTTCAATCTGAATTGTACAGCTCAGGTATAGACTAGACGTGGCCACCTGTCATCTGAAACAACAGAAAAACAACCCAGAGAATAAATCAGCTGAAGAGACTTCAGGGACTTACAGTTGACACTGAAACTCCTGGGAGGGTTTAGAGTCAAACAGGCACTTGAACGCCTACATGAGGGAAGAGAGACGAGGTGAAGTCGACATCACAACATTCAAGACACATCACCACATGTGACAGAGCAACTTACAGTAGGTGCTGATCACCGCCACATCAGGGAGACATCATAGAAAACAAGGCGACAGATCAGATCCACAACCTTCAAACCAACTTTTACAATCCAGCAATAAAGGGAAATAAACTCCTCTCGCTCCAAAGGTTGTGGTAGTTTTATTGCAGCGAGTTCTACATTAAATTTTACTCACTGGTCCTCGTTCTCTGTTGAAGACGACTGAGGAGGTACGAGGGCACGAAGAAAGGGCAACAAATTTTCCCCATCTGACAGAGAAACAAAGACATTCAGTGTTTAGTGGCTGTGTTGTGCCTCAAGGCAGACGGTTTCTGGACACGTCTTCATTCACAGTAAAGAGTTTTTGTACACTGTAAAAATAGAGCGTATCCTTGTATTCAAGCAAAGAGGTGCTGTGACACAAATACTGCTGACAGCTTTGTGATGAATGCAGGTGTTAAATTCACTTTCAATAAGATGATTATAAATACAGAGATGATTTTGTTGAGGATTAAATACTGTGCACTGACAATATAATACCACTTCTATTATATTTAGGCTTAAGTACATTAACGCAGATGTGAGGCGTACATAGGTTTTCATTCAGTTCCATTATAATAAGTGCCAAGTTGGATAATCAGTACTTTTTGTAGTTACTACTGAGACGTTGATGTAAATGGTAATAACAAGATGTTGACTCTTAATTATAATAGCTTTGATATTCATCCAGCCAAAAAAAGTAGTTCAATAATCGACCAATCAACAGAAAATTAATCTATCAAATAATTCCATGACTGATTAATAGCTGAAGTCATTTAAACCAGCAGAAATGCCAAACATTCACTGTCAAAAGCTTCTGTTCTGGTTCCAAATGTGAGTGTAGCTGGTGTTCTCAGTGTCTGCTGATCCCTATATGAACACATGAGCTATAAAATATGTTCCTGACAAATAACAACCGTAGCATGCTAAAGCTGAGACATGAGCTGCTTCATCCAAATACTAAAGGCCATGGTTACAAATGATAGTTGATCATCCTAAATTACTGATATGACATGAAGAGAAGGATTAAGTAGGACAGAGGTTCCCAAAATAACGGTGCCAGAGACTCACAACCCCGACTATCCCTGGAGGTGTTTTTGGATCATACAAACATTAAGCGCACACACACTAAAAGGCTTATCCAGACACATGATCCTTTGATTTGCATTATTTTATTTTAATATGAACTATTTATCTTATGTAGCAATTATGGCTAAAATAAACTATTTCTAATCATTTGAAAATTTGATTTGATTTATGGAAATCATCTCCCGACCCCAACATTGGTGTCTTGTGACCCCCCAGGAGGGTCGCAGCCCCCACTTTGGGAACCCCTGAATTAGGAGAATGTTACTCATCTGGATGTGTTAGAATAACAAAAACACTCTGCGACTGTACAGTGGTGTTAGAGGGCTCTGCTCATTTCTCTTTACTTGTCTCTGTGATTTGGAAATTTATTTCTACACGCATCTTGAAGGAGGTGATTTCCTAAAATGCACCTTGAGTATAGAGGAGGTGTGCAGGAGGAGCAATGAGCACTGAGAATGCACAGCTGGAAAATACAAAGCATAGAAGAAGCACGACTCTCCAAATGTTCCTTTTGTATTCATACGTCACATCTGTGGCTGTGTGGCGCCTCATAAGGCTTTGTTCTAAACATTCCTTCATGGTCTATCACCTACTGTCACATTAAGCCACTTTTTGAATGGGATTAAAAGTCAATATATCAGTTATGACGATAATTGTTCTGCTCATCTGACAGAGATCATAATATTCAGCAGCAGGCTGTGACTAAACAACGGACAGATGATGTGTCGTATTTAATTGACTTTAAAAATGATGGCTTCCACACAGATATCTCATTTGGTTAAACGCCTGTTGCCTCAACTTCTCTCTCATCGCGTCTCTTCCTTGATTCCTCCACTCTCATCTCCCGTGGGTCGGACTACAACGCAAAGAGAGGAGGTAAGGAAAGGAATCAAGGATGTATAAACAGAACTGAGAGACGGGTCTCTCCTCATTAACAGTCTTAGAGTACAGACACCAGCCACCAGGTTAGCATGTCAAAAAGATAAATTGTCATGCAGGGACACTTTTGGACTGTCTGACAAAGGCTTGTGAGCAAACAGGTGTTTTTAAGTAGAAGAGGTTCTGGCTGGTCCACAGACCTGTGGGGCTCCAAGTCCACAGAGGTTCTACATGTTGCCACTAGAGTTTACCAAAGGATGCAAACAACTTGTTCCTGTTTGTAGATTCCATGCTAATAAATAATACAATAAATCCAAAACAACTTTGCATGAAATAAATTCTCAATGAATAATCGATGGTGAAAGTAACCGAGTACAAATACTAATTACTGCACTTATGGCAGTGTATGCATCATTTTGAGGCATTTGTAGTTTTCTAGTGTTTTATATACATACAGCTGTATAAAAAACAGAAGCTTATAAAAATGATTTAATGAGTGTTTCTGAAGCTCATTGGTTAGAGTAATAACTAATAACTAATAATAATTAATAACTCACAAAAAAATCAACGATTAGGGGAAAACAACCAAAACAAATAGAAATGTATGCATCAGACTTGTATTTTGACCTCTTTAGTGTCCTATGCATTAGCTCACAGATTTCTGGTGACTACTCAGAGGGGAATCACTGGATAAAACCAGCCTGTGCAGACTCACTGAGAGGAGACACACACCTGTGGTGTTTTCCGCCTCCTGTTTGAGCTCCTGGGAGAAGGAGATCAGGCGTTCTTTGCTGGAGGACAAACTCTCCAACAGCCACTTGAGAGCCCAACAGTTCTCCTGACAGACACAGATGTTATTGGATTAAATCTTTAAATCACTGTTTCGTCTTCATGGCTCCACACATATTCATGAAATGAATGAGTAAAAGAGAAGGCATTCGTATTTTTTAGTGTAGGAGATGACAAGGAACGTGGAAACTGTCTACAAACAGGACGTGGCGTCTAAAGGAGCGAGGAATAGGGGTTTACCTTCAATGTAACGAGCACAGGACAGGCTGGATTTAGAGCAGAATGAAGAATCCTCCAACTTAAAGCTCCGGTTACCAACAGCAACAAAGCCTGGTCTGGGTATACCTGTAAATACAAACACACACACATTGACAGATCATTACCTTACCCACTAGTAGCTCCACTGGGTTTGAGTACAGCTCGTAGCTTACATACTTCCTGAAAGGAACGTGGAATCTGTATGTTTGACCGGTGATGAATGGGCAGCATCGAACTCACAACAGCCTTTGCTTCCTGACGTACCAGACATGAAAGATGGAAAACACAGAATGAAAGTAACTGCAGCTAAAACCGGTCGCATAAATAGAAAGAGCTGCCAATAACCAAGAGATACGTACTTGTAGAAACGTTGGGCTCGGTGCTGGTAGAGGTTTGCTGACAAGTGTGAGTAAACTGGTCCAACACTGAGACTGGATCAGGCACATATGAGACATATAACAACACACTGCAACATAAGCAAGCAAACTGTATTCATAGAGCACATTCATGCAGATGAGGAAGGTCAGTGTGCTTTGAGTATGAAGACAAACAACAGAAGGCCAATCACAGTCACTCTGTCTGTCTGTATTTAGCAAAGACTGCCTCCTTTGGTGCAGGTCTGAGAGCATTTTCTAGTGTCTAGTCAATACAGTATTAAGGATTTCACATGTTTTTAGTGATGAGGCACAACCCAAATGTGTTACAACCCAACGTCCATACCAAGAAGATAAATAAGGACCAGACCTGAGAGTTTACTGATGGCAGGAACACAAACACTACTAACAACTAGTTACAACCTGACCTTCAGACCTGCCAACCTTGGGAAACTATTCTTCGTAACACAATGGTGTAACTGCAACGCTGAGTTCAGATGCTTTGGCACCATTTCGATAACCAAACGGTCATTTAACAACTCACCGCAATGTCAAAGTTATTCAGCATATAAATCATCTAATAAGAAAATAATGCAATCATACGTTCTTGAGAAGAACTCTTTTAATGTCTTGTAAATACATTAAAAGTTCAACTCTACAAGTATCTGGGGACAATG
>CM075191.1:6788054-6883054 GCA_037577475.1 Chaunax sp. Z400 | reverse complement strand
TAGTAAAAAAGAGTTATAGAATTATCTTAAGCCAACAGCAACATGAATAAAGATATCATACATGAGGTAACATTTTATTAATCAGCAGGCTGAGCTGTTCTTAAACCGATCAATGTCTCCAGTATAGGAAAGAGACACCTCTACCTCAGTAATACAGAGTACCGATTTGTAGCTGTTTTGTTAGGTATCACCTAGTAAACACCTCTATGAGGGTCTTTATCAGCTGAACAACACAAGTTTGACAAAAGGAAGCATTCACTGCAGTGTTCTTGCTTTGGGACGTATTGTTGACATACTGTTCTAACATTGCTGCTTCTGGCCATTAACAGACAAACCTCTTTTTTAACTTATAGATGACAAGGGCAATATATTGGGCAAAACGCCTCTGCGTCATATGGTGGCTAATAGGTAACGATGCACAATTTGGAGATTCAGACAATACAAGGGAAAGCTGAACATTGTTTAGTGAATCTGACCAGACTGGTGAAAAGGAGGACAAGTAATCCCTTTTATTTAAGCACAAGCTCAGTTTTGATAAGTCTATGTCTGTGTTGTGTACCTACAATAATTCAATGTGACTGTGTGTAGTTTAGGGACGTCAACACATACGTTTGATGCCAACTTGTCGCAGATGTAGCAGAAGCACTGATCGCAAATGAGCTGGTTAACGGCCACAGGAGCACCAGTCTCACAATCTGTAGGCCTGAGGAGGACATAAGAGAAGGAGCATGCTTATCATGTACTGATGAGTATTTCACAAACAGTGTGTGGTTATAAACTCACATGAAAGGATGTATGGGACAATCATAGCGTGCATGAGGTAACACCTCGGCACGGCGAGAGAAGGTAACAACCAGGTCTTCATCCAGAGGAATGGAGGATGGAGCACAGTCTGAAACTTAGAAGAAGAGCAGCTGGTGACAACCAATAACATGATAGTAATACTGCACATATAGGCTGGTGTGCTAGCTAAATATAGTTACCACTCTTCTTCACATCTCCCCCTTCCACGATTTCAACTGAGGTTTCATGTTCACAGTCGTCGTCATCATCACTGAGGATGATTATTTCTCCATTGTCAACCGCTGAACCCATTATAAATATCTAGCACAAAAAGGCAATAATGAACTTACAGATGTTTAATCGTCTAAGTTACTTTGTTATGAGTGAGGCGCACCTCACACCCTACAGGCTTAGCATGTGTGTTGATTTGGGAAGGAGACGTGTTAATGTCAATAAAGTTTAAAGAATATATCGTCCGTATGAGACTTAACCATCTCTTGACCACAGAAGCTAGCTAGTTTTCCTCAAGGCAGGAAACAGAAGGTGTACACTGTAGTGTGTAAAACCAAGCTAAGTGTTCTTTTATTCTTTCTTATACTAACGAAAACAATTCAGTTATTTATATGGATGTTTTACTTTTGTTAGTGACAAACTCTCCCTACCTTTGCTTTGCGTTTAAAAATATATAAATAAAAAGTTGTTTTTGGCGCCCGGCGTTCTTCCAACTCTGCCTTACCGGATGTGACGTCCACGCTCTTCCTTGTCGGCTTTCCTGTTCGTTTGGCAAACTACTTTATGGGGGTATTGCCGCCCCCCTCTGGTCAGCCGCGTATAGCAGTGGATAGGTGCCTCCACTGAGGAGGTGATGTTTTTGCTGCGTTAGTTTTTTCCTTGTAGGTCTGTCAGCAGGATAAATCAAACACTTATACATGGATTTTGGTAACATTTTTTTTGGAGAGGGAGGGTATAACCCAAGAAACAGTCCATTAGATTCAGGTGGCGATGTGGATTCGTCATCTGGATCCAGAATCTTTAAAAGGATTCTTTACCACTGTGTGATAGGGGCAATCACAAGATCTTTGCTTCTAACTTCATGTTTACAATATTTAGATATTTACACAATGACATCCCTATAAGATCTCTCACACATTGAAGTATGATCTGGAGCCAAGTAAGTTTTATTTTTTTCATATTATGAGGGTCAAACAATGGAACCATTGGTTTTAGATACAATGATATAATTGGGAGACTGGATTGTCTTGGCAGAGGCTTAAACTTTCTGAGTGCTGTCTACTTTGTTTGGTTGTTTTTATGTCTATCAGTCTGTTAGCAAGATTACACAAAAATCCTGCGTAGCAGGTAACAGTCTGCCGTGGGTTGACTGTATTACGCTCTGCCTTTTCTGACCTTATTTTGTTAGTCAAACTGTCTTTTATTTGCCTTGGATGATGGGATACCCTTCTGTTGTATACATTGCATGTGTTTTGTACTGTGGAGTGTCTAAAATGTACATGAAATGTTTGTTTACCACTCTATTCTGCCAGGGAAATAAACGGTGTGTGGAGCCAATGGTGACAGACTGTGAGTCTTGTATGCAACACGAAGCAAGAGAGAGTACACAGCCGCCATGCCTGCTGGGAGCTGTACTGCCTGGAACATGGGATTTTTACATTTAGGATATCTGATTTATGAAGATGCCTGTTTAGTATAGGTTTATGAACAATTTATGATAAATTTGATCAAACTTATCTGTGTAATATACTCTCTCTATGCATGGTTTAGAAATCACATGATTTCTTTGGCTAATTTTGAACAAAATGTGTGAATATATTCTAACCTGTCCAGGAGCAGTAGGGTTTTGATTGTTGGCTCACATGGATGAGTCCACCATCAGATTACTTTGGTGGGATTAGGGAGTATTTAACACAAAGGTTTTTATCAAACAAGAAATACATTTATTCTGTTTGTTTTTAAAACCTCGATATTCAGTTTTTACAATCTTCTTTTAAATCTCTGAAATGAGTGTTCAGCATATTTTACCTACAGATTTACAATGTTTAACAAAAAAAAAAAAAGATCTTTGATTTACAAAGAAAACTGGGCTCTGTGGTTGATAGAAACCAAAACATTTGATTTATGCTGAATGGAAAGACACCTTACATTAAACTGACAGTATCAATACTGTAGTAAGACGACTCTGTAAAATCTGTTTTCAAACTTCATATTTTCATTGTATTCTCATGTTCACCAGCATGAACCTCTGCTATGACTCAACTAACAGACTAGCTGGTGACAAGATCATAATATGTCCTTTCTCTCTCTCCTTGAAATCAAAAAGGAGATATAATCCAAACAAAATAGTATTTCCTTAAATAGAATTAACTTTATTTCATTTTCACATGGTCTGAGCAACATTCCCATGTGTGCCGATTGAAAAAAATACAAACTGTTGTGGGCAAATAATAAGATGTATCAGTATTGAAATTTTGAATATATTCAGACTAAGATTTAATAAAAAGTGTCAACTAGACAAGCTTGTCGCCTTCCACAGAATATCAGTCATTTCTATTTTAATGAGTTGAAAACCATCAAAAGAAGGCAAACAGTATTATCCTGTGTAGAAGAAATTCTTCTCAACATTACTTTGGCCCATCCTGAATTGAAATCCTGTTGTGGTGACTGTTATATCTCCTTGCTGCTGCCCTCTTGTTCCTTTGGTTTTCTGTCAGTCCATCCGGAGCCACTGCTTTCAGTGCTGCAGAGGCTGTCTCCAATTGCAGCTCTGCCCTCTCATCCTCAGAGCTCTGTGCAGGCATTTCTCTCAGCCACTGCTGGTAGTAGCCACGGAAACCATTGATGTGGACCAGGTAGTTGTTTCTGGTCTTGTACTGAGAAGAATGGAAGGGTGGAACAATAAGAGAAAAAAAATAAAGAGGGGGGCAGGAGGAGAGGGCAACAAAAAAAAAACAGACCCGTCAATAAAACATTTATTTGATATGACAAACATTACAATGAGTTTAAACAATATTAAAATGCTCTGTAGAGCTGAGGAGAATTGGGTAGTTATGTGATAAAAAATGTAACTGCAATAAATGGGAATTTCAAGTAATCTGGTGAAAATTCCTCTATTTTTTCATATCGCAAAAAATAAAATGATCAAAATGTCAGTTCTTCCAAATATTGTGCAGACCTAGCTCAGACACACATCTAGACTTTTTGACTGCCGATGTTACAGGAGTCCTTCAGTTCTTCTGCTGTGATCAAAATCTAGTCCTTCCTGTCCACACATATCTATTCAAAGCTCAGGTACGTACTGAGCAGCTGCTTCACACCAGGTGAAACTTGTGCCCACGTGGACTGTATGTATATTTACCTGGTCATAGTTGGAAGGGTATTGGGAGGCAAACTCCAGCTGTCGAATGATGAGTTCATTAGGCCCCACCCCCATGCTGCTCATGATCTTGAGGATTGTTGTAAGGTAGACGTAATCCAGTCTTCGAGTTGCTCGGCCAATTAGAGCAGAGAACACGTAGACGTTGGGCTTAAGCCCCGCCTCCTGTGAAGAGCATGCGTTAAGATGAAAGAAACTATCAAAGTCGTAATATTGCTACTTACTACTCATCCTAATTCAATTTTTGCTATCAGAAACTTCCTACGTCCAATGTTACTGTTCATCTCTTCACTTTGATTTGTTACACGTTCCATGCTCTGTATATTATATATTGTATATTATACTGACATTAAAATAAAAGAAATGTAAATTGGAAAAAGCAGCTGTGACAGTATCAAAAAAAATTCTGTTGTTCTACCAACTTAACATTTTAGGATGTGCATTCATCACCTCCATGTCTTTCAGGAGCTGCTCAGCATCCTTCCGTCTTTCACAGCCTAATGCAAGGCATCCAAACGTCTGCACGTCCACGTTTACGTTGCGCTGTCGCATCACACTCAGCACAGCCTGGAAAAAGAAGTGTATCAAAAATTTGCACACGCTTCAACCAAGTTACTTCAATCAAGTTACAAAAAGAAAAAATATTTTCTCGCTTCCATCCAGAGCTGTACAATATAGTGGGGCAGACAGGTGTGGTAAAGTCTGCCCAGGTTTAGAGTCTGGTCACTGGCTCTCATATCATAGAAAATTAAATGTGTGTGTACCTTTGCCCCCTCTGTGTCACTAGTCCTGGCTGCTCTGCGTATCGCAGAGTTAAAAAATGCAGTGTCGAGCTTCACTTTGTGCTGCTTTGCGACCTTCAGCAGCACCTGCAGAGACTGGTAGCCTGACTCCATCATGTCAGCCAGCAGGGTCAGAGTCCTGAGGTCTGGACTGAGTCCATTAACTTCCATCTTCTCCAGGACACCTTTAGCTCCACCGATGAGCGCGAGCCTATCTGATGCTCCATCCACAGTGCCGAGGGAGATCACACCACTCCTCTTTCCTTCAAAAAGGTCCAGTAAGTTAGGGGCTGTACAATCACCTGCTAAGTCGACAGGCAGCGAGACAGTTTGTCTGACTGATATCAAATGGGTCGAGTCTGGTTTGTTGTGGAACTCGTCCTCTCTATCTCCGCTGTGCTGCTGACTGTCACTGAGTGGATCAGGTTGGACAAGCAACTGCCTCTCTAGAAGGTCAATGTCTATTACAGACTTAATACCAGATCGTGATTGTCTCTTATTGTTCTGGACGGGACTCAGCAGCACAGCAGTGGCCAGAGCAGGATCACCAATCGCACAATCCCTTGCAATTCGCAACAGTAGGTTATAGTTCTTTGAGTCTGGAGCAATCCCTGACCTCAACATCTGGCGCCATACCTGAAACAAAAAAAAAGGTAGCTTTTTATTGAGATAACAATATTACAAGTTCACTGCATGTCTCACTGTGTGCGTCGGGTCCAGTCAATCTTGGTTGCGATCTGTGTATGAGTGTACAACGTCATTTTTTGGTATCAAGTTTGCTGTTGTATAAAAGGTAGAAAAGCGGATGCATCAGTGTTTGCCTGATTTTTTGAGTGTAAGGAATACATAATTAACAGCTTTGGACGTAGAACTGAACGTCACACTTTTTGACTTGTAAACACGAAAGCAAAAACCACTAATTTGCACAAAAATGATTTTCTTTATGGCTAAAAGGTGAGTAAATCTGTGTGAACCATAATTTGCCTTTGATATTTAATATGAACAGGATGGCATGACATTAAAAAATATTTTTACACTGTGAGAGGTCCTGTTTGGTATGGATTTTACTCATTAGCCAGGGTAAATTGATAACCAAAGATTTTAGCATGCTTCTCTTTGAATGTGACAGCCTAAAATTTAAGTGTAAATTGTGTATTGTGTAAATGAAATTGTGGGCCTTGAAAGTCATGTATCAACCTTTAAAGCCAGTGCAAATCCTGTTTGTTTGTCCTTCAAACAGCCCATCAGCAGGTGGTGAAACGTCTCCTGGGTTACATCATGGCCGTTCTGCAGCATCTCCTACAAACACACACAAACAAATGTACAAACATAAATCTGACGGTAACAACCTTGCATACACTCATGCACTATACAAATGTTGGCCCGTGTCGTACCCTGAGCGTGTGAATACAGGCTTGTAGGTGGTTGGTGATGGCGTGCGTCTTGAGAAGGGCGTGGTATGTGATGGTGCTGAGGGGGTAGTTTTTGCGACGGAGTTCTTGCTCCAATTTCAAAGCTTGCTGGAGGCCAGCTTGTTTGGATGGGGACTCAGCGCAGGCATTGAACAGTGCAGTGTAGGTGGCATCTGTAGCATCTAGACCTCGCTTCTTCATCTGGAAGAAACACACACACACAATTACACTCATTATTTCTTAAAGGAACAGTTCATCAGTCATTATACACAAATGGATGGAAAGTCAAGTAAAGATTGTCAGTCCATAAAACATTTCAGGAGCTTCACAGCGAAACAGTGTTGCAGCAATCTCCTCACCAACTGAAGATTGTTTAAAAATGTAATAAAAAAAACATCAGAAAACAAACAGAATTAAAGAAGATATCATAAGATATCATAACAAGATAACATGAGCCCCAAGATCCCTAACACTTTTACTTTAAGAGGCTACAGGAAAGATTTCAGTTGAAAAAAGGGTGCAAGTAAAGTTCTTTTAGAATAAAAGTGGGACCTCTGGTCTTCTGGAGACTTGGATTACACCATACAAGCTAAACGGAGTCATTTGATGTATTATTTGTTGTAGTTTTTTTGTAAGTCCCCATCCTCTTCAGTTGTTGAAGAGATTGCTGCAACACTGTTTTCCTGTTTAGCTCCAGAAATGTTTCATGGACTGAGAAACTTGACCCATCTTCCCATCATCATGGAGGGGTGAGTATCCAATCCAGTTGCATCTAGGATAACAGGGATTTGCAAATCATTGCATTCTGTTTTTGTTGACATTTTACATAATGTCCCAACTTTTTTAGAATTTGGGTTGTAGTTTAATCTAGACCAATCTAATTTCAACAAAAACTGCACGTAACCTTTATGCAGGTAGATCAGCACTGTTGTATTAGACTGTAACTCAACAGTAAAGTAAGCATTTGCTGGTTTAAGCTTGACTAATTAAAACTTGGCTCGCTTTTCTTCAAATAATACTATGAATTCAAGTTGTATGCAGCTTCATATCACTTTGAGATCTGAATTATAGTTTGATAAGTTAAATAAATGACTGTATGGTAGCAGTGTATTTAAATAAAACATCCCTACATCGTTGTAGAGTCTGAAGGCCTTCTTGAGTTGTCCAGCTCGACCACAGCCTCCTATAAGGACAGAGTAGTTGAACTCCTCCGGCTGCAGCCTCTCCCCCTGCAGCATGTCTCTGCTAAACATGTCCAAAGCCTCCTGCAGCTGTCAGAGGACGAATGAGCTTTAATACACTAAACGAGGAGGTGAGAGACAAGAAGAAAGACGACACAGCTCAACCGGACAAACCTTGTTCTCTTTAATCAGCTTCTTGCACTGTAAAAAGTACCAATACGGTGTGTTTCTCCTCCCGGACCTCCTGCAAGATTTCTCTGGTTCTTCCTCCTCCTCCTCCTCCTGCTCCTCTTGGTGCCGCAGATCCTTGATGTACGGGCTGGTTTTCCTGAACGACCGCCTGGAGGAAATGTCGGTGGAGAGAGAGCCGAAGTTGTCGTGCTCTAGAGGTTCGCTCTCGACTGGGCCTGAAAGGGAACACACACCACCATCGGAGGCGGCCGATAAGGACCGATACCTGGCGGTCAGTCCCCTTGACAAATGCGTTAGAATCGGTGTGACGGGTTTGGATGACCGGTGTGACAAATGCTGTACCCATGTCAGACTTGTGGAGTTCTTAAACGTCGAAATTAGAGGAATTTTAGTATAATAGAAAAAGACATTTCTCCCGTTTCGCACGAACGAACAGGCGACGGACGTCAACATTTTGTACATTTTTATCTAGCTAACTACGAGCCCATTTACATAACTTTAGTCAACCAGACGGTGCATCAGAGGGTTTGTACACAGCATGTAGCGTCGGTACACAGCATGTAGCGTCGGACACCATGATGTTTCAGTCGCACAAACTAAACAAGACGTGAATAATAGATTTTGATAATTATTAAAAGCATCCTGACGCTTTAATATGTGGAAGAAATTAACAAAAACATTGACTGAATTTTAAAATATTACTGTTACTATTGCTCGGTTACTTAAGTTGTTGAGATATTTTATCTATCATCTTAATCTATTCTGACAGGATGTCGCACTTCAATCGACTACATCGGTGACAGATTAATATACCTGTGTTCCTGCTAAAGACGTCATATCACTGAATGTCAATGTACACAACTGCCCCCAGCTGGTCCAAAAGTAATTTTTGCATCTCTTCCTGTGTGAAATGACGTAAGGACGATGAGCCAGACTTTAGAAGAGTATTTTCAGACTTTCATAAAATATTTTATTTTTTGGTTGTTGTTATTTTATGTTTATGTACATGGACTCAAGCCTCGATTGTTTGCGATATTTCCTGAGCTGTTGTACATACATTTTTGTTAATAAAGTTTGATTTAAAGTATTTTCAGACTATATCCTGTATATCCAAATCAGTTTATCAGAGAACTTGATTTTAGACATATGGATCCTGTCAAAGCACTAAGACTGAAAACAGAATTCTTATACATCCCATATTACCCAAAGTTAAAGAAATTGGTTTTAAATTAATTAATGATATATATACCCTTCCAACTAATTCCTTAGATTGAGTTTTGAAAATGTCTGTTAATGCTGCATTGTTGATATTGAAACCATGGAGTGTATTTACCCGGCTTGCTGTTACTCCCAACTATTTTGGAAACAATAGGAAGAATTGTTGAATTTAAATCACATGTTGATGTAATTATAGAATGTAATTAAAGAAAAACACGAAAATCTGCTGATTAACACAATTCTCTTAATGGCAAAATATTACATACGTAAAGCCAAATTTTGGAAATTTCAACTCTTTTTTTATAATGGATTTAGACAATGTTGTAATTCCCTGAAATATATTAATTTAAAATCTGCAAAAGAACTGAAATGTGTACAATTGTACAAAGTAATAGATCCTGAATGTATTAACCTTTAATCCATATTGAAGACATTTATTGAATTTATTAATTTATTTGTTCACTTACTTTTTTTACATATATTTTGGCATATTTTTTAATTCATTATATTTATTTCAGCACATGCCCAAATGTTCACTTTTGCAATAACATTGCTGATGTGCCTTGTTGTTCTGAATTGAAAATGAAGCATCATACATATAGGAATAGTAAGTATGCAGTATAGTCTAGTATATGCAACATATGAGGGAATTATGGATAATGAAGAAGAAAAAAAAAAATATAGACACACACATCTCAAAAAATTAAGGGAACACTTAATCATCACAGTATAACATTAAGTCAGACTAACTTCAGGGAAATCAATCTGTCCATTAAGGAAGCACAAGTGATTGTGAATCAATTTCACCTGCTTTGGTGCAAATGAAAGTGACAACAGATGTAATGGAGAGGTGTTGTGGCCAAAAGTAGTATCAGAAATGACTTGTGACTTCAAAATTAAAATTGAGGCCCCTGTGGCACCAAATGTGAAATGTCACAGGACAATAAACTACAACCCCCCTCCAGCTGCAGAATGCAAGACCATCCTTACTCTGTCATGTACATGTACAGTAAAAATAATGGTTGGTGTGTTGTTGCAGAGCATCGTGAAACCGTAATAATAAAGAAATCACTGTCCAGATGAGAGTCAGTCTTTCATTTGTGAATTTTATTTCCTGCAGACAAAAAAGCACCACAGCTGTTGAGCACCAATCACACTGAAGCTTTCTGGTGATGTCACAATGGTGATAAATGTGGTGGCTGGGCCACATGGCTCTGAAACAAAGTAATGCGATCCAGCAGCGATAGTGGGATGTCTCTGATGACTGAAGGCAGGTCTTCATGCTGTAATGGATAGATGACCACACTCAGGGCCGAGCGGTCAACTGAAAATCTAACGGAGAGAGAACACAAGAAAAGCTGAATGTGAAATGAGATCCAGCCGTTTAATGTCAGATATCCAGAATCTCTTCACAAACACAAGCACTGACCTGTCCAGCAAAGCTTTCTGCAGAGTGCGACAAGCTACTAAGGTGCCACCCATGAACATGTGGCACATGATGACATGGCAGCATCTCTCCATGAAGGTTTCTGTGGCTGATGGGTCAAAGGTACCGCTGCGTGAGATAAGGCAGAGGCGTTGCAGACGAGAGCAGCAGGACAGAGCCTCAAAGAACGAGGAGTTGGCATGCAGGTAGGGCTGCTCTAACCTGAACACAAAAACACACACAAATGTAAAATAAACGAAAATGTCAAGATGAGCAAAGAAGTGAACTCTGTCCATGAAATTTAATTAGACCAAGTGATGTACAGCCCTATATTTGGCAGTGACTACAAAGACCACCTTTCACGAGAGCAGCGAAACCACAACATCAAACTATAAGCTAAATATGAATGTATGGTTGGACTCTTTTGGGTGTCCCCATTGTGAAATCTGCTAATTCTGGATTTTCATACAAGGCTTTTTCTAAATTACAGACCTATTTAGAGCTAACAGAGATAATAGTTGGATTCTACATATTAATACAAAGTTAGCCAAGCATTGAATGATTCGTAATCTGCTTCACACCCAACTGAGAAAAAATAATGTTAGCATCATTATAAACGCTAATAAAAAAGCAGATATTAGAATAATTAACAGTAAATGCTTTTATTATCTCTATTATTATTATTATTACATGTTATTTTTCTTTTATTTATGACCTCTGCCTACCTACCTCTGGTTATGTTTCTATCCTTTTGTTTGTTTGTTTGTTGGATTGTCAGCAGGATTACACAAAAACCACTGAGCAGATTTCTATGAGTCTTGGTAAAAGGATTGTTCTCAGGCCAAAATAGACCCCATTAAATTTAGGTGTAGATCTGGATAAAGGGGTGGATCCAGGATTTGTTTTTCCACTTTCTTTAACATTGTGAGAGCATTTCTTGACATTTTCTTTCATTTCTCAAGGAATAACGTATGGATCTTGATGGGATCAGGCATATTTAGGGGGTTGGTATCTATGAGTTTGTGTAATTTTGTGCAGATCTAAATGAAAATCTGGATCCACCAGATTTAAATGTTTGGCTGTTAGAAATCCAGTAACCTTAAATTATGGTTACAAGGCTATGAGATTGATTTTGGATAAGGCTTGATTCAATTAAAGGGGACTATTGGACCATTCTAGTTGACATAGTTTAATTTTAATTTTACAGTAAATGAAGGGTATGCAAAGGCATCTTCTAACCTGAGTTCCTGTAGCTGTGTGCACTGTTTAAGTGTGTCCAGCAAGGCAGGGCTGTAGTTCATGGTTTTTAGTGATCCCAAGTTCGCAAGGGATAATACCTTTAGGTCTTTGCACTGCCTGGCCAGCTGTACCAGCCCTGTCCCCTTAAGGACCCCAGGAAGTCCAGCTAGAGTCAGGAGATGTAATCGAGGCAAAGCCTCCAGTGCAGCTAAGTGTGCATCGCCAACTCCTCGTGCCCACACACACATGCCTCGAGGCTCCACGCTGGCACGACTGCAGGGCTCAAGCCGAGGCAGTGCAGAGACAAAACCTGGACCAATGAGCTCCAAGTTCTCTAAAAGAGGGCAGCCAGTTAAAAGCTGTGTGAGCGCTGAGGTGCTGTCCCCTGACAGAGAAGACTCTGAATCGGGCCTGTAATTCTGGAGGCCCAAACGTGGAGTCTTCTTTAAACCCAGGAACAATACTGAGGGAGAAGTCTTGTTGGTAGACATCTGATGTTTGTTCAAACCATCTGACAGAGCACAGGCAGGCAGAGTGAGAGAGCGCAGGTGTCTGAATTTGGCCAAGCTGGCACATAGGTGAGCTTCGCCACCTTGCCCTGGTGAGTTTTCATGATGATAGTGTGTGTGCATCAAGTTCAGGTGCTTAATGTTGGAACAGCCAACTGCCAACTGACTCATTGTGCAGGGAACCAGATGATCATCCACACTCCTACACTCTGAGTAAAGGACTTGGTTGATCCCGCTGAGGTTTAAGCTGATCAGCTCTGTGGCATCTTTGACTCCTCCCTCCAGCAACGACTGAAACACCTGTGGCCACAGTGCCGGGCAGCGGCTGAAGCTGAGATGCTTTGGACTATTTCCCTCCAGGGCTCCTTTTAAGGACAGGGCATCCAGCCAGGACCGAGGGAGCTGCAGGGCCACCAGGTCACCTCGTTGATTCAAGCTCTGGGCCAGTGACGGAGCAGCAGGCCAGTGAGCAGGGTTTGGGCCGGGAATCGACACAAGGAAAACTCTGAGACGCTTTGGAACATGAACACTGAAGACGGCCAGGTAGAGCAGGAGCAGGGTCTGGTTTACCTACAGACATCAACACACAGATATTACAAAGTGCTCAGCACTACAAAGTATGTTGCAGGTAAAATGCAACATGCACACTCACAAACCCACCTCTCCTGGAGCCAGTCTGGCAGTGAACTCCTCCAGCTGCTGATAATGGGGCACACTGCTCTGACCCACCATTAATTGACAGCAAACACTGACACCCTCTTTGGTCACATCTGGGATGTCGAACTGCAGCATCAACCTGCAGCGCAGAGATGCACATAAACAAATACTTGCATATTCAATCAACAATGAAGCAGTAAAACAGTTGTGTCCCTCTCCTTAGACAGCAACAAGAATGTGAATGCACACATGTAAGACGATAAGTGCCATCAGTGGACCAAATGTATGAAGATGACTGTGTGCTGACCTTGTTTAATCATATCAAACATTTAACATTTCTATACACAGTAATATGCTTTAAATGGAGAAGAAGATATTTCAATGTGTGCATAAGAACTTATTTATAGGATAGAGCCAGATTTGAGGGTAACACAATGTACAAGCAGGTAACGGATACATTCTAATGACTTTGGTGAGCCCCCTGACATGAGGTTGACTTTTGAAAATCTTTTGTGAAATGTCTCCTTATTTATTGAATTTGATTGCCGTGAAATTTGATACAGACATTTATGTTCCTCTCAAGATGAACATTTAGCGACTCCTTAACTTTTCATCCAGCACTTTCAAAGCTTTAATTGGTCCAATACATTGGTGTATGAGCAAATACCTGCCATGACATTCCCCTCCGCATCAGCTGTGCTTAGTGTTAATTTGCAAATGTTAGCATGCTAAGATTCCAACCCAAGCTGTAATGCCGTTTACCTCGCAGCACTGTTGTGCCTAAGTGTCGCCTTCATTGCTCTGCTCAAATCTGGGAACTTCATACAGAATTAAATACAGCTGACGTGCCAAATTGGGGGCAGTTTTGGACTGAAGTCTCATGAGAAATCACAGTAATGTAGTAATGATTCTTACTTGCGCAGTTGGGCGCAACATGGCACCACACCATAACTCGGTGTCAAAAGTGTCTGTCTGAGCTCTGACAGGCGGCTCAGTGAGTCTACTGCCTCTGAGCTGAGCACAGCCAAGTTGAAGCCTGCCGTCACATCAAAAGCAAGTGATCTGAGTAGAGAGAGGGAGGAGAGGAGACGGGAGAGACGAGGGGTAGAGAGGCGGCAGCCGGTGACGTCAAGGTGTGTCACTCCTTTGCAGCGAGAAACAAGCTCCACTGTAGACCCAGCCAGCCAGTAGCAACCATTCAGGCTGAGAGACTGCACATGATGGGCTAGATGTTTCAATATGCGCCGCACTAGCAGATCATCAGCCTGCAGGGAAAAAAATAAAAAATGTGTTAGTTGGGGAACAGATGATGCGGCCATCTATAGAGGCTGCAGGCCTCATGTGGTGTCTGTGGGTTCGATTCCCACTCATGGCCCTTTGCTACATGTCTCTCTCCACATTTCCTGTCATACTCTTCAGCTGTCCCATACAAATAAAGGCAAATGCCCCCAAAAATGTGTTGTTTTTCTGTTAAAATGCAACGACAGTAGTATTTCCCTGTTCCACATAAATGCATGAACTTGAGGATTAATAGGAAATATTAAATCAATCTTAAAACAGTTTCTTTAGTAGTTTTACCAGATACTCCTCAGACAGGCTGACGTTTGAGACCAGGGTCTTATCATGACACAGTGTGTGTAACTTGATGCAGACGTTTGTCACATTCAACACCAGGTCACACACTGGAACATGGCGGAGGATGCACAGCAGTATCTCGTCGGACAAATCTGACATTCCCACTGACGCAGAAGACATTGTGTCCTTGTCATACACAGCCTGGGACAGAAAGTACACAATGTGAGGATTAGATGCTTTTAAACACCCTGCATATTCAATAAATCATCTAATAGAATTACCAAAGATAACAAAGATGCTATAAATCTTAATCCCTGGTAACAATTCTAATTCTGGCTATTTTGCTATTGAGGTCCAACACAGAGAAAGAAGCCTTTATGAAGAGACAATAAATCTATGCAGAGAGATTCTATATGATCATTGTCACAGATTTTGCCATGACATTTATACTTCGGTCTTTTCAATGTATCTGGCTGTATGACATCTATAAGCAAAGAGTAGTACTGCATTATGGTAATAGTAGATTTACGTCTGTATTTTTGAATAGATGTCAGGTATTTGTCAAGTAGCAGTTTTAATTTGCCAAAATAAGACACATTTTTATTTTTATTATGGCCACGCATGTTTGAAAAAAGACGCACCTTAACACGCCATTACACTACACTGCCTTAGCCTGTTAACTAAACTTAATTTAATTGAGGTCTGCTTCGACACGACAGCGTTACTATTAGCTAGTTCAGTTGTTTTGTCCGTGAAGTCACCTGTGAAATGTGTCGATCCATGTCTTCTGAAACCTTTTACCGTGCTACCCATAACCAGCAGGACTTCAGGCGGTCGTCAAACCAGCGATTCATGGTTAGATAAAATCCGCCGCACAGCGAACGACAACCATTTGAACGGCCAACCGTGGACCGGACGTACTACTTTGGCAGCTGCACAATGACGGAAGGCTGTCAGTGACGGACCATGTGACGGACGTTCTTCTTCTTCTTCTTCTTCTTCTTCTTTGATGTTTATTGGTAAACTAACTTAGAGGCGCATTGCCGCCACCAACTGGACTGGAGTGTGGAGCAGGAGAATAGCAGGAAAAAAACAAAACCTAGATTCTTTAAGCTAAACCAGTGTCTTTTAAATACTTTATAATTTCAGAGTACATCTTGATGTTTTCTCCAAGAGGCCTGACAATGAAAAGTCTTGGTGTTTTGCCTTCCTTAGTGACTGAATTAGGTGATTTCTCTCTGTATTATATTTCCTATAATAAAGCAGTACATGTGCATTGTGTGCATTTTACTCTTGTGTTTTTTCTATTTTATGTATTATATGGTTGAGACCTGTGTGACCTATTCTCAGGCGAGTGATGATGCTCTCTTCCCTTCGTTTCCAGGCCCACCATCCTCCCAGCACCCACATGTCTCTGTATGTTATATAGATGTTTCCCAGTATCAATATCATCCCAGTACTCCTGCCATACCGATTGTGCATATGTCCTGATGAATGTTTTGGCTTCAGCTTTACTTAATGGAACCTGGAGGTCTACATGTTTAATTCTGATTGCTTGTTTAACCAGGACATCCACCTCCTCATTTCCCTCCACACCAACATGAGCTGGGATCCAAAGGAAGCCTGCAGATATTCCCTTACTTTTCATCCTGTACACTATAAGAAATATTTCACTCATTATGTCTGTTCTAGTTGATCTGCCAGATCTTATGCTTGTTAGAGCTGAAAACTGTCAGATGCAATGACTGTTATTTCTTTTTCGTCTATCCACTGAAGAGCCAACAATATTGTCAATAGTTCTGTGTTGTACACTGATAGATGGTCTCTTGATATACGTCTTACATGCTGGGATAAATACTGCTGCACCTGTGCACCCTGTGTCAGGATCATTGGAGCCATCTGTGAATAAAATTACTGAGTCTGAGAAATATTGATTAACATAGTTTTGAACTATTTGTCATGCTGGAAGTTGCTTTGACTTGCTCTTCAATTCCTGCTGAAGACTGAGGTCTATATCTAGTAAAGAAAATAACCAGGGGGGAATGGATGAAATTGAAACTGTGGTGCCGTTGCATTAACAATCCATTCAAAGCTTGTGAAATTTGTCACATTATGTTTCCAGCAGTCTGCTAAAATTTTCTTGGCAGGATGTGTGTCACAATGCCCTTGGAGATTAACCCAGTACGCCAGCATTAGCTTTATTCTTCTGATCCTTAATGGCATTTCTCCCATTTCCCATTGAGCTCTTCTCAGCTCAAAATACTGAAAGGCATGTCTAATGGATTACCTGACATCTGCCTTTTTTCTACTATATTGGGGTGTTTCATTAAGGTGGAGTTCCTACATTGCCTGGCCTCCTCCGTAAGGTTATCTGAACTATGAATTTTGCTAAATGTTTGAGCGAGAAGCTCAGCCTTCTCTCCGTTATTGATAGCCGTTTTGTCGCCACTGTTCATCACTGGTAATTCATAATTTCCCCAGACATCTGACAGCTTTGTTTCTCTTCCAATACTGCTACAATATTGCCTCCAAAATATGTGCTTTTGTGTCCTTATTGTTTTGTTCTCCTTACTATTGCCTGGGCTCTTTTATATTGGATCAAAGCTTTTAGTTGCCTAGATGCTTTATTTCTGGCTTTTATGGCTTTGCTACAATTGTTATTCCACCAGAGTACGTTCTGGACACATCTAGCTCCTGCACTCTTTGGGATTGTTTCATTAGCAGACTGAATTATTCCATTAGTTCACTATTGAATATGTTGACATCCATCTGGTTCTTCTCTTGAAGCTTTGTACATCTGTTTGCACTGATCTCTTGGAAGGCATCCCAGTTAGCATTTCCAAACTTCTATCCAGGAATTTCCTTTCCTTTATCATGATTAATCTTTGCGCCTACTTTAGTCATCACAGGGCAGTGGTTGCTAACTATTGTAGTGTTTTATCACCCTCCATGTGCTTATACTTCCTATTCTATGCGATACAAATGTCAGGTCAAGTGTTGCTTCTGTGTTTTGCGTGATATTGTATTGTGTTCCTTCTCCATTATTTATACACACCAAACCGTGATCATCTATGAATTTCTCTATAACTAAACCATTTGCATCTGTGACATTCTCAAGACAAGGCAACATGTGAGTAACTTTTCATGCACAAAACTTTCAAGTGTGTGACTAATACAGTGTAAATCCTGACTTATGTGAATTGAAGTCCCCACACCACATTACATTGTCATGCAGTGATCCCACTACATCCTCTAATATGTCTTGACTTAAATTCCCACATGGATTATAATATCTCTCTCTACCTCTGTAAGTAAGTATTTTAATTACAATTGATTCATGACCTGTGCCTTTGTGTGCCACCTTATAACCAATTCCATTCTGTATAAACGTTGCTACTCCTCCTCCTTTACCAGATTCCCTATCTCTTCTCACTGCAGTGTATTAAAATCCCACTGTGGCTTCAACCGTGTTCCTTGAATACAAATGACAATAAGCTTTCCCCCCAAGTTATCAATATGCTTCTTTAACTCTTGTCCATTTGTGATTAAGCTTCTTGTATTCCACTGAAGTAAAATTATGATGATCCAACCCATGTCTGAGAGGATTGTGCTCCTTCATTAAGAATGTCTTTAACTGTTTCCCAGTGCAGCCCCTTCACATCAAGGTACTTCTCAGCGGAATTTATTATTTTTATCCTTAATTTATGCTTTTCTGCTGTATTGAGCGATTCACTATCTTGACCATGAAGAGTACAAAATCAGTTTTATTCACAATCAAGGAAACTCTTTCAACTTATCGCATGTTTTACATTTTCCTATATCCTTGTCCTTCGTGTCATTTTGTCTTGGTACCTGTGTGCCTTTAGGAACCCTTTTAATTGCCTCTGCATAGCTGATGCCTTGTGAAACCTGAACTCGCTGCACCTCTGCCGCTCTCTTACTGACCTCACATCCACGGTAAGCTGAGCTATGTTCCCCTCCACAGCTGCAACATGACCACACCTTTGCTTTTCCTTGCACACACCACCGCCACATGTCCAAATCTCTGACACTTAAAGCTTTTGAGTGGTGGGGAGACATACGGCCTCACATCATAGCACATGCATCTGATGTAGATCTTTCCAGGGAGGCTTTCTTCATCAAAAGTGATCATAACAGAGAGACTATCACACTTGATCCCATTTCTGTTTGTTTTCAGACGTTTGACCTCACTTACATTTGCATTTGTTATGTTTCCTTTCACATCTTCTGTAGATACATTTACAGGAATCCCTGTGACAACTCCCCTGACATTTCCTGTCGCCAGCCACAGAACATTGCACTTTCTTGCCATTTATTTTGTTTATTCTAATTGCTCTGCCTTGTTGTCCTCCATCCTTACAGATAATCAACAACGATCCATTCCTCAATATTTGAGCGGTCCATACTTCCCCGATTTCCTTCCCTATGGATTTTGTTAGCTGTATTGGATTCCAGTTGCTGAAAGAAGTGCCCTCTTCCCTCTAGTCATCTGCTCTCTGTTTATTTTTTATAGTTAAAGGAATAACCTGCTTTTTTAATAGAAAATGGCTCCATGAGAGGATGATGAGAGAATAAGAACCACTTTCATCACACGCTGACCAAATCTGTGATGAGTATTTATTGTTGGGAAAATACCACACAATACAAACTTCTCAAACTACTCCTGCAGCAGAATCATGTGCAGTTATACAATATGCTGTATAACACGAAAACATCCACTCTACATAACAATTATGAATTCATTATTCAAACACTTAAAATTAGCAGTTTTTTACTATATGCATGCATGTTGCAATATCGTCATAGTCAGAAATACAATCAAGCGCACTGTATATAATGTATAAAGACATATAAGTGTATTTTGTATGTATCATTCAATATTTAATCCAACACTCTTTGTAGTCTTCAACCTTGCATCAGTGTATCCTTGTTTGCAGTTTACAGAAACAATTTGACTTAATCATGGACATTTTATATGTCATTGAAATTGTTATTGATTATGTATTGAAAAATACTGAAATTGTTCTTGGAACTATTATATTACATTGAGAGCAATGGAAAACAGTGACATTTCTTGCGTGTATGCATACACATGGCCAGTGAAGCTGATTCTTTTATAATAGATAGTAAGTGTTCTTATATCAAAAGTAAAAAATATGTTTGTCAACAGTGAATTTACATTCAGTCTGTTTGGTTCTAACCGCAAGATTATGGGAATTTGTAATGGAAAGAGAGATCTATCATCTTTTAACCATAGTACTGGTTTATAATCAGCTCTACAAAATTGATACTAGTTAACAACTACTCATCATATTAATTTAAATTATTGCACTATTATGGGAGTTATAGTGAAATGATACTCCCCCTAAAATCTCTTCACAAAACACAACTCTGGCATATAGGCTTTGAAGGAGAGAAAATCCCTGTAGAAACTGCAGAATATTAAACACACACATTAGTACAGGTCTTTCTAACAGACTTTTTTACTATTAGTATAGTTACGTCTACTAATGATAGCTCTGTCCTGTGTGACATTCTCAAGACAAGGCAACATGTGAGTAACTTTTCATGCACAAAACTTTCAAGTGTGTGACTAATACAGTGTAAATCCTGACATGTTTGTGAACCAAAATGAATGAATAAAGACCACATAGACCAGATTCTCAGACATGTGCGCTTTATTAGGTTGTTGTGTACACCAGAGGCTTGAAGCCCCATGCACAATCCTTCATACACCCCATACAAGGTAGAAGCTTTGTCTTTTGCATAATGACAAACAAACTGAACCAAGCATTGTTTTAACCTCCAAAGGCCTGGCGTCCACATGCGTGGACATCACATTTTGGGTTGTCTATACCATAATACTTGATTCTGCTTAATGGTTAAATTAAAACTGCATACCAAAAAAGAATTTGGGTCTTAGGAGGTTAAGGCTGAAAGTACAAAAACAAAACAAGTTCAGATTACATAATTTACATATTAAGCAATACTACAGGTCTGTTGGGCAGTGGGCCCACCAGAGAATATACCTTCATAGAGGCAAATAAGGTGGTGAACAAACACTTCTGGAATTACCTACACAAACACGACAATGGACATCATGTTCCTCACACATTCACACCGCCTGGGACACGCTCTGTACTTCCTGCAGAGTTTTTCCCCAACAGGGGGCATGGTGCCATAGCCACAGTGATGAGGGGAAATGGGAAGTGGTATTGTGGGCTCAGCATACACCAGTGTGTTGGTGTAGACATGTATGCAGAGCCGGTCGTTTGGGTTTTTAGCAGTGTGTTTTGGGAGAGGGAACTGACAGTCTGTTTAGAAGCACTTCCTGTGGACAATGCTGGGGCCAGACTCATCGTACTCCTGCTTGCTGATCCACATCTGTTGGAAGGTGGACAGGGAAGCCAGGATGGAGCCTCCGATCCAGACGGAGTACTTCCTCTCTGGAGGAGCAACGATCTGTAGGGAGCAAGATGAGAGTTTTAAATATCAATCCTTGTCTATTGGCAAATGCACCGATACATCCTGTTAGTATTTCAAGTTTACAAATACAATGTAGTAGAAGTTGAAAGACAAGCGACAGAGATTGAATGCTGCAGTAACCATGTTTGTCCACTGAGTGGCAGTAGAGAGATTTCTGGAACATTTGTTTCACGGTTGTCTCATGCAGGACCAGTGGATGAGTTTACCTTGATCTTCATTGTGGTGGGTGCCAGGGCAATGATTTCCTTCTGCATACGGTCGGCGATTCCAGGGTACATGGTGGTACCTCCAGACAGCACAGTGTTGGCATAGAGGTCCTTACGGATGTCGACGTCACACTTCATGATGCTGTTGAAGGTAGTTTCATGGATACCACAAGACTCCATACCTGTTCAAAGAGGGTGTAAAGTGAAATTTAGGCTATGGTTTGTGTTACTTTGAGACTCATGTTTGCTGTTACAACCCTTATGCTTCCCAACAATTTAATTGCCCCTATAGATAAGTTATCAAACTTGAACTCAACCCATGAGTATATTTCAGTCAGTGCACCAATTAAAATAGAATTATGCCTTAAAAATGATGGTTTTCCTAATTCAGCATACCGAGGAAAGAGGGCTGGAAGAGGGCCTCTGGGCAACGGAACCTCTCATTTCCGATGGTGATGACTTGTCCGTCAGGCAGCTCGTAGCTCTTCTCCAGGGATGAAGATAAAGCAGCAGTCCCCATTTCCTGCTCAAAGTCCAGTGCAACGTAACACAGCTTCTCCTTAATGTCACGCACAATCTCACGCTCCGCTGCACAACAAGAAAATACCTTTTTAAGTCACGTCTTCAACTTTTCCCCTCAGATTTAACAATTTCTCCATCTTTAAGCAACGGTTTATGTCAGAGTACAAGTTTGTGCACTAACCTGTGGTGGTGAAGCTGTAACCCCTCTCGGTAAGAATCTTCATGAGGTAGTCTGTGAGGTCCCTGCCAGCCAGGTCCAACCTTAGGATGGCGTGGGGCAGGGCATAGCCTTCATAGATGGGCACTGTGTGGGTCACACCATCACCAGAGTCCATGACAATACCAGTGGTACGACCAGAGGCGTACAGGGACAGCACAGCCTGGATAGCCACATACATGGCAGGCGTGTTGAAGGTCTCGAACATGATCTGGATAGGAGAGAGGAGACGACTCATTGAATCAGTGACTTAAAGTATCCTGAAAAAGTATGAGTTAGTAGAGTAAGATCAAGAGAACCACAGCACACTGGCCCGTTTGGTTTTGAGTAAAAACCACGTAATAAAAACCAATCATTACGATAACCTATACTTTAGTTTGGTCATGTTAACTATACATGATGAGTGCAGTGACCTGCTCTACCACCATCAGTTGCATCATGCAGTCACTGGTGTAGTTAGATGCCTGCCTACATTAAAATATAAAACAAGTCCAATTAAAAAAAAAAACAGCAGTCATCATGCTGCAATAAGTAATTCTTGATGAATCAGTGCAGGGATATAAACCTGAAGCATCCGCAGAGATGAAAAGATCAGCACAGGACAGAAGGACCCTGGAGGTTGAAGGAGCAGGAGGAAATGGACAGATTGAGCAGAAGAGAGGCCTGAGTGGCAACACATTTTCTTGCTGCAGGACCCTGAAGTTGAGCAGAGTATGTTTGATGATCGAGAGGAAACGTCAGTGTGTCAGCCTTTATTACCTGGGTCATCTTTTCCCTGTTGGCCTTGGGGTTCAGGGGCGCCTCAGTGAGGAGGACTGGGTGCTCCTCAGGGGCGACTCTGAGCTCGTTGTAGAAGGTGTGATGCCAGATCTTCTCCATGTCGTCCCAGTTGGTGACAATACCATGTTCAATGGGGTACTTCAGGGTCAGGATTCCCCTTTTGCTCTGAGCCTCATCACCAACATAGCTGTCTTTCTGGCCCATACCAACCATCACACCCTGGGAGGCAAAAAGGAGAAAGAGATCAATTTCAGGATTCAGGAATCAGGATTTTTTTTGTTATAGTTTATACAACTAATATAAACCATTGTGAAAACTGTACCTGATGCCTGGGACGTCCAACGATAGAGGGGAACACAGCGCGTGGAGCATCGTCTCCTGCAAAGCCAGCTTTGCACATACCAGATCCATTGTCAACAACGAGGGCGGCAATTTCGTCTTCCATTTTTCTGGACAAAGAGAATGGAAATGAAATGACAATGGGAGGAAAGTTTAATTGGATGGTCTGAGACAGTGACGAGTTACAGCTGGCAAACAGGAAGTGGTTGAATCCTTGTCATTATAGAGACTGGACGCTGGATGTCGCAGTGGCGCAAGTTACAGTCCAAAATCCAGAGCTGAGCAACAAAGGCAGCTTCTGCTGGGTCTGATATGGCCATATAAGGAAAAAGTGAGAGCAGCTGAGAGATGGCAGCAGCCCGGTCCGTGCAGCCGCCCCGTGTCATTAAACCACAAATGATACAGACGACCACTCCCTCCCAGTGGATCCTCGCAACTGAATCAAGCACCATGAAATAGATGGTGCAGCTTAAGAAAGCAGTTTTCACAGCTACAGTGAAATGACTTCCATCCATATCGTGACAGTCATCAGGTGAACCGTTATGTCGTGAATGAAGAACTTTTTTTTTTTTACTGACATAGTAATGCTTATTGGACTGTCACGTTGCTTAAACAGAGTTCACAGGAAGATTTGACTATTTATTAATCACGACTTTAAATAAATGCGTCTTATCTGCAGTCATCCGTCTGCGTGTTGAAAGCGGAGCCACCGGACCGGAGACCGAGCCGGAACTGATGCTTACATGTAAGCGAGAAGGTCAAACTATTTAACGCCGCCTGATTAGTGATGAGGCGACGATAACACGGAGCAGTCGGGTTATTTCACGCTATCTGCGAATTCTATACGACAGCATACTAACACGTTTCAACACTTAATGGCAACATCTCTTAAAACTGTAAGGTCGTTTGCCTAATTTGAATAAAATACAATGAATGACAGGCAACGAGGAACCCATTACTACAGAAAACCTCACGTAATAACTCGACTGTCAGGCTGCATTCAGTTTAATGGCTGATATATTTACATAAAGAAAGCATTCAGAACAATAAAAGACTTGAATCGTCATTAAGCTGCTGTCTTACCTGTGAGGGAGGGTTCTCGGCTTAGGAGGACTGTGACTGAGCGCTACTCGTCGGTAGGATGTAAAGTCTGTACTGTACTACAATGAAGGCCAATAAATTGCAGGATTTTATCAGAGCTCGTGCTGCAGCCACTCGCCATAAAAGGAGAACTTTCCGCACGGCGTCCTCTGATTGGTTCTGCTGCATCCACTGGGTGTGGCTCAAACAGAGACGGTTCTGCGCTCTGTCATGTCAGAGGGGACAAACAACACCAAAACTAATCTATAAAGTATCGATACTATCAATCAAAAGTCGCTCAGTGTTGGAAGAGTGACATTTTCATATTTTCCTTCACCGTGCGTTGGGGATGATACACACGTGCGACACACCAGTGGACAATAAGTCAAAGCCCTTTTTTTGCAAAATACACAGCATAGTGATTGAGTACAAAAGAAATTGAAATATGTGCTATTATGCAGTTTTTGTTCTGTTATCTGTGCTCATTTTAATGTAATTCAGTCTATAATATAATTCCTGACATCATCCACATTGGAAAGGGGTCTATATATCCTAATTACACAAACTCTTAGCCACTTCCCATTCTATGCTCATACTTATGTTTTCTATTGTGTCTTTGTGCACTGGATGGATATTTAAGTGCAGAGTACAGACAAACACATCCAAGGACATGAGGGACTGCAGCAGAGCTGGATCACACTGAAGACTGTGAATTCATGCCATACTTATGGTTAGTAATACCAGGACAGTGGCTACAATCCCAGGGTCACTGACAGCACTGTTAACACCCTGACTGACACGTGTACCCAGGGATACCACTGTCTGATATGCAACAAACACACACACACAGTAAAATGTAAGATTGAATTTAATTAACAACACTTATTTTATTTTAGTAACTTTGGCATAAAAAAACCTGTCAAACTCACTTTACTTGTATCTAGTTTATTGGGGACTTGAGCTTTTTTAAGTACTAAGTTACGTCCCACAGTGTAACTAAGTATATTACTCTTGTACTTAAGTGCCCCATACATTTAGAGCTACTTTACTTGACTAGACTGTTTTCTGTTCATACCACTTTCTACTTGTCCTCCACTACTTTTCATGGGAAACAGCCCTTTTGTTATGTGAGAAAATAAAAAGGATAAATGGTTCTTTTGTTTTGTAAAACTCTACTCATGTATTTGCTGTCCCAGCTTCTAAAATCTTTAATTCACATTCAGATTTGTTACATGGAATGATCTTAACAGTTGTGGCAATAGCACACAGCAGACTAGATTCACAAATACTTGTTTATTGTTCTGCAGCTGTCCTGTTCAATGTTCTCAGTGTATTGTTTTTAAGTGATTACTGTGGTTTTACACAATGGGTACATAGATACTGTAGCCTGTTGGGGATAGGCAGGTGGAGTTTCCCAGCATACCTTGAGACAATGTGTTTGAGGCCATAAGCCCAAGTAACCTGTGTTTAAATGTGTTCTGAATAATTATCAGGTAAGCAGTAATTAGCTCTTAATATTTCTTGTTATACGACACCATGGCACCATGAGTCAAGTCTCTCTCACGGTTAGTGACTTCACCTGCCTGGGTGATGCAAGAGGATTGTAGAATAAAGTAGTGTGATGTGTTGTAATTGGTCAAATTCATGCAATAAGAAATTTCAACATGCAACAGTAAACTGTAAGATAGTGATAATTATCACACTAACAGTATGCAAGTTAATTTAAGTAATACACAGAACAAACAATTTGGTCTAAGTATTGCTCTCTCAAAATCTCAAGTTCACTTTTCTTAATTTATCTCAGGAAATGAGTTTGCATAATATTTTTAAGTAACTCAACTTATTAGATTTTACAGTGGTGACAGCGATACCTCTGGTTGAATGGAGGTATGTTTATAGCAAACACTCTGGAGCTGTAAATCTCTTATCTCTCATCACTTGCCTAGTAATGTTTAAGTAATGGAGGGGGCAGATTGCCTGTCTCAGTGAGGTGATAGGCAGGTGGGTAATTTGTGGAACAAACCTATGTTTGGCGTGAGGCCTACTACGAAATGATTAGTCATGTATGTGACTCACTTTCATATGCATGCATACCTGCTCATGCACACACCTAAATGTGTCAAACAAGCAAAATCCTTGGGTGTCTGGTATCTGAAAAACTGTTTTAGATGTCATATTTATTTAATTTAATAATAACACAATTGGAAATCCTTGTACAAAGCTCAAAAAGCTCAAAGCTCATCCTATAAATTGACCAGAGATTGAGTGGGTTGGTCTGGGTGCTGTTTAAACTCAATAAGGGCACCAGACAAAGAGTCATAAACTTACACTTGGAATTCTCACTGGCTCTATCTGTTCCTAATAAGGATATATGGGAGCCGGCTCACCAAAGCCGGCTCGCCAAAAGAGACAGGAAGCCGCCTTCACAGTGCTTCACTTCTGCAAATGCACACAGGAAGTGACCACACAGACCTACAAACACCAACGCCCATATGTCATCAGGTATGAAGCTGCATGGAGGGGAGTGAAGGAGCTGTGCAGGGAATTTGCTTTTCAGACTGGCATTATCCTGCTCTAGATAGACACTAAACGCATCACACAAACACACCAAGTAAAGACAGAGGGCAGGACATCCATCCCTTTAAGAGTTCCTTTGGATGACGTCCATATAAGGAGATATTGGCCGCAAGTCACATGGGGAGAAGAATGCACTGCTTAGGTCATGTGACCAGTCTGAGGAAATGAATGAATCTCCCTTTTAAAGGCTGTGTGTGTGAGAATGTTGCTTTAGGTTTGCCACTTTTCACCTTGACCTATGTATCCTTCACCAGCACCCGATGATTTATATTTAGAACAGGCAGAAAATGGCAACATTTTTTAAAACTTTATACTAACTTCTCCCTGACATTAATTTTTTATTGCTTTATCTCAACATTCATGCTTTTTCACGTTGGCATGCATGACTCATGCATGCTTTACCACACACACATATACACACTCCCTGTATTGGTCACTCACACAGAGAATTTCACAGGGTTGGCTCTTGGCTCTGACTAAGACCGTAAATGGAAGAAGCTAGCAAGCAGCTTCTGTCCACTTTTCACTCATCCCTCTATATCTCTGCCTTTAACACACGTTCACTCTCTTCCTTTATCTTCTACATTTATTATCTCCCTGAATCAATCATTCCCCTATTCCCATTCCCAGGACTGGGACAATTATAGGAATGTAATGTAAGGTTGGTGTGCATATTTGCCCATATCACCATTTTCCCAGTAGCATTCCATCTGAATGTAATCAGCATCAAGAGGTGGTTTGTGTGTGTGTGTGTGTGTGTGTGTGTGCTCGAATGAGAGAGGAAGGTTTGTGGAAGTCCTTAAATTGTAATATGAGATAAAATAAAATAAACTCAGCTCACATTAAACCAACAAAGGTGCTGACAAGTGAACACATCACTCTGATTCTAAGGTTTCTACAGTGGTATATCACTTTAGGGCTCAGACTGACACTTACCATATGAGGCCACCCAGGTAATCTATTGTCTGTTAACTATTCTAAGAATAAATATGGCAAAGCTTTTGGTTATTTTGGTTATCACCATAGAGCTTGAACAAAGGCTAGATTAGGGGGCCCAGGGGGCAGACAAGCTGTTTTGGGTTTTTAACGTCTCTTAAACTAGATTTGCGGACATGACCACAGATTACATATACACCTATAGTACAGAAGTAGTGCAAGACACAACTTTGTAACAACTCATCAATAACAATTCCTTTAAAAGCGCTGACTTCAGAGTGAGACTTGCTATATTTCAAAGCAAAAACAATACAATCCTTTTTGTAAGATTTACATTTATTAGATCATTATATAAGACTATGTGCCATAGACCTTTACACAGCATTTTTATTTTTCAGCTTTTACAGTATATCTTACATCTTATCAAAATGACCATATAGAAACAGAGTGTAAAATCAAACTGGACAACATTACAACAATTTAACAAAAAATATACACTTATATACACATTTACACATGTTGTTTTACCATTCATAAAAAGAACGACGGCCTTGAATTCATAAATGAGCTGCAGATCCCAGTGTCATTACAGATTTGCGTCTTCTTTCCGTGCATCAAGCAGTCCAGCTCTTTCCCAGATCGACCAGCTCCATGCCTTCACAGTAGGACCGTGGCCTTGACACCCTTACCTAGTTTCAAAGGGGAACATTATCACATAATGAACCTAGAGGAGCACCTGGTAGTTTCATGAAAGTTTAATTGAAATCTGTTGTAGTAGTAGTTTATGCTTTATTAATAAAAATGCAGGAAAAAGCTACCTCACAACGTTAAAGAAAGTCAAAGACATACATGGATCTGGATCTACTCCAAAATTTGATGATTTCTTCCATGGCACATGTGCCACCCTTCTACCAAGTTTCATTAAAATCTGTGTAATAGAGTGAAATGGTGAAAAAAGCCCCATCTCACAATGTTAAAGAAAGTGAAAGAAATTCTTGGTTTGTCTCTTTATCAGGATCCATTCCAAAACCTAATGGCGTCCTCCCTGCTGCGTGCCCGACCCACCCACCGAGTTTCAGGAAAATCCATCACATGGTTTTCGTGTAATCGTGCTAAAAGACAGACAAACAAACAGATGCCGGTAAAAACATACCCCCCCCCCAAAACACACAAACACAGTCAAACACTCACTGTGGGAGTCCTATGGGAAGCCAGTTGCTGCAGAAGTGGGAAGGGCGTCCAGTGAATGGGTTCCACAGGCCAGCTACAGACAGACAGGTCACTGGCCTTACCTGAGTCCAGCACACCATCCCCCAAGCTCGCCTCACTTCCCCTCCAACCATACTGAGAGCTACAGGGAATAGATTAGTTGTAGTCCATGGATTAGTTACACATTCACTGTCCATTAATGTAGGTGTGTGTACAGTAAATACTTACAAGCATGCATTTACAGTTTGTCAAAAAACATAAGGACAAAAAAGCTAAAGGTTAGGAAAGGGCCAGAAATGTAGTTCATTCATTGATCTTGAATTATATTATGATATTATACATTTATATGATATTTAATAACTTGTGTTTTACACATTTATTCTACACATATTATGTGAAACAAGCAACTAATGATACAAAAATATTTCATAGTCACTAAATTGTATTTATTGCATTGTTAAAGTTGTATTTAATAGTTGGAGTCAATCAATATTTCTATACCAACAATGAATTAAATGATTATGTAAAATAGGAAAGGTTGTGGTGAGAATATCAAACACACAGAATTGTTACCAAACTCAGCTCTACAGGCCTGGCTTTTTTTAGCATGTTTCAGATGTAAATACCATCGGAGTCGCTTTAAGATGCAGGCAGCTGTTTCCTAGGTGATGAACATAGTGGGGCAATTAGCAGCTACAGAGTCAAATATTTTCCATGAGAGTTCTAGGAGTATTTATAGGAGAGCTAAAAGAAGAATGAATATTTGATTTACATTCGTCGCTTGGCCAGAAACATGACATCAGAGTAACGTGATTGTTCCCAGTGTCTTTGAAATGTGATATTGCTGCTGGATGTGTATATAAGCGACTTGTTTGCTAACAGGTTTCCCCAACAGCTTAGTGTGCTTAAACGTCATGGTTGTGTTCATACATCGTTCTGCTGCCCCTAGGTGGCAAAATAATGCATACTATTTATCAGCTGTTTGCAAGAACCAAATCACACAGTTAAACAGCTCAATGAAACAGATATTATGAGTGTATAAATATAACACCAAATGCTGCTTTTACTGATTACTGTAGTAAATGATCCAACACTTAATGACAAATGTCTCTAGTACTAAAACAATGGTACTGTAGAGACCTTTTAGCTGCTATGACCTGCTTCAAACGTGATGCATATCCAGACACCAGCTTCTGGCAGCGTTCCTGAGGAATCTTAGCTCATTCCTCATGAGCAAAGGCCTCCAGTTCTGGTATATTCCTGGGTTTACCTGCTGCAACCATCTTCTTCACATCACACCAGAGATTTTCTATGGGATTCCAGTCAGGCGACTTGACGGCCTCTAGATGATCCAGGACTTCTTCTGAAACCAAGCCTTGGTGGACTTTGAGGTCTGCTTGGGATCATTGTCCTTTTGGAACGTCTAATGATGCCCAAGCTTCATCTTCCTCACAGATGATGAGATGTTTTCTTGTAGGATTTCTTGATACTTGATGGAATCCATCTCTCTACACGCTGCTGGTTTCCAGCGACCGAGGAAGCAAAACAGCCCCGGAGCGTCACAGAGCCACCATAGGGTAGGGTGTTCTTTTCAGCATCAGCTTCATTCTTCCTCCTCCAGACGTACCGCTGATCCACAGGCCTGAAAGTTATAGTTTTGTTTCTTTGCTCCACAGAACAGCATCCCAAAACGTATGTGTCTTATCTTGGTGGATTAGAGCAGATTGGAGTCGACCTTTCTTGTGCTTTTGGGTCAGCAGTGGTGAACGTCTTGGAGGTCAGACATGGAGCCCTGATGTAAATTTAGGCCTCAACAGAAAAAACTTTGGGTCTCTACTGCTTAAGTACGTCTATGAAGGTTGGCTCAGTGTTTTAACATCTAATTGTCAAATGTGTGCTTTTATGAGGGATGCTACTTTTTTTTATTTGATCATTTGATCATTGCACTGATCTATTTAAACTGTTCTGGTTTGATTTGGTTCCTGCAAACAACTGAAGAATAGCATACTTCGCAAATAAACCTAATAATACAATGGGGCTTTAATCATGTTGCTTCCACCTGTATGTACATTAAGTAAATGTTCAACTTCAAGCAAGCAACTATGAAGTGTCTTTTTCTGTTTGAGTGATGTAAGATTGCAGGTTTTCTCTGTGCCTGTGGAACTTATTTGTTTGCTCAACAGGCCCATCTTAACATTTTCTTAGTAACTGCATCAGAAGACAGCTGATGTGTGGTCACTATACTGTGTCCTGTTGTCATGCCAACACGGTGCTGGATATGTATGCAGCAGACGATCTCTTCAAATCCAGCCTATTTAGGCAGACATTTTGTTCTGTCTATCATTAGCAGGCTAATTCTTTTACATCTCAGGGTGATGTCTGCACTGAGCTTCAGTACAGAGGTTCCAGGCAGCAGGCTGTATTTAGCTTACTTGTTTTTATCTTGTTCATTACCTCTTTAATGTCTCTTTACATGGTGTATATTGTATGCATGTTGTAATATGTGTTTCAAGTTGATACGTGAATTTCACCTGATGGCTAAAGACAATTTTTCCTTTAAACAAACAGAAGGAGGACAGACTGACATTTGCCCCCTGCAGGATCTGATGCTGTCTAGCATATTACCCATTAATGGTAAATATTGGACATGTGCATGCACCTGTGGAGGTAGACTGTATTGATACGTGCCCCGTGGCTGGGGCAGGTGGAAGCCAGCGACAGCGTGTCATCATGGTAACAGCAGGGGTGGTCAAGTGTCGGCAGGTGCATTAACTCATCGGAGCGTGTAAAGGCAGGATTATCGAGTGAGTCTGCAGATCCTGCCCACGAACGCAACCAGAACCGTCCTGACAGCTCATCAAAATGGTTGAACCTGCGATAGCTGCACACACAACAGATCAGATCAACAGATCAGGTGAGGTTCAATGTTCACAGTATAACACACTATTTATCGGATCTGCTTCAATTTCATCTGGGTACACTGCAAAAAAGGAAATTCAAGAAAGGAAATTAGTCTTATTTTAAGAAAAGTAATCTTGTCAAGCATGTATTGCATTCGAAAAAGTAATCTCATTACTGTCTTCATAAGCTAACACTGAGCTCGATTTAACCAATGACAAGGCACAACAGTGGTAATATGTGTAGCACTGTCGCCTCACAGCAAGAAGGTTCTAATCCATCTAAACACCTGCCACTTTTTTGTGTGCTGTTTACAAATGATTCATCTTAGATTATATATATACACATATATATTCTTAAAGTCCACTCAGAGATTAAAATACTAATTTTGAGTAAGTCTATTTTAAATAACTGAGTTTTCACTGCTCATATTAAGCATTTCTGTCTTGTTTTAAGGCCTATTATGGTCTTTCAGCGGCTAGACTTTTATGCTAGTAGGGCTGTTTTTGCAGTGTGTGAGTTCAGGTAAATATATTTCAAATATACATGATTAACAAAAGTCAACCAATGGGAGTGAGAGGTAACCCTTTGCGATGTGTGGCCACTTCCTGATAACATATCATATAAAATGACTTCAGGAAATTCTCCTATTGAGAAACTAAAGGTCTGAGTCCACCTTCCTTTAGACACAACACACACTTGTAGGTGTTAAGCAGACAGTCTGAATTTACAGCTCATCCTCAGACTTATCACTGCCCATCTGAACTCCCTCTATCTGTATCAAGTTAATCTCAGGACTAGGTTGAAACTACGGTGTCTCAGCAGAGAGGGGCATCATGTAGACAACTAGCAGACTTACACAGAGTGGAGGAGTTGATTCCTCCAGACTTCACTTGGAAGATAACTGATATTAACAACAACAACAACAACAATAATAATAATAATAATAATATTAATAGAGCAAATATTCTGAGAGCTACATCCAATTTATAGGCTATAATATTCATACTTTGCTTATAGGTTTATTGATGTAATGAGAACTATCATGTATAAATGACCAAAGACAGGAGGTCAACCTTTAAGATATTTTGAGGTGGATGACAGACATTTTGATTCATCATGGAAATGAGTGGGGTTTGAAGTCCTGTCTTACAACGCATTTATTTCCGACTACCCTTACAAACGTGTCATGATGACAGTGAACGTTTCACAGTACATATGACTGACGTAGGCGACTGCTTTGCAATATTTGTGTACTTATCCAGTGGGTGGACATTTGGTCTCAACTTTTGCCCAGAGTCTACAGCACAGCATTCATCTCAGTATGCAGAACTCTGGTCAGACAATGCCACCTAGCAGACATTACTGTAATTACAAGTACTTTATTTGTAATTGTGCTCATCTCACTGTCATGTTTTCCCCTTCCTTGATAACACCACATGATCTCCCCTAAGGTTTCACCATGTGTGTTCCATTACTGTGCGTGTTAACATGTGTGCTCCATGCTTTGTTTCCTGTAACGTAGTTGATGAGTGTACATCACAGAGTGGGTGTGTACCTGCTCCGAGTCTGATCCACTTTGGCCTGGATCAGAACGGCACGGTAGCGTCGCACTGCCACAAACGCCAAAACACCAATCACTGTCACAACGATGAGTAAGATGGCGAGACAAGTGCCCACGAGACGCGCATGAGTCATCCTCATGTCACACCTCTGACCCATGTACCAGAAGTCTTCTCCTACAAGGCAGCTAATACACAAACGGAAAGGAGATGCACAAAACCTTCCTGATTGGAGGACGAGATACAAAATGAGTTTACAAGCATGCGCGCCTCTGTGTGTTCTTACCGACAAACTGGAAATTGACCCGGGTGGTGTGTACAGATACCATGGTGGTGGCAGTGGTCAAAGTGGCAGACAGAAGAACAGCTATAGTTTGAAGTGCCAGGCTGGGACACACACCTGTAGCCTGCTTGGCACTGCAGTAACCAGTCGCACACATCACCCTGCAGACCTGGAAGGATGACATGTTCAAGGAGGAGACTGGTATTATTTTACATTTTTCATTGTTGTCAACAAATCACATAAAAAATGTACAATTAAACCCAACACTGTTAGTCAGCCTGCATACATTCTGCCTTCCCTCTGCTGTCACTTCCAAACCCATTTGACTAGTTTACAAAGTGAAAATGCAAATCTTTAAAAATGCTGAAAAAATTCACAAATATGTAGTTTTATTTCTTCAAAAGGAAAAACGGTATTCAATTTCAATGTCACTGTAGAGCGCATACGTCCGCCAAGACCTTTCAGTCCCCTTTAATTCAGTCAAGACATCCAAAATCAAACCCAGAGCCCTGTAACCATAATTTAATGTTACTGGATTTGTAACAGCCAACCATTTAAATGTGTAGGATCCAGACTTTTATTTGGATTAGCACCAAATTGCAGACATTCATAGAAACCAACCCCCTAAATATGCCTGATCTTTTCATCAAATGGCATGAATTATTCCCAGAGAAATAAAAGAAACAATTAAAAAAATGAAAATGTTAAAGAAAGTGAAAAAAAAATACTGGATGTACCCCTTTATCCAGATCTGCACCAAAATGTAATGGGTTTATACTGGCCTCAGACCCACCCTCCCACCATGTTTCATGGAAATCCATTAGGTAGTTTGTGCATAATCCTGCTGACCAACCAACCAACCAACCAACCAACCAACCATAACCTCCTTGGCAGAAGTAAAAATACCTGGATACTGCAGTTTTTAGCAAATGATAGTCAATCAGGAGGAAATAGTACATTTGATGGGGACTATTTTCAACTGTGGATCTATACAAATTTGGTGCACTGGTGTGTATTCATGACAGCATCATAATGACAGAACATGCCACCGAGTGTAGCGTGCATGATGACACTTGAAATGTGTTCAGGGTACATAAACCATATTTGTTATGTTTGTTGTGGGTTTTTTTTAAAGAAGAGGCTGATTGACTGTAAAAATCTAAAATATTACCAACATTGTCATTTAAATGTTACTCGTATGTCAATGTTAAAACAAAAGCTGAAGTATTTTGCAGATGAAAATTAACAAAAAATAAATATATAGAGCTTTGGAAGGATACTTAATGTAACTTGGTGACTATATTTCCATGCAGAGATGGTCGAGTTTTGTTGATACTGTATTATTTGATGCTCTAAACGAGTATCCCCATTGACCCAAAGAATCTGACAACAGAATACACAACAATCTAATTTGTCCATCAGCAAAGAGTGCAAAAATAACAGACAGGAAGTTTCTTGGTTCCTCACCACCAAGAGATTTGTCAACATCTAAATGCAGCCGCAGCTAATGGCCCAATGGGAATTTGTCTGGCAAACACCAAAGGAGTAGGATGATTACATGCCATAGTAACAAATTTAATACTCGAGTAAGCCAGGCACGTGAATCAGATCCCAATCTAACCAAGTTATGTTTACACGAGTCTGCTTTTAACTGGGTTAATTAGGTAACTAGCTTATGACCAGAATTCCCCTTCAGGTAACTTTATCTCTAACGTTGCAGAGATGTCAGGGAATGAGGGCAGAGCGGTGAAGAAACTGCACTGAAAACCTCACGACACTCAGGGTGCCTCAAAATTTAGAAATCTTTAATTAGCTGTCTACATATTTATAGATAATGTGCTGTATGTATTGCTGTTAATAGGTAAGCATCTCAACCCAGGCCTACCTCCTAGTGTGATGTTGGTGATTTTGGACGATCTGAAGCTCCTCCCGTCCCGAACAGCCTGAGCCAGTCCTGTTCGTTCCAGCAGTGACGTGGGTCCAGTCGTGTTGAGCCACTGCAGAGCCTCACTGGTTTTAAACTCTAACGGACTCTGCACTGCATGGCCACTGGAACAACACAACAGTACATTCACCTGAGTTCCACTCTTGTACGGCCATAATATCCTAATCCTAACATTTGCTAACTAGCCTGCAATACCAAGTACAGCTGACACTGATGGGAATGTTATTAGTTTAGCAGGTATTTGGTCATAAACCAAGTTATTGAACACATTTTAAGTTTGACATAGAGATGATGTGGGAGAAAAGTTAACGGATAACAAACGTCAATCATCCCTATGAGACATGAATATCTACACAACATTTTGTACCAAGCCATCTATTAGATAATGAGATATTACCTAAGATGAGTGAAAACTTTGAGTTGCTAGTGCAGCTTCATGAGAAGTTAGGGGTCATAATCTGGTAACCATGGATATTTGTACCAAATTTCATGGTAATGCATTTGTTGACTTATTTCCAATTGGACCGTAGAGGTGGCCTGACTGACAGACTAAATCTGCCATCCCATTAACATGGCTAAAAAGAGCAAGGACATGTTTGATGTCTTATTAGGGAAAACAACTGCAATTTGAGAAAGAGGTCAAACATGTAAACAGCCTTTTTGAAGCCATTTGGAATATATATTTTTTTAATTTAGAAGATTTTAAGATTGCCAGGTATTTTTTCTCTGAATATTTAATGCTTACCTCTGTGACTTCAATTAATTAGTAATGCAAGAGAGGTACAAATGGGCTAAATGCAGCTTAGCTACACATGTGCAATCTGCAACATAGGTTCTCAACTTTTTGTAACAAAAGGAACCCCTGTGATTGTTCAAATTTCCAAGGACCACCTTGCCAAATAAATGAGAATAAAACATCACAAAAAGGAGAAAAAAAAAACTCTGTCAGGAAGCTTGTCTCCTACATTACGAGTAATGCATTTAGTGTAACTGCATCCAAGGGAACGTTATCCTGCTAACAGCAGCAAAACATGTTTGTGTCAGGATTGGAGTGGTGATATTCAAGCGTGACCGGTCATTGAAATGATGTCTTTTAATTTGAATTTCCTAAAGAAAAACATTAACTTTGTAAATTACCTACAAACAATAATTTAATTTTTAACCATTTTACAGTACGACTGCCTCCGTGGCCTGCTAGATAGCTCTCTGAGGCCCACCGGTGGGCTGCGGTCAACTGGTTAAGAAATCCTGCTCTGTAAGACCTCACCTACTCCAGACTCCAAGCAGCCTGCTGAACCCTGGGGCTCTCTGTAGGTATGGCTCCAGCTGAAATAAACAAGAAATCACAACTTGACAGCAGCTGACAAATAAATTCTACATCCATTCTATAATAATAATAATAATAGTACTTTTGTGTCTGTGTGTGTACTGTACACATAATCTCTCACCCAAGCAGTCGTGTCTTCCTCCAAGCCTGAAGTAAAAGCCGATCTGGACTCTTCTACAATGATTTGCAGCAACAGATTGATTGACTCCACTGGCCAGAACAAGCAAATAATTCTATTACAACAGGCGTGGAAACCCCAACCTATTCTTTAACTAGTAGAATGCTCTAAAGTCCCTTTTCATTAAATTAAACCCTAAACCAAATTCCAACAGGACATGTGTGCCATGAAAACGACTGCCCTCAGAGTTCTGTTAAACTAAGTGAAAAGAAATCATGGTCCCACCTCTTTATCTGGATCTACCGTTTTTTGGCACATGCCCAACTCTTTTTGTTTGTTAACATGTTCTAAATTTCTTTGATTGTATTGAACTTAAAACACAATCAATAAACATACTGTTGAGAAAAATCAGTCATTGTCTGTGCGTAGTAGATGAAACAAAACAACAGTACTATACAAATACTATATACAAATATATACAAATACTATATACAAATACTATATACAAATATATACAAATACTATATACAAATATATACAAATACGATATCTAAATATATACAAATATATACAAATACTATATACAAATACTATATACAAATATATACAAATACTATATACAAATACTATATACAAATATATACAAATACTATATACAAATACTATATACAAATATATACAAATACAATATCTAAATATATACAAATATATACAAATACTATATACAAATATATACAAATACTATATACAAATATATATAAATACTATATACAAATATATACAAATACTATATACAAATACTATATACAAATACTATATACAAATACGATATATAAATATATACAAATACTATATACAAATACTATATACAAATATATACAAATACGATATATAAATATATACAAATACTATATACAAATATATACAAATACGATATATAAATATATACATACCTCTGATGGCTGCAGGCTCATCTGGCACAATGTAGAACTTGGGCAGTGTCTGAGTAGTTGTGGAGTTCCAAGTGGGTACAGAGGTTAAAACATGCAGTGTGAGTGTTGTGTGGTTCTCCTGGCTGGGATGAGGGCTTGTCCAGGGCGGAGGTTGCATTGTGGGAGTTTGTGAGGTTGTGCTGCTGTAATGCAAAGTCTCATCCTCCTTCTCTTCATTTTCTAGATCTACCTCTCTATGACCACGTGAATAATCTGATTTAGCAGGTATGAGTGAGAGCAGAGAAGTCTGCGTAGTAGTGCTATAATTGTTGGTCTGTTCATGCGTAGCTGGGACAGCAGTGGATGGTGTGTGTGAAGATGTAGTTTCGATCGTTGATGTCTGTGTGGGTATGGGCATGGTGTTGTAGTCGATGAGCGGTGTGTGAACAGCAGATTCAGGGGTTGTGGGGGGTGATGGCGATGATGTGTGGGTGAAATGTGAGCTACCAGAAAATGTGGTGTGTGACTGGAGTGTGTATGAAGGTGTAGATGAGTGTATGGATGCACTGGATGACAAATGTGGAGCAGGAGTCAGTGACTTTATGGGGGAATGGTCACCTACGACGGTGAAAGCTTCAGTGTCAGCAGAGGATCCTGTGGAGGCTGAGCTCTGGACTGCATCTCCCAAAGTCTGTGCTGCTCTGGGTGAACCTGTCAAAGTCCAGTTAGCAAAGTCGGTGATGTCAGGCGATGACGGGATAGTGTCGGTAGTCATGGATTTATTAATAAAGTTTCTTTGCATTCCTTCTGTTGCTGTTTGTGTCTCCTCTTTATTTGCCTGTGTGAATGAAGAGAAAGTGTGAGGATATGAGGAATTTGTGGCGCTCTCTGTGTTCTCTGGAGAGTTTGTCTGATTCAGTGGGGAAGAAGTGAGAGTGTGAAGCCTCTCTGTGTTTTGAGATTTATCAGAGGATGCAAACGCAGAGGTTTGACTGGTAGCATCTGATGCGGTGGATGCAAATGAGTCAGTCTGACGAATGTTTGGACGAAATGAAGCAGCCTCCGTGGTACCAACGGCAGTGTCAAGCGCTGTGATGTGGGTGGTGGATGGATGAACCCTGTCAGGGCTCTGAGAGAACGATGATGGAGTGGGTTCAGTATCTGTGTGTAGACTGCTTGAGTCACCCTGTTGTGTTTCGGTTGGTGATTTTAAAGGGTCAGAGGTGGGGGCAGGGGTCATATCAGAGTCCGCTGATTTTAAAGGGTCAGAGGTGACGGCAGGGGTCATATCAGAGTCCGCTGATTTTAAAGGGTCAGAGGTGAGGGCAGGGGTCATATCAGAGTCCTGTGATTTTAAAGGGTCAGAGGTGAGGGCAGGGGTCATATCAGAGTCCGCTAATTTTAAAGGGTCAGAGGTGACGGCAGGGGTCATATCAGAGTCCTGTGATTTTAAAGGGTCAGAGGTGAGGGCAGGGGTCATATCAGAGTCCTGTGATTTTAAAGGGTCAGAGGTGACGGCAGGGGTCATATCAGAGTCCTGTGATTTTAAAGGGTCAGAGGTGAGGGCAGGGGTCATATCAGAGTCCGCTGATTTTAAAGGGTCAGAGGTGACGGCAGGGGTCATATCAGAGTCCGCTGATTTTAAAGGGTCAGAGGTGACGGCAGGGGTCATATCAGAGTCCTGTGATTTTAAAGGGTCAGAGGTGGAGGCAGGGGTCGTATCAGAGTCCGCTGATTTTAAAGGGTCAGAGGTGAGGGCAGGGGTCATATCAGAGTCCTGTGATTTTAAAGGGTCAGAGGTGGAGGCAGGGGTCGTATCAGAGTCCGCTGATTTTAAAGGGTCAGAGGTGACGGCAGGGGTCATATCAGAGTCCGCTGATTTTAAAGGGTCAGAGGTGACGGCAGGGGTCATATCAGAGTCCTGTGATTTTAAAGGGTCAGAGGTGGAGGCAGGGGTCGTATCAGAGTCCGCTGATTTTAAAGGGTCAGAGGTGATGGCAGGGGTCGTATCAGAGTCCTGTGATTTTAAAGGGTCAGAGGTGATGGCAGGGGTCATATCAGAGTCCTCTGATTTTAAAGGGTCAGAGGTGATGGCAGGGGTCATATCAGAGTCCTGTGATTTTAAAGGGTCAGAGGTGGAGGCAGGGGTCATATCAGAGTCCTGTGATTTTAAAGGGTCAGAGGTGGAGGCAGGGGTCATATCAGAGTCCTGTGATTTTAAAGGGTCAGAGGTGATGGCAGGGGTCATATCAGAGTCCTGTGATTTTAAAGGGTCAGAGGTGATGGCAGGGGTCATATCAGAGTCTGCTGATTTTAAAGGGTCAGAGGTGACGGCAGGGGTCATATCAGAGTCCTGTGATTTTAAAGGGTCAGAGGTGACGGCAGGGGTCATATCAGAGTCCTGTGATTTTAAAGGGTCAGAGGTGACGGCAGGGGTCATATCAGAGTCCGCTGATTTTAAAGGGTCAGAGGTGACGACAGGGGTCATATCAGAGTCCTGTGATTTTAAAGGGTCAGAGGTGAGGGCAGGGGTCATATCAGAGTCCTGTGATTTTAAAGGGTCAGAGGTGGAGGCAGGGGTCATATCAGAGTCCGCTGATTTTAAAAGGTCAGAGGTGGAGGCAGGGGTCATATCAGAGTCCGCTGATTTTAAAAGGTCAGAGGTGAGGGCAGGGGTCATATCAGAGTCCACTGATTTTAAAAGGTCAGAGGTGGAGGCAGGGGTCATATCAGAGTCCGCTGATTTTAAAAGGTCAGAGGTGGAGGCAGGGGTCATATCAGAGTCCGCTGATTTTAAAAGGTCAGAGGTGAGGGCAGGGGTCATATCAGAGTCCACTGATTTTAAAAGGTCAGAGGTGACGGCAGGGGTCATATCAGAGTCCTGTGATTTTAAAGGGTCAGAGGTGGAGGCAGGGGTCATATCAGAGTCCTGTGATTTTAAAGGGTCAGAGGTGAGGGCAGGGGTCATATCAGAGTCCTGTGATTTTAAAGGGTCAGAGGTGGAGGCAGGGCTCATATCAGAGTTAAGTTGGCCTGTGCTTCGCTGGCTTCTCCAAGAGTGGGGTAGCTTCTCTCCAGGTGCCGCACTATCAGCTCCGCTATGTGGGCTAACGGTGGTACTGCTCTCCCATGGTGTCCAGGATGGTAGCTCTGGCACAGAAGAGGTGAGATTTGGGATGTTGGAGCTGGACACATCTGGGTAAGATTGTGTGGTTTTAGATAGTGTCTGCATATCTGTGCTAAGCATGATGTTGGAGCTACTGGGTGTTGCATGTTTCAAACCCATCTGGGTTTGAGGGATCTCATTGCTTGTGTTTGTTTCTGTGTTTGTTGGGTGTGATGTGTCAAACTGCTGAAAATAAGGGCGTGTTCTCTCTCTAGCAGACACAGGCCCATCAGTGAGGTGAGCAGCTCCAGATGTTTCCGCTTGATTGTTTGGTTCTTCCTCAGGAAGAGGGATAGTTTCCCTATCGGCTCTCCCAGACACAGAGAGTCTGTGAAGGGGTGAGGTGGGGTGCAGCAGCCCCTGGTCCTGAGAGGAGGGACTAGAGGCAAACTGAGGCCCAGAAGTCCACTCCTCCAGGCCTTCGTAGAGGCGACCTCTGCCCCCTTCCGCCCCTCTCACCACCTCTTGACCAATGGATGCAGTCCTTGTAAAGGTGGTTCCTGGCTGAGACTGATGTACAAGGTCTTGACCTGAATGTGGTCTGGACTGGAACTCTGAGGAGGTGCTCTCATTTTCCTGGACTGGATGACGGGGACCAGACAGAAACAGAAAGGCACAGGGTGAGGAGGGACAGAATGGAAATCACAACAACATAACATCTCTGCCTCTCATTCCAGAGTGAGAGAGATAAGAAGTTTCCGACAGACAGACTTTTGAACAAACCACAGCGTGTTTCCACAGTTATACACCATACGACATTCGTTCTCTACTGTAAGCAAAAAACACTTTTCATGTATTCACTGACAAAAAATTACCACAATTAGATCAAACTTCTGAACAGGGTGCACAAACTAGTGGGCCATACTGACTCAATGAACTAAACTGGATAATTGAGTAATGGTCTCTCACCATCATAGGACAGCTGAACTGCATTTGAGGAGAGTCCTGCTCCTGTCCAAGAAAGGCTGGCTTTGTCTCCATCACAGCCGAATAACGGTGCTGTCCCCCCAATCTCAAGAACACGATCTTCCTCATTCCAAAAACATCGCACAGATATGCTCGAACCACTGTCCAAGAATACCAACTTTAAAAGCACCGTCCGACCCTTAGGGATATTTATGATCCAAGTGCAAACTGAAGCTGGTAGGATTTTGTCAGACTGCTGGTTTGAGGGGTTGAGTCTGTTGAGTCCAGGTACAGTGAGATTGACGTGACCAGCAGGCTCTTGGTCCAGGCTGACGTTTCCACCGCAGCCGTGGTGCAATAGGGCCAATGTTTTATCTGAGGAAAGAAAACGCATTCGTAAAAGAAGACGTCTCTTTGCCGTAGAACTCTTGACCTCGCTGATCTCGAACCCATTTATTTATTTATTTAAACATTTATGGATTTAAGTTGTGGGCGTTTCCACAAAAGGGGTATTTTCATTTCTCAGATGATTTCATTTGAATTGACTCATTTGAAAAGGTCAAAAGAATTATTTTAAAAATTAGATTCGAAATAAACCTTTGTGTAACATTAAAATATTTCACCTCTATTATCATCCTGTCTGATAATCTGATAACCCCTAAGATTAAGACAAGTTACCACAAAACTCAACTCTATGTAGAAACCTGGCTACCTATCACCCATTATCCCCCGACATTAAAATATTATATACATACACACATATATAGTACATAGTCATCAGTGGGTCTGTGTCCATCCTTCATCATTTGTTGTTCAGACCATATCTCACAAACTATCTTTTTCTAGCTTCACCAAACTTTACACATACATATTAACCATAATAAGTAGTTGTACCTTTTGATATTTTGAATTCTATACTATTTTATTTTTGTGTGGTTTCTCTAGTAATGTGTTGTTTTAGAAGACTCAGAAAGGTGGTCATTTTGTCCAAGCATATCTAACAAGCTACACTGTAGCTTTACCAAAGTTTACACTTAACCATCATAAGTAGTTGTACATTTTAATATTTATATTTTCCTACAAATCTTTTTTGTTGTTGAGTTTTCCATGGAAAGATGATTTTAAGGCGACTCTGAAGGTTGGTCATCTCCTTAGAATATCTAAAAAATAATTTCATTACTCTACTCTACTATATCACAATGATTCATGTTTTAGGGGATGTTTAGGGGATGTGTCATATTCAGATGAGACTTGTTTCATACTAACAACAGAGCAGCACTGTTGTTGACTTGATGTTAAAGGAGCAGATTATGAAATAAGTTTCAAAAACGTGTCCAATTAACAGTGAAAATAAATGAATGGGCAGATTTCCTTACCTGTTGTGATAATAAAAAGCAACAGACAGGCGTGGAGCTGCATTTCCAATCCTGAGACATTTCAGAGTCTGAGACCCTATAAATCTCAAATCCATGCAGGTTTTTCGGATTTACAGTAACTGCGCGTTATGATGAAGACGAGCAAATCGCAAAATGACCTCCAGTTTTCCTTGGAACAGTCCCGACACAACGGAGAGGCGTCAGAAACTTTCCTTCTCCATCATTTCCTCTACGGAAACTGCGGTGCTGTCAAGGGTATAAACACACAGTCACATAAATGAAATTCACGTGTGTCAGACAGTGTGTCCGGCGTGGCTGTGGGGTGGACAGAGAGACGGTGGGAGAGAGGATTACACCGTCTCCAGGCTGTTCCGTGCGGTCGTTTGAATAAATTGGCATTCCCAAAGATGAGAGGAAGGAATCCAGTGGTCACAGCGGGAGCTGGTTTTTACAAAGTGCGTAAACGCTACACAGGAAACCTTCACCTCAGGGAGCATGAACCCATAAAGAAACTAATATGTCCATATAAATGTGAAACACTAGTGACTTTAATGAAATACATATGGAGAACATATCTTAAACATTCATAAAAAAAGAATTTCATACTGCATGTTTAAAAAAATGATTAGATTATCCGTGACAATATTTCAATCAAATTATTTGATACACTATGTAATTTTTGTTTCAACACTAAGTTTACCATTTTGGAAGCTACAATACATAATAATATATAATAATATAATTCAATAATATAATAAATATAATTCATATATTGGCTTGTATTGTGATTTATTCTAAACAGTAGTTTTCCTATATTTGATCTGATTTTCTGATTAAATAAACAGCATCAATACTGGCATTGATACTGACCTAAAAAGCAAGTATTAAGCGCAAGTGAATAACTTTCATAACTTACATTCAACAGGAAGGCACCAGGACAACTTTAAGAGGCTGAGAATGTTGGTTTAAGTATCACGATTTGAATTTATAATATATATTATTGTCAAAGCAGTGGGAGTGATTTTGTTGCTGTTTTGTGTCATTTCATGTTTTCCTTTTTTAGAACCACACTAAAGACACTAAAAGTCTTATTGTACACAGAAAATGTAGATATTTTTGCAAACACAGCGAGGTGAATAACCACCTATTCAAGATTAAATGTTAAAGCCAACATTACAATTCACATTCATTTGGAGTGTGTTTGTGGTTGAATGGCCCCGTTTGAAGGTCAGTCCAACATTAATCTCTGTCTTGAGTGAAATAAGTGGGCCTTAGATTGTTAGATATTTAAATTATTTATTATTTATTTAAATAATAATATTTATTTATTTATTAATTATTAATTATTAATTTATTGCTAGGCTAGCTAGCTCTGATCCACATTGGACAACGAACCCAATTGTTAGCTATTCATTGCCAATAGCATAGATTATTGTCTGGTTACCAGTTTGATGAAAACTGCCTATTTCCTATGTCATATTTTATACACAGGTACTATTCTGTCTAATGCATGACTCTGAAATGCCCTTTCGATAATTTAGTGCCATATTATTTGATGTTTGAAGAAACTGAGTTAAGAATCATTTATTGAAATGCACAAACCCAAAGTGACTCGTTTATTTTGATGAGCTACAGGAATTTATTACCCATCTTGCATTATTTCATGTCATGGTTGTGTATTTGGTTTTATTATTTCCTGTTTTATTCTGAAAGTTTATTTTTCTGTATGTGTGTTTTTGTGTACACTGGTCACTACTTTTCTCATCTTTTTTGCCCTTTTTCCCCCTCTTTCCTTGTTTCATGTTTTGTGTTCACCTTTTGCACTTTCTCTTTCTTTTGTTTGTGTTGAGTCTCTCTGATTAAAGTTGTTGTGTTTCTCTTCTTCTTCTTCTTCGGGTTTATGGGCAATTGGCAACTATTGTATAGGTGTATTATCACCACCCACTGGAGTGAAGTGTGGGACAGTAGAGAAACAGGAGAAAAAAACTGAACTAAATCTTACTTCCTATACCCGTGCCCTTCAGATATTTAAGTAGGCCCCATTGCTCTTTTCCTGGATGAATTCCACAGAAAAGTCCCTAAACTACTGTCCAATTTTTCCTCCTTGTGTCGTGTCTCTGGCTCCATTCGCTCCTGACTGTATTTGTTGCACTAATACATGTTTAACAGTGTCTGGTTGATTGCAGTGTGTACATGGTTCACATAGTTGTATGTTTACCTATTCTATGAAGTGTATGGTTGCATGCATGTCCTAACCTCCAGCGAGTTATGATTATTTCTTCCCTCCGGTTCCTGCCCAGTTTTCCACCCCTGACAACTTGACTTTGTATATTGTAAAGATGTCTTCCTGTTTCACTTATGACCCACTATTGTTGCCAGGTTTATGTTCCTTGATAATCGTTTTTACCAAAGCCTTACTTATTGGAATCTTTATGTTTGTTCTTTGTGTTCTTTACCTGTGTTCCCCTTTAACTTGTCTCTGCTTGTTCTCCACTGTGATTGTCTGATTGTTTTCTCTTGCCTCCAGTTGTCTCCTCCTCCTCTGTGTCACCTGTTTGTCATTCCCTCGTTACCTCAGTATATAGTTTGCGTGTTTCTGGCCTTCATTTCCAGTTTTTTGTGTTTGATTAGAATGTCTTGTTACACGTTTCAGTTTTTCTCCCTCGTGTTCTCAGGGTTTCCTCCTGTATTTCTGTCAGTTTGTTCGGTATTGGACTCGTGTTTCATGGATCTTGCTCATGCCCTCTGTTTTGGATTGTTTGTTTTCTCATTTTTGGACTCTGTTTCTGTCTTCTGCTGTTTGCCTGATTTGAACTGCTTATCTCTTTTTTTGTGCCTTGCCTTTAAGTTTTGGAACACTTATTTACTATTAAAGTCAGTGAACTGCACCCTGTCTTCTCCTTGAGTCTCCATCTGGGTCCTCAATATATATATATTTTTCTGTCTTTATTGGACTGAGAAAGACAGCACAAAATGTACCTATTTTGTACCTTATGACAGTTTTGTTTTTATTTATGACATCCCCAAATTCTGGAAATAATGAGCAGTAAACTCTTTATATGACAGACAAAATCTCTTTCCCAATCTGGCCCCTCCACCTAAATTCAAAACATAGCATTTAATAATACACATGACTGTAATGTAACTTTAGATACTAAAAAACAGTCCAACAACAAACAGAATTTTTTTAAAAACTTTTTTTATTTAATGTCCAAAAGTTAACAAGAGAAGATTTGTGTAGCTCAGGCTTTGTTCAGGCCTACAGACCCAGATCAAGACCAGACTACTGTCTATACTAGTATCTACAGGAGGACCAGTTTCGGTTTTACACCTGAAAAGTGAGACCACTTTCTTTGGCCTGACTTTTCTGGTGTCGCCAAGTCTTGATGCTCAAACAGGGTTTTTTGCAAAGGGCTGTTTGAGGGTTAAGACTGTCCATCTGGTTAATCCTGACTGATATGAGTCTCTATTCCTGACTGTAGATCTAGAGGCATATCCTGTACCACTTTTTCTTTTGCTGGCTCTGGCTCTCGAGGTCTTCCAGCTGGGACACCATGGCCTTCCCCTTCTCCTCCCGCTCCTGCTCATTTTGCAGCAGAGTCTTCTTGAGAGCCTCTGTCTCCTGAAGGAGAGACGACTTCTCCTCCTGTCATTGGATCTGACTGCTGTCCAACTGATGCTCAGCTTCCTTAAGAGCAGCCTTCAGGGTGTTAAACTCCTTTTCCTGCTGCTCAAGCTGAGCCTCATAGGAAGCTCTGGATCTCTTTGATTGTTGTACTTTATGTGTACAGTCTGTGAAAACAAATTTCCTCTAACCAGAGGACAATAAAGAATGAATCTGAATCTGATGAGCAAAACATATAAACACACTGACCATTATAATATAATAATAATATTATACCTCTGGTATTATTTTCAGGAGATGTCGGAAGTGGCCGAAGGAAGAATCGATTAGATTTTGGTGGTGATCTGGAAAACCGCCATTACTGCACAAATGTTTTTGTCGAATAACTTTCAAACTAATAATGATATCAACAAGTTTCTAAGTGCTAGGGGTATGTTTTCAGGGTCAAAAAAATCATATTATGATGGTTATATTATCATAGAAGTACTGCTATTGGGTGTAATGAAAATATGGGGAAACCGAGCTGCCTTGGCGGAGGTCTGCACTCTCCGAGTGCTTTCCAGTTACATCTGATTTAGGGAGATTGAATTGCAGGAAATTTTTAGACATCCACTTTTTAATGTCATTGAAGCAGGACATTATGCAGGATGCATGGGAGGAACCAAGTTTCAACAAGACATACATCTGGGTATCATTTGTGTGGCAATGGAAGTCAATTCTGTGGCTACATACGATTTGCCCTAGAGATATCATATATGCAGTGAGTAAAAAGGACCAGAGAGATTAACCAATGCAGAGCCACATTACAGCCACCAATGAAGTTCTCCAGTCAGCTGATTATGATATTATGGTCCACCGTGTCAAAGGCTGAGCTGAGATCAAGGAGAATAAAATACAGTATTGGCCGGTGTCAGCTGCAAGCATTACATCATTGGGGACCTTGGTGAGGGCCAAAGATGTCGTTGTTAATCATATAAGAAATGAGTTTTGTGGAGTAGTTTTTCAGTAAAATCTTAGATAAAATGATTGAGGACAAGGTTTAGTTGTGTAGGACAAGATGTGTTTTCATGTGTGTATTTTAAATAAGATGAGTTTAGCAGGAAAGACAATGTGAGACTGCAGTCTGACTGTCATGACAGAACAGTGATGTTTTATACCAATACGGTTTAAACTTTAATTGGATGTGATGAAACAAGTTCTTAAATCACAAAGTTGGACAATTGATGGTTCTCTATAAAGGCAGCCATCAGGAAATCAAAATATAAAATGCAACATGTTCTCAAATGATGAGACGTGATATTTGATTTACAGAGAAGATAAATGTGCGCTGCAGCAGAAAGGAACATGTCATTTGATTTCAGATACACTTAAATAATGTCTTGATTATAATATTACTGAAATGGAGACATATCATACAAATTAAACTTGCATGTAGTAAAGTCTGCTAGTAGTAGAGGGAGGTACAAAGCAAAGCAGGTCTTAAGTCAATCATAGTCAAAAATAACTCCCGAGTTTCAACGGATGGAACTAATCAACAAATTTTGGTCTTGTAAAGACTCCAGTTTCAAAGAATCTGACTTTTCTGGCATATTTTTGATGGTTCAGGCTTCACAGTTAGAAATCATGTCTCCATGGAAACAACTAAAAATAAAATCAGTAGATTTATAAATTCATCATTTATTCCTTCACGTATTTCCGAACATAACTAGGACTGCAAATAAGCAACATTCAAACCACATTTCTACAATGTTTTATCACCAAGATATTAATAAAACCTGCTAAACACACCCGTCTATAGACCTCAGAGGGTTGAGAAGAATCACCAGTTTTCTGGTTTAAAGATTTTTTCACTTAGATTAAGAAATAATAGTGAAAGAAGAATTAATGAGCTGGTTTTGAGTCCATTTTACTTGACAGGTGCATGGAATGAATGTTTGACACTGATTTGAAGAGATGTGAAACTTTTCTGAGGCCTTGATCAGAAATCTGACAAAGTGTGATTAACTGACTGCACTGGTAGATAAAGTCACTTATTTTTAGTCAGAAATTACCTCCCAAAATGTAGTTTTTTTCATGTTTTCAAAGGTTTTCAGTGATGAGAACTGATCAGTGCTCGTTCCCTGATATATCCATCAATAAACAGGATCCAACAGAACTATGATCTTGCATAAACTGAGAAGTCACTTCATACATGGATTAATTCTAAACTGCCCATACAATGCACATATATAAATGAAGCATGCGTTATGTAAGTGAAAAGCTATACCTCTAATTAATACAGCTCCAAAAGTGTTTATTATAGGAGTATTTCATGTGTAACCTGTTTCATTTCTGGTTCATTGGATTTAAAGACATTAATCAACAGATTACGATGAAGACAAACCAGCAATATTTACATGGAGCATGCCACCCACAGTGCACTTCTCATTATGGAGAGGGGTTGTACTGGTGACATTTGTACCCAGTAAGGTGATAATGACAGGTCATAGTGTACAGGATCTCGATGCCCCCATTCTTGGTTCGGCAGGTGAATCTATGCGTCCCCTGTTGCAGGTATTTCACACATGCCCCCAGACGGTCGTCTCTGAGCCAGTCTTTATCCCACACTTCAATCCTCAGACCCAAGTGTGTGTCAACCTTCATAAAAACAAAAGTTTAACCAAAATAATATATATTATACTACACGTTGTGTTGACTTGCTCAGTGTTCTATACAGCGTATTGGGTTACGGTTACACATCGTGCTAACATTCCAACAACACATTGATACATATGGCATTGAAAAACAGCAATACTTACAATACATCCAACTAAAACATGCAATCAGGGCAAAAATAGATATCCAACACAAATCTGGGACACCCATCACTACCATCTATGAAACCATTAGCTTAGCACAAAGACTATAAACATGGGAAACAACCATCCTGCTCTGTCAAAAGCTAACACAATCTGCCCACCAGAACTTTATAAAGCTTATCTGTTAACACGACGCTACTGGTAACCATGCAACTTAGTTAGTACTTATCGCAGCTGGTAAATTAAGTTCAGCTGAGGCTATCTCAGTTTGAACCAGCTAGAATATAGAGTCACAGTTTTGTTTTTACCTGTTGTCTTGGGAATTTCTGTTTTAATGCGTACAATTACATTTAATGGTATGATGTTTATTTTAACTTAACAAAATATGCAGTTATTGTACATATATGGGCTTTGTGGGGCAATGTAACTTTGGATTGTTTATATTGCACAGACATCTTATTATCTCATCTTATTTTCTTCAAGAAGGCAAATAATTTCCCAAAATGCCAAAATATTCCTTTAAAATTCCTTTAGATCACACCTGTTACAGGTGAATTATGGCATTAAAGGGATTTGCTTCTCTGCCAGGGTTCAGTGGTCTTTGAGAAGATAATAAACATTTACCTTGCCCAGATCAACAACATCGTTCCAAACAGGGTAGTTTGACTTGATTATGCGAGTCCTGTGGTAGAAGGAGCCATACCACATCTTAACATACCTGTGAATTGGAAAAAGAAAAGCCAATCAATATTTGTGCATTGTGCTCAATATTCCTTCCCTCTGAATCTTGACTTGTTCTCTATGCACGCCTCAGTCTTGCCCCAACGATCTCCTTTCAGACGCCATGCTCGGACGATGGTCACCTTCAGTGTTGCCCTCCATGCCTCTTTGGGACAGCAGTCAGAGAGCAGATTGGGCAGGCCACAAGGTAATGTTGTGGACAGAGCCCTGATGCTGTTGTCCTTTAAGTAGTCCTCTATGGCAGCCTTCAGTCCACTTTTCTTTGTCCGGTCTGGTACCAGCTCGTACATTGGTCTCACAGAATAGCTAACAGCATCGGGGTAATCTTTGAGGGTTTTCAGCCAATTCCGATAACCCAGGGAGTCGTTACGGGTGAGTGAAAACTCCCCTAACCAACCTCTGCCTCCTAACACCTCTGTGTAGTGTTTGTGAAGACCAGAGCTGTAAGAAGTGGCAGCATCCTGGTTCTGTAGGATGCTGCTGCATGTCCTTAGACCAGCGGCTGGTCTGAGCTTCCCCAAGCCTAACTTGAGGCCCAGTGATAAGCAGCTCTGTGCCTAGATAACAGAATAGGACGATAATTTTGGTACAGAGTGTGTATATGTGTTTATTACCTTCACAAGACATATGTGCTACACATACCTGGTATGAGGAGAGGCCATTCAGTAAGGACAAACAGGTACGTGTAGCTGTCACTCGCCTCATTTGCCCCCCAAGATAAACCTGCAATTACATGCAATGAAATGTTTAGACAAAAGATATGATGTCGATCCTGTGAAGTAAGAAAATAAAGTGTTGTGGGTGTGTGTTTTAACCTGGCGGATATAATGAGTGCCATAGGTCTCTGTGAGCCGTCTGTACTGGTTCCTGGTGGAGGAGTTGTAGGAACCGGGCAGGGCCTCCAAATCATTGCGGAACTCGTTGCTGAGGGGGGGTCTGTTCATTACACGGTACCTTAACATAAAAAGACAGCACTATTAATTACCTGTGAATACAGACTCAGATGAACAATCTGACTTTCTGTATTGATGTGTGTAGGGGTCTCCACATTCTACAGGTAATGTCTGCAGGTGATCCGGTGTGTGCTGAAGGTGTAGCGGTCCTCTCTGCTCCTCTCTGTAGCAAATCTGTATGCAGTGGAACGGGTTCCCCCCACCTCCAGGTCGACAAACTTTTTATAGTTTAGTCCAAACTGATAGAAAGAATGTAATAAGCGTGATGCAATACAGTGTATTAAAGGATTAGTTCACACATATCACAAAAAAGCTTATTTTCAAATTCACAAGTCATTTTGTATGTGGCCGTGCACATAGATTTAGTTTGATATGATTTTGACTGAGATTTTTGCAGTCACCCAACTTGCTGCTACTGAGTTTTGTTATATCTTTAATTACTGTTTTAAACAGTACGGTACCGTTTTTTTTAATGTGTGACAAATTTTAAGTTCTCCAGTTAAAATGGAAATAATTATTTTGTGTTCTCACCAAGTTCACACCACCTGCAAATTCTTTACGCACCTCAGTTATACACAAAGTCAATGCAAAGCATGTTCTTATGATTTGAAAATACTTAACTTTAGCAACTTTTTCAGTGCACTGAGCATCACACCCTTTCTACCTACCTGAAACTACCTGAAATGTTTGGATGATAAATAGTTTTTTTTAGTTACTAATTTAACAAAAACAAATGATCCCACATTAATATATTTGTTTTCACATAAAATATGGGATGTAACAGTTCATCAAAATGACATAACTATAAGTCAGACTGAAAAATATGCAGTATACATAAAGTTTCCATTAATACTGATATGATGTATGCTACATTTGTTTCAACAAAAGCTGTGAAATGTTTATTACCTTCCAGCTGCTGCTGTTGGTTCTGGTTAAACTTTCCACCAGTGAGCTGTGGACACAAAAGTCACAATAAATAACAATCACGATGAAATTTGTTAAATTTCCCAAAACATGTTTTTTCAGACAGAAAATACAAACGACACTATTTGAAAATTCACAGTGATACATTTAATAGATAAGGCCAAGTATATGGGATATATGGGAGTCTGTGAAATGAGACACTTAATTCTAAGCGCTCTGAAAAGGAAATGATGCCCAATTTTAAAATCTGCCAATGTGAGCAAACTTTCACCACTGTTTCCTAAAGTTAAGATTCACATGGAAAACTTGTGAACTTAAAATCAGAGCCTAGAATATAAACACAACATAAAGGCCATTGATATGAAAGCATATTCAAAGAAAAGAAGTTCCCATTGAGAAGAATGACCCACTGAAGAATAAAATGCTATTGTGTGGTAATTGCGACAACACTAAGACTAATTTCAACTCCTCGATATATTGCACTGCACTGCTTTCTTTCTTTCTTTCTTAATCTTATTTTGTATTTCTCTGCAAAGTAAGAAGTGACTAAAGCTTTAAAATAAATGCGACAGAGTAAAAAGTACAATATTTGCCTCCTTTGAAATGGAATTACCCAAGTAAAATATGACAATTTCATTGAAGCACAAAACTTCAATAGGTGTGCTCAGTCAGCTGGTTTCCAACTTTGAATTCCAGATACACTGACGTAAGACTAAAAACAAGTAAAGTATCAGATTTTGACATTTTTGACCAATCACTATTTAAAGGCTGAGTTATCTTCATTTTGGCTTCAGTAAAGATGGGTAGATGTTAGGAAGTGGTGACTCTGTTGAGGCTCTGGTATAAGAAAATGAAGAGATTCTGACTCTATATCACAGAGTACCTGACGGAGCTGTGTACGCTGCCGTAGAGATAAGTATTGCAGCTACTGTATGCACGCCAGTCCACTGTAGAAACTGGCAGCTGAAAATAAAGGTGAGAGTACTTAACATGTAAGCCATACGTGTGTCACATCACTTCTCTGCAGTAGTTAAATACATAGTAATTCCATTACTTTTTGCAGCCTGTTGCCTTGATGAGGGTTGGAGTAGAGAGTACATGTGCCTGCTGGGGTGAGGTAGGTCTTCACGTCAATCAGGTAGCCTCCTGTACGCTGCAGGGTGACCACGTTAAAACCCTCCCCAGCCAGGTTGTGGCCCGGCACAAAGGGAGCGGCCTGGCACTGGCTGTGGTTCCCGATCCGAAAGGAGAGAACAGGAGAGTGGTACTCCACAAAGAGGAGGAGACTCAGGAAGAGAAAGGGTGGGGTTGATGAGGAGATCATGGCTGGAGCAAAAGAAACAAAGAAATATTTCAGAGAAAGACAAAGAGAGTAGAAAAAAAGTCTGTGAGCGCATATTCAGCTGTAATGTATTTATCAATTCAATTTCAGGTTACTATGCTTCCTTACCAGCATGTATTGCACAAATTTAGTAAATGTGACCTAGCTTCATGCTCATCTTCTCTGAAATACAAATGATGAGCTGATGGAGGAGTTTGACAGTTCAAAAGCGGTATAATATAAACACTTTACTAACTTCAGTTATTTTTTCTGTTTTTAGTTCTTCCTCACCCTATGCTCTGGAAGTCTGTATGTAAATTGTCTCTCTCTCTGTATCTACTTGCATAATTTGTGACCATATATTTTTGAAATGTTCTGTTTCTGGTACATTTTAGTCATTGTACATTGTAGTCCTGTTGTTTCAGCTTATGTTAAGCAGATATCAAGCCTGTGCAGGTGTAGTATGGTATTTAATATGAAATGTAAAAACCTGAATCTGTGTGATTAATGTTTCTGCAGTTCAGCCAACACAAGGAGTGCACAATTTCCTCTGTTATGTAGTACATGATACTAAAAAAAACCCTCTGATAACATTGTAATGTGCCCCAGCTTTATGCTAGTCTTACAGAAAAATGTCACACGCCTAAATGGTCAGTTCATACAATTTAAAAAATACATTATTTAATAATGTAATTAATAATGTGGCAATCTCAGAAGGATATCTGAAAACAATATAATAATAATAATAATAATAATATCAAATAAATAAATGATTGAAAATACCTGTTGTAAAATTGTGTGAAAATGTAAAATGATGTGCATTATTTAAAGAATATTAAAAATCAGTATTTAAAAAAAAATTATCAATATTATCTGTTCAGGCCTCAGCAGGGTTTCTGGTTTCTCAAATACTGCTGCAGTGTGGATATTTCAAGTGAAATCTAGAGTCTCAGCTTAGGATGCTGTGACACTGTCAAGTCTGCACATTGCATTTTTATACATAAGGTCACCTGACAAACCAAATAGTGTTATTACAGATGGCATGAGCACGTACAAAAATCACAATGGATTTCAAGCTTGACTGGCAACATTTTTTCATTATTACAAGGAAGTTGAAATTGTGATACAGTAAATTCCACCCTCTATCTTGGCAATGTTATCAGTTATTAAAAGCTGTACAATATGTCTTCATTTTTGATATGCATGTACATTTGCATTTGTACTTATCTTAAATTGTAAAAATGCAGCAACAAATTCACTTTTGAATTCCCAAACCTTCCCAACCTTCGATTTATGTTGAGAAAATGTGTGTTTGTTTTTTCTTGCACCTTAAGGGATTACTTGTTCTACCAGTAATCCCAGGTGTTCTCAGCAGGGTAGTCATATGATTTAGGAGAAATGACATAATGAAAGCACAATGACTGTGTGTTCACTGGGCTGATTCTGGGTCTGTCATTTTTGTTAGGCTTTTCAAGAAACAAAAGAGATACTGCTGGAATAAAGACTGAATGACAGGTAATTCCAGTCAAGCAACATCATATCATGTTTTTTCTAAAATGATCATGTTTAATGTTTAGACACTGTAACACCTTATTGTTAAATAAGATACATTTGCAATGCCACTTTGCTATGCAGTCATATTAATGAAGTATTTACAATTCATGAGCTGCTACAGGTTTTTGTTTTTTATTTTGGTATTATTCATTTAAAAAAGACAAAGTAGTGGTGAGTGATTTTGCACTTCAATGATTTCTCTGAACTAGCGCTCCAGATGAGTTGGGGTTCTAGCCTGTGTTTCAGGGGAGGGTATATGTTTTTAGCCATGCAAGTGACATTTCTCTGCTTAATAATGTCAGTCTGTCCACGTCTTTAGTATTTGGCAGCATCAGTAGAAATAGAGACAGCAAATGAAGGGAGAGAACAATGAGAATGACATGAAACAAAGATTTGTCTTTAATTGAACTGGGTATGGTGCACTTAGAGTAAATGGTTCTGTTTTAACCTATTGCCTAAAAAAGAGGTGATGATCAAAGTAACCATGTTCTAGTCCCGAACACAAGATGCAGATAACAGATTGGCAAACTATTCTCATTCTCATTTTTATTCTTATGCTTGTCATGATCATTCTTGTACTTGTGTTAGTGCCAATTGTGTATAATCAAATATTTAAAACTGCTTTAAGTGTTGCAGTAAGTATGAGACATTGACTCTCTGCTCTTACAGGTGGCATGCAGCTTTTTTATTACCAGCTAAATTTATACAGAGCTTTTAAAATTATATTTATTGCAGAAAATATGTCCCTTGTGACTGATGCAGGGGCGGATCCAGGGGCGGGGCCAGAGGGGCACTGGCCCCAGCTGAAATCTGATTGGCCCCTGAAGTGCCCCTGTCCTGTTACTTGTCTGTCTTTTTTTGTTTGTTTACAACTTAAATACTTGACTGTGTCATGTCTTTCTCCTCTAAACTGTTGTGTATGCTGTAATTTAAAAAAAATTATTTTATATATTATGTAATTGGAAAAATTGCATTATATTTATTTATGCATCCTAGTTTAAAATTCAATAATTACTAAACATTTTTGACGTACACAATGTGCTTGAAAAAGGCACAATTTGCATAATATATTCAATTTTATGTGTCTTTACTAAAAGCTATGGAGCCAACAGCAAACAATGAATGACTGGTGAAATATTCTGTGTATCCATCTTACTGAATAAGGAAATGTGCATGAATGTTGGACATATAGTTGGCCCCTCTGTAAAACATGTGGCCTCTCTATGGCCCCTGATTTAGAAAAATTCTAGATCCGTCACTGGACTGATGTATTGTTACATATGACACTATTAGTTTGTCAGTACATCATTGTGTAAGCAGTGCTTGTAGATGAGGATTCCACTATTTTAAGTACCTGTTAACTTGACTGGTTAAGTGGCTCCCAACCTAGGGTTCAGGCCCCTCCAAAAGGTCAGAAAATCAAGTGATACAGTTCCGTTTTTCATTATTTCATTCATCTTTTTGTAGTCTGGGTTTTCACAAACAAGCAAACATTGTCATGTGCTCAGATTTACCTGATTTATCCGAATCATGCCAATATGTAGACAACACTCATCTATTGCTGTTAGAACAAAACTACTTTTGTGCTTAAGTTACTGGAACACAAAGCAATACATATTTTAAAGCTTCTGACTCATGTTTGTTTTGACAACCATGACTCACTGAAACAGTGAAATAAAGACCAGGTGACAGGGAAGTTTATACAGTTGGCTGTTTGTCAAAAAAGGATATTGTTGATAATGAAAAGTGGTGAGAAAATGGACAAATTTTGAAAGAAAAAGCTTGAAGTGAACAAGTGAAAGATAAATGAGGAAAATTAAGTTCTAATTTATTTAATTAACTGACTGTTAAATGATTGGAGTTGAAGGAACCCTAATTTGAGTGATTTCATTATCGTTCTCTTCTTATTTATATATTATATGTATCAGCAGTTCCTCACTCTTAATCCTCCAGATCAATAAATCCTCCACGTCGTAAATGTGTCCTGCTAATAGAATGTTGTGAATATTAAACATTAACCCTTCAATTGACACTTGGACATATATCCTTCAAAGACACGGCAATTTACTAAAAAAGTTAATGAGGAATTAAAAATTCACAGATGTATATTTTATCTATATATCTATAGATATAGCAAAAGTAATACCAGTACTGCTTTTAAATTTCAAAGATCTTTAATGTTATTCATATGTCAGATACTATAAGTATGCTGACAGGTAACAGATAGTCTGATCTCTTTTTTTTTTAACTTGTTGAGGTTTGGATTTGTCCTTAAATTAATTTTATTTAACTAAGATATTATATGCCCAACCTCAGCATGAACAACATCAGCTCCAGTTACTTTCCTGTCAGCCACCACAACAGCACTTTATCGCTGCTTTTTTCGCTATTTCTCTGCATTTTGCAGAAAATTATGCAGTAATTAAAATAGCAGGGACAAAACATCAGGTGTCGTAATATGCAGACGATTTATTTTTGTTCTGATGATTTTCATCCTCTTGACTCTTTCGTAAAATGTCAGTCAGAATAGGATCTGAATCAGGAGCAGGAGCAGGAGCAGGACCTACCAGGACCAGGATGAGAACCAGGACCAGGACCAGATCTAAAATCCAACAATGTATCATTTTTTTCCTTTGATCCAAAAGAATTGATCCGGACAACAGGTGTGAAAAAAACCTAAAATTCATGACACACTGGCATAAATAGACTGCACAGCCACATTGGGCCATCTGAGAGAGACCTGGATCTGGGACTGGGAATCATTGAAGATCAGTGGAGGGAGGCCCAAGAACTTATCCTCTTCTGTGTACACCAGACATGGGCTGCTGCTGAAATATGAGACATACTGCACCTATCAAAACTGAGATTATTCCTACACTACATTCATTCTGTGAATGATGTGGACAGGCACCGGCTTCATAAGCAAAAATGGTTTATTAAAGTTCTGGCAGTGTTTGCAGTGTAAGCAGTAAGAACAGAACTGTCAAATAATCAATACATGACAGATTTTATGACATTGATAATAAAAAGTCTGATTTTGATAAATTTGCAAAAGAAAATAATTTCACGAGGAGGAATTAATATGAATGAATATGCTTTATTTGATTTTGCAACCTTATAATAGATGAGGATAAACCTATGATTTTTAATTGATGAAACTGTATTATCTAAGATGATATCTGTGGCATTGCTTTTGGCTAATTGTTCTTTTTTTCCTTCCTTGGACTAATAAATGTACAAAGTATATATAACTGTATCAAAATGAAATCAAGAGGTTTTAAATACAAAACGTACTTATTGATTTATTCAGTTATATTTTAGACCCAGAGATACCACAGTTTCCTCAGTTTTGGGCTACAAACCATTTAAATATATGCTCACATTACTACTGTAAAATATCTGTTGATTAATTTGTAGGCTAGGTTGCTAATTAGCTGCTCAGCTGCAGTACATTTAACTTCATGTAAATGTACCTGCAAATGTCACAAGCATCACTCTGGTTAAAGCTGGCTATAGTCCTTACGCTTCAATACTTCTAACTTTCTATCCACGACATGTGGGCTACAGCACATGTTTATTTACTTTGTCTTTAGTTCTCCATAGTGCATTTACACGTGCAAAAACAGGCACAACAGCAAATTTGCATCTTTGCTTCACGTAGACGTTTGCATTCACCTGAATTTGCACAAATGCTTACATGTCAACCTCGTTGGATGCTCACCTGAAAGACTTGACTTGAAAATCCTTAGAGAGAAAAAATAATATATACAGAAAAGTTTGAATTAAACCCTTCAAGTGCCAAAAATTTATTGAATTATTAAATGAAGACGTCACCAACGAGACACGAATTTGGGTCGTCTGCTTGAGAAAAGACTAGCCTGTGTGTTACGGTCATATCACTAAAATACAGTTTCAACAAACGAATTCATTGTTTTGACAACACAAAAAATCCCTAAGATTTACGGGTTTTATAAGATTTTACATGTATGCAAATGTAAATACCCTAACACTACACACTACACACTTGTACAATCCATTTAAAATGGTGACATTCATTTTGACTGCAAAAAGTGATGACTACATGTGATTTTAAGGAAAGCATTTGTGAATAATGTAGCCTCCATGTGAATTTTTCACTTTGGAGATGGTTTGTAAAGGTTACACCTGTCTCCAGTCAGATAAGGGTCACAGGTCAGCGTATATTGAACCTCAAAGCCGCCTTTCTTGGCTGGACAGGTTAATGTGTGTGTCCCCTGGCTCAGGTACCAGGTACATGATCCCAGAAGGTCGTCATACTTCAAGTCCTCGTCCCAGACCTCGACCTTCAATCCTAAGTGTGTGTCCACCTTCATGAAAAAGATTTCAAACAGGAATTGGAATAACATAAAAACTGTTTCTAAGTAACAATATGTCTAATTAATTAAATATTCATTGATTAAGATCCATTAATACTGTATTATCCTTGCTGAAAATATTCAAAAGTATCAATAAAATATATGAATGGTTGGGACCACTTAGAGGCTATATAAAACTAGATGGTCTGACACCAATGGTCAGTCCTTTCTCTTAGAAATTATATTATACACAACAAATTTACAGTTGTGTTACAGTATAAGTCATTCTTGTTCCTGCTGTGAGTTGGCCTCCATCAGGGCTGCCCTTTGTCACTGATTCTGTTCATAATCTAGGTGCAGCCAGGGTCTGCTCCCAGGTGTCCGGTTTGGTGGACTCGGTATCACTTCTCTGCTTTTTGCAGATGATGTGGTCCTGTTAGCTTCATCATGCCGTGACCTCTGACTGTCACTGGGACAGTTTGCTAAAGCAAGAAAATCCGTTTGGTCAAACTAAGGGAAGATGACCTTTTTAGCAAGGTTTAGTTTGTGTAGCTACTCACTCACCCATCCTTAATGCTAATGAAAGAATACTTATAACCAACATCCATGCACATTTTTGTAACTTAAGAGAATTGGTCCTTAAGCATAACCAGTTATTTTGACTTTTTCTCTACTCAAGCTAAACACACACATCGTAAATCTGGTCTAGAATGTAAAGAGCACATAAAATATTAGGTTTGAGGCATAGAAATGGGATTACAGTTCTTTCGAGATTAGCTGTAATGAGAGGATTTACTGACCTTGCCCAGATTATAACGCGAGTTCCACCAGGGGTCGTTTGAGCGGATCATATGAGTTTGATGATGAATGGAACCATACCACATCTTGGCATAACTGTTAATAGCAGAAAACAAGGAGGGGGGGGCAACTGGTAAATGAATGCTGTTTTTTCTAAATACCAACTTAAGATCTCAGTCCTAGGCCTCGCTCTCACCTCTCAGTCCTGCCCGTTAGATCTCCTTTCAGATTCCAGCCCCTGACAATGGTCACCACCAGTGTTCCCTTCGAGGCCTGTTTAGGACAGCAGTTGGACCCAATGTTGGGAGTGTGGCCCCCACAAACTGGTTCTGTGTGTGAGTTCTTCACAGCGTTGTCTCCTAAGTACTGCTCTATAGCTGCCTCCAACCCTGCCTTCTTTGTCTTATCTGACACCAGCATGTAAACTGGCCTAAGAGAGTATGACAGGATATCCGGTTGGTCCTTAAGGGTGGTAATCCAACTACTGAAGCCCTTTGAGTCATTGTGAGTGAGGGAAAACTCCCCCAACCAACCACTGCCTCCCATCACCTCTGTGTAGTGTTGATGGAGACCAGAGCTGTAAGAGGTGGAGACATCCTGGTTATGTAGAACCTTATTGCAAGACTTTTGAGTACTAGACAGTGCAAGCTTTCCCAGGCCTACAGAGATACCCAGCGATAAGCAGGAGTGGACCTAGAGGACAGGAGGGGAAAGAAAATCATATTTGTAGTTCAATGGAAAACATGAATGGCCGCTTGAGTCAATCCCCATAGACTCCTATATAAAAATGTCCAGCAGAAATAAACATGTTAACAGTCTGGTACTGAAAATGGTTTTGGTCTCTATAACTAATTTTTCAATCCATAAAAACTCCATGGGACATGTATATTTATAGATCTTGTTTGAATATAAATAAAATATATCATAAATACATCTAATGTGTCTTGTTTATATTTCGTTAAAGGCAAGGTGCATGCATTATTTTCTTTTCATGCAAATATTGGACAAATAATATGGCTCGCCACAGATTATTACCGAAAGACTACCGATATGGTGACCTGGTGTAGCGGATAGCAGGATAGCAAATACCTCTAAGCTATCGTATTATATTTTATATAATTTGAAATATGATGGTGATAATGATATTATTGTATCATCATAATACTTCTATCTTATCTCTATCTTCTATCTTACTTCTATATCTTATATATTGCAAAATTGATATTTCTGTTAAATCATATATTTATTAGCATGTAACACTGCTCATTTTACACTGTTGATCATTCATTGAGTCCTATAGTATATCTACTCCTCCAAGTGGTCATGTACACACATTGCAGGTATGTTACTGTATGTATGCATGTATGTTATCTCTGTTGTATGCTGTTTGTTACCACTATTTTCACCAATAAAAAAAAGCAGTGTTGCCTCAGAGCAAGAAGGTTTTGGGTTCGAATCTTCAAATCCTGACCTGGGGCCTTTCTATGTGAAGTTTGCATGTTCTTCCATTGTCTGTGTGGGTTCTCTCTGATTGCTCCAGCTTCCTCACACAGTCCAAAAACATGCAAAATAGGTGACTCTAAATGACCCATATATAGGTGAGAGTGTAAGTGCGAAGGGTTCCTTGTCTCTCTATCTGTGTTGGTCCTGTGATAAACTGGTGACCAGTCCAGAGTGTAACATTCCTCTTGCTCACTCTTGGATGGGATAAGCTCCAGCCCCGCCGTGACCCAGCAAGGATAAATGGTTAAAGACAATGGTTGGATTGAAGATGGTGATGGCCAGAGCCATCTGCAAGAATGCCAGGTCTGGAGAAACAGGACTGGTATTGTGCTATTGGCATGCTGGAGACTGAGCAGTTTTGTTTTTTTACAGATTAAATTAAGGTGATAAGTTAATAAGGACCAAAAGATTTATTACTTTTATATGACACAAACTACCCAAGAAAATTAGCACATTAACACAGTGGTGCATTTTTAAATCCCTTGAGTGTGTGTTCTTTCTGAAACAGTGGAGCAACATTTTTTTGTATATATGCAGGCTGTGTGTTCATTTTGGTTAATGCATGCATTGCACTACTGCTACACATAGCCTACCTCACTGGAGGAGAGTCCGTTCAGTGAGGATAAACAGATGCGTGCAGCTGTGACTCGCCTGAGTCGCCCCCCAAGATAAACCTGAAACAAATGAAAATCTGTTGAGACAATAACTTTTTATTTTATTTGTGAAATTCAAAAAAATTAAAAGGTGTGTGTGTTATAACCTGGCGAATGTAGTGCGTTCCATAGGTATTTATGAGCTCACTGTATTGAGCCTTGGTGGAAACGTTGTAGGTAATTGGCAGTCTGGCCAAATCCTTCATGAACTCGGAGCTGAGGGGAGGTGTGCTTGATACACGACAACTAGACACAAAGAGACGGAACAATCAAAGATGTCAACTGAAATTATCTGAGCATCCGCTGTAAACAAGGGATCCTCACACCCTACCGATAATGGCTGCAGGAGACCCTGTGGGTGCTGAAGGAGTAGCGATCCTCTCTGGTCCGTTCTGAAGCAAACTTATATGCAGTGGAGCGTGTTCCTCCCACCTCTAGGTTGGCAGACACAAACTTCTCTATATTTAGACCAACCTGAGAAAATAAAATAAAAAGCATTAATTTTGATGTGGTTTCCAATCTTGTCATTATTCCTTAATTTCTGTCTCTTTTTTTTGTCACTGGTTTTCAGTTTCAACTTTTTCAACAAGAATTTTAGTCTAAGATTTTTATTTATGCAACGTCTTGGTGTCTTCAAATAAAATTTTGGAAAAAGGTGTTACTCCAGTCATAAAATAAGTAAAGGCATTGCATGTCAACATGTCTATCAGTTAGAATAATGATAATATTCTGATAAGTCTGATAAGTTAATGTTGACAAGTTTCCTACCTTCCAGTCATTACTGTCCTGGGATGTGTAAGTTTCAATCAATGAGCTGTGGACACAATTTACAGGAGAGAAAAATCACCGTTAAAGCACTTTCAGTTTCAAAATTTAGATTTCAATGTAGTCTAAATACTCACTAAAGGGAACTGACGCCAATTTTTAGAATAATGTGTGTGCTAATACACCTCAGCTTGTGTCTGTAAAATATCCAGACACTCTGATGTGAGACTTGATCATAAAGTCTGACCTGTAGACGATGAATGGGGAGCTGAGTTGGCTGTCACATCAAAATGAAATCCTATGTACTTGCATGGCTAATAGGGCCTACACAACAACATTTAAAATCACTTTTTAACAGATTTCTTGCAGAGAGGCCAATTGGATGAGAAAATACAGTCACAGTTTGTATATATTAGAAAAGATGAGAGGAGAAATCATAAAATTATCTTGCTATTAGCATAGTACAATTGAAGCATATTCATATTCAGCTATTTACTAGCCTGTGTTGTGGCACTGGAATGACATATACTTTATATAACAAAATGACTGATATTCAGTGTATAATACAGTACCTAACAGAGGTGTGTGCGCTGCTGTAGATGTCAGCACTGCATCGACTGAATGCACGCCAGTCCTTCAGAGAGGCTGGCAGCTGAAAAGGAAGGTTAACATGCACAAGTAGAGTAAGTGCAACCATTAAATTATGCTGCAGGATTATTGTTTATTCATTAATTACTTTCTGCAGCCTGTTGCCTTGAAGAGGGTTGGAGCAGAGAGTACATGTGCCTGCTGGGGTGAGGAAGGTCTTCACATCAATCATGTAAGCTCCTTTATGCTGCAGGGTGACCACGTCAAAGCCCTCCCCCACCAGGTTGTGGCCCGGCACAAAGGGAGCCGACTCGCACTGGGTTCGGTTTCCGATCTGACAGGAGAGAACAGGAGAGTGGTACTCCACAAAGAGGAGGAGACTCAGGCAGAGAAAGGGTGGGGTTGATAAGGAGATCATGGCTGGAGCCAAAGAGAGAGGATTTCAGAGAAAGACAAAGAGAGAAGAAAAGCAAATCAGTGGGTCTCATTTCAACTGTGTGAATATTTGCAAACAGGATGTGTGTTTCTTGACAGTTTTTTTGTTCCATCACCAGGATGTTGGATAAAGATGCCGGATCCCTGTGCCTCTGTATCTATTATACAGTAGCCCATGTTAAGCACAGCCTGATGGATACTGGATGATTTCTGATTTAAAACAATTTGCAGTGGCAGATCATTTCAGATGTTTATTCACTGTCATGCCTGAAGGATAGGAGGAGAGTTTAGAGATTAACACACTGATATTAAACTGTAAGTAATAGCAGTAACAGTGAGGCTATAGCCAAACCCCTGACAACAACAAACAGAGGATACTTCACAGTAAGGACCATACAAATTTAGCTATCTGCCACAGATGTTTTCACCTCTGTCCATTTTGTGTTATAAGCAGGATAACACAAAAACTACTGCCCAGATTTCCATTAAACTTGGTATAAGATTCAGGCATTGTCCAGAAAATAATCCATTAGATTTTGGAGGGGATACAGATAATAAGCTTTTTTAAACTTTCCTTAATTCTTATTATTGTATTAGCTTGTTAATGTTTTACACCATTTCTTTTTGCTACATGATAAGATAAGATATCCCTTTATTAGTCCCACAGTGGGGAAATTTACAATAATATGGTCATTGTGCCCAAGTTTCTCTTGGACTGCCGAAACAGACTTTGATTTGTGTCCAAGTCATAACAATTTATTACCGATAGTTTTTCCCTGCTGGGCTGCAGTTTTATTGCTAGTTCAGCACAAAGTGATATCCTATTCCGGGCATTGACACACCTTACCAACTATCTGCATCCTTCAGACATTGTTGATTAATCTCATTTTCTCCAGAGATCTGGATTAAGTAATTCACTGTCTTAAATCCCGCACCTGTTCTCTGTTCAAATCTGTTGCTTTAGAAATTACCTTGAAAATATCATTAATATCTCACCTCAGACTGGCATTATCCCTGTTTCTGTCAAGCGTTCTGTAATCTCAACCTTTGATGAAGGTTGAACTACATGAATATCTTTGAACTCACAACATTTATGATAAATACCAATCAGGTTTCAGAGCCAATCACAGTACAGAAATAGGCTTTATTTATTTATTTATTTATTTTAAATGTATTTATTTGTAATCTGTCTGCATAAATATTTATGGTTTATGCCAAAATTGGTAAAAAACATTTCTTTTAAATTCTATGTGGTTTGATCTTGCAGCAGATTTCTGTGCATGTGAGTGTGTGCGTGTGACCTACACCGGCCCTCTTTGAACAACTAGCCTATTACATTTTATTTGGAACTAATACCTATCTCTCGTCAAAGAGGGTGTTGATCCACCATGTGTGAAACACATAGACAAAACAAGACAAAAGGACAGGCAGTACAGAAAAGACATGCAGTAATGATAGTGGTTTATATTCCAAACACTCCCAGCCAGCCCAGAACCTAAAGAGGTGGTGATGTTGGCCACAAACACTGACTCAGCAGCCACTGGTGGGCCCAATTAACACTGAAGATTGGGTCTTAGTGGTTGCTGGTGTTTTGGGCCAGGCTCATGCAGCAGGACCCTAACCAGTGTAAAGGGTCCCCTCTAAAAGTCCAATAGAGGCCAGATAGCCCAGCCCCCTCCCCACCCGCGAGGGCACCCAGGACACAGAACCCATAGCACCACAGGGACCCAGGCACAACGAACAGGCCCAAAGCCCAGGAAGCCCCCCCGACCAGCACCACAAACCATGCCAACCCTAATCTTGTGAATAATCCCACCATCTGTGTATTTTCTGTGTAATTTCATCCAACCATATTTACCAAGTCCTTGATTGGAAAACATAGTCTTCAAAATCCCCCAGTGAAAATCCCGCTAGGTGTGTATCGGAATAAGTGAAATGGATTTAAAATTGGAGGGCAAGTTAGGAGGGGGAGAGCAACACGGAGGGCCACCTGCCCCACAACAACACCCACCACCACAATCCCAGCCCTCCAAGCCCTATTGTGAGACCTATAGTGCTACTATCTATCCCCTTTCTAGAGTATGATTGTGTGCTAGTGCCCGGCCACTCAGGGCAGGGACCAAGAGGGCCAAGGGGCAGCCAGATCTTTTATTTTAGATACAGATCAAATTTTTGCCAATATCACCAGGACAGAATTTTATCTCTTGAAAGATATGAAAACTTAAAGCATTCATGTAAAACTGACCCTGAGAAACTGGTTCATGCATTAATCTCTAGCAGATTAGACTACGAATACTAATACTAATGAAACGTGCTGTGTAAATAAGTCTGACATTGCCATATTAGGAATTTGAACAGTTCTAGAATTGGTACTGAGAGAATTACAGAATATTTAGATATACTGATCACATCCATCGCTTTAAAGTTAGCACCTTACATAAATAATTATAGTGCCTTGTGTGTGCATCTGTTTGATACATACATCATATGTTTCAATAGAAGTGTCATTCTGCGCCTGCAAGCGCTGTTATGAAAGCCTTGAAATGACAGCATTTTATTGCCAAAAATATGTATCTTTTACACCTCAAATGTGTGTTTTTATTGTAGCACTTCATTGTTTTACAATGTTGAAGCTTCAAAAGTTTGAACTGCATCTGCTGATATAATACAGAAGAACATCGTCGATCCTTTTTATAGATTTATAAGTTTGTTGTTTGTTGTTTGATAAAGTATTCAACAGCACTGTCATCAAAAAATGATCAAACAAATTCTCTAAACCTCCAATCAAAGCAAATCCACACAGTCCCAGCATACCCTATGCTATAAACCCAGAATTTATTTTTTCATTCTCAAAGTTTACAACCTCAGAGGCCACATCATGCTCTCTACTGTATCATACAGGTATTTAATTCTTATAAAATTAATTCCCAGTCAGATCTATTAATGGCTGTTGATGGTAACAATTTGTAAAAAACAACATTTGTTTACCTGTTCCAAATGGGTCAACAAGTTGATGTTGCTGCTCCACTTCCAGTCATCAAACAAGAGAAAGAGCCTTTGACTGTGCTTCAGAGATAAGCAGAAGACGAAACTGGTTATCTTCTATCGTAAATGGAGCTTAAATAGCTCTGGGCCTTGTGCTGTTGTAAAAGAGATCTTATTTTTTTATTGCTGTTTATTCTGATAAAATAATGTGAAAACAAAGCCTCCATGCCAATTTTACAGCCCACTGTTTTTAGCCATGCTACCAGCAATCTTTATCCATTGGTGATCGTTCCACCATTTTGGTCTAGACTGAAATACCTCTGATGAAAGATATACAGTATATATATATATATATATATATATATATATAATTTTTATACTATATAATATTATTATTAATATAATATATATAATTATAATATAATATAATTTGTCAAACTTAGACAGTCCATCAGCCTCAGTTGTTAAGTTCCAATTAGCAAATCTTAGCATGCTAACATGCAAAAATAAGTTGTACATGGTGAACACTGAACCCCCGAAAATATCGACATGTCCCAACTGATGGTCTTATACTATAACATAACCAAATAGTCACACATTACAAGAGTATAAAATACAAGGTGTTCGAGTTGTTATTTAAAAAATGTGTTTTTTTAGAGATGTGTCTTTTTTATTCTAAAAAGACATTCTCTAAGAATGTCTTTTTAGAATAAAAAATACATTCTTAGAGAATGTCTTTTTAATTAGAGAAGATGGAAATAAAAGACTAAGACATGATTCATTTTGCTCTTTTGTTAAAACTTACTGACAATGAAAAATATATAGACTAATGCCAACTTGTACCCTTAGAGCTGCAGTTTTTGTTGTGTGTTCAAAGCTAATTATGAGCTGTGTATTTATCATCTTCATCAGTTGGTAGTGTTGTCTGGTTGAGGAATTTATGTACTTGTTAATGTTTTACATCCTTTCTTCATGACAGGTTATGTCATTGTGCCCATGTTTCCCTTTGATTGCCAAGTCAGACTTTGATTTATGCACAGTTATAGTAATTTATTACAGACAAAAGTTTTCCTGCTGGGCTGCAGTTTTATTGCTAGTTCAACACAAAGTGATATGCCTGTTCCTGGTATTGACACACCTTACCACCTATCTGCATCCTTCAGACATTGTTGAATAATCTCATTCACTCCAGAGATCTGGATTCTTTGCACATAATACAAAACTTTTCAAATCTGCTGCTTTAGAAACGACCTAGAAAATATTATTAATATCTTGCCTCAGACTGGCATTTTCCCTTTTTCTGTCAAGTGTTCTGCAATCTCACCTCTGTTAAAGAAAAACAACCTAGATCTATCAGTAATAAATCATTACAGACCAAAACCTTTTTTTAAGGTATTTTTTTTGGGCAGTTTTTGCTTTTATTAGATAGGAAAGCTGAAGATTTGAGACAGGAAATGGGGAGAAAGAGTGAGGGGGTAGACATGCGGCAAGGGGCTATGAGTGGGAATCGAGCTCACAGCCACCGCGGGTAGACTGCAGCCTCTGCACATGGGGCGCGTGCTTAAACCACTGCGCTTTCTGCACCCCTTAATTGTCCTTTTTTAAGTAAAATACTTGATAAAGTTGCATACAAACAACTACATGAATTTATTACGGACAACAGTTTTCCTGTTGGGCTGCAGTTTTATTGCTAGGTCAGCACAAAGTGATATGCCTGTTCCTGGCATTGACACATCATCTGCATCCTTCAGACATTGTTGATTTATTTTATTTTATGACTTTGAACAGTTCTAGTGTTGGAGAGAATTACAGTATTTACATCAATCATCATGTATCAGATCACATCCTTTGCATCTTGTGGGCTGTAACAGATTTGTCCCAGTTGCTGTGGTGGGATTGAAATCATTTACATATTATTGACCATACATCACAACGTAGTTTAAATTATCCTACCTTCAGAATCACACATTGCAAGATTTATTTGTGTTATTTTGGTAACATCCTGAACCACTATTTAACATCACTCTTTTCATCTCTGAATGGACAAGTAAATCACACTCTATGAACATATACACCTGTCATCAGCATGATCCTCCCTTTAAAGAGGTGATGGGCAGGGAATGGTGTCAGGGAGAGGGAGCCAGAGATTGCTCTCCCTCTTATTGCAGCATGCTGGACCTGCTGCCTACTGGAGTCTGTGTGAGACTGGAGATGTGAGGGACACCTCTGTGTGAAAGCTGCAGAGCTGAAGTACTATGATGTCGGTCCATTATTAGTTGTTGTAAAATACAACACCATTGTCGTGATCACTGAGAGGAACCCATGAGTGGTAGTAGAGAGTCTACTGCATCATTAGAATCAGTTCATTGAAATAATTTGTTTGAAAGATTGAAACACCAAATTGTTCAAGGCTTGATTTAAACTCCTAAACACGCCCAAACTTTCAGTTCAGCTCATTAACGGGTGACTAACTAGAGGACGGTTGTTTGTAAAGGATAAGCCAGTGAGGTATGAGTTAATTTGGATAAAGATAGCATCTGCAAACTGAAAGCTGCAATAACAAATTTCTATTCTATTATGTACGGTACATATATTTTCACATCTTATTTTTTAAATAAAACTTTTTACTTCATGACTTTATATTCCTCCTGTGAACAAATGACTTCAACCACTCAGAAAATTATAATATTCCTGCATTTTTGCTTGCAGCTGACAGAAATAATCAGTTTGTTTCAGGAAAGGATTCAGTTCATCCACCTGTAAGATTTGTTTTTCGGACACGTTTGTGAAAGACAAAAGTTCAATAACACTAAAGACAGTGGTGCATCTGTTTGATACATTTGTTTCACATTAAGTAAGAAGTAATTAAAAATGAGGAACTAAGAAGAGCAGCTTACAAAAAAAATATTTTTTTAATGATGCAGCAAAAATTCCAATGAGACAACAGTATAACAGTTCATATCGACTGATGCTTTTAAAAGCTGTGGAGCTGAATGTTAAAACCTGGACGTTTTAATCTTTGCATATCCTGAAGGGGGAAACATGCACTTCTTAAAGTGTGTTATGAGTCTTAATGAAGGTATGTCACAGACTATCTGCAAAGGACATAAAAAATGTAATCAATATTAAAAATGTAGAGCTAAGAGTAACCGTGCTTTCTCAGATTGCAGAAGTGGTGGGAAAGCATTTTAAACATCTCATGAATCTATTTTCCAAAACATTAACACCAGTAGATGAACTGCTTTGGAAGAATAGAAAAGAAAAAAAACATACTGTACAGTAAATGTCCCTTTTGAGGATATGCACAGATAAAAACAAGCTTTTTCAGGCGCATTTTCAAACACTGCACATCGTGTGAAACTGTTTCCACGCAGCAATCACTTCAACAGAGTCACAGGCACTCCTGATTTTAAATAACAACACTGCCATGTTTAATAAAAGCTTGAGGTCCTATAGGAATTATCTGCAATACTCCGTGATGTTCAGTGGAATTAAATTATTCACACATGTTCAACAGTGCTTGAAAATAAATGTTCCCACTTAAAATTATGCGATTCAGCCGAAAAACTTTGTTTATTGGATAGTATGTGTCATTAGAATACATGTTGGGTCTGGCTGGGTTGGTCTGACTGTGTGTGTGTGTGTGTGTGGTAGTGTGAGTTTGTGTATGACGACATAAGTGGAAGGTACAGCATGAGGCCTCTTCCTTTCAGCCAGTACGTAGGATGATGTGGACACCAGAGTCAGTGAAAACAGGACCGCTCATGTCTCCCACTTTAAGAGCAAAGGAAGCATCTTCAAATGGCTTCTGCATTTGACCTAAAACAAAAACACAGGTACTGTATATTAATGTCATATAATTATGCACATAATAAAAATTCACACATAGCATATACAGATGCTACTACATTCATTTGCCCACCTTGCTGCTGCAGTACCGCAATGGTGCTGCAGCAGCAAAAGAAAGGGGTCTACAGCTTTATACTACTGGTATGTGGGGGCTGTGTTTGCTGCACTTGATAGCAGTACATGCTAGGTGGCAGCAGAAAGCTTGAATCCTGACTGAATGACCCCCCCCCCCCAGAGCCTGTAGAAATTGGATTTGAACAAAGCGGCTTGTGATGTGAGCGTAGCCTCAGTAAACATACTGTTAACTACATATTATTACAAAGGTGCTCATGAAACAAATTTACCAACCAAAATAAAACTGAATGTTAAAGGTTTAGTCTCAAACTATTCATTTTTTTTTTACTATTGTCAATAAATTCCACAAAAACAACGTTATTCTAAATATTTTATCTCTCTCTCTCATACACACACACATATATATAAAATCAAGTTATTAACAGCATACATGTGACATCTTTTGCAATTTGTTTCCTCATGCAACAATATTTATGTACATTGTCACACTTCATACACTGGCAAAAACATATTAATATATTAACACACATTTAGCAACCAATGACATATGTAGAACTCTTGTGGGTTTGTGTATTAATGAATAGGAGTGTACTTGCAAGTGTGTGTTATCTTGTGTGTGTTGTGCGTGCGAGTATGTACCTCTGCCAAATAATCCAAGATCTCCACCGTTCTTAGCTGAGCTGCAGTCGCTGAACTGAGAAGCCAAGGACTCAAACTTCTCCTCTCCAGATTTGATCTCTTCTATGTACTCTACACAGGACAGAGAATAAAATAACAGATTAAATGAGCGTAACGATCTTGATCGAATCACATTCCCGCTCCCTCCCTGGTGTGTAACTCACTCTGAATGAGCTCCAGGGCCTCGTCTTTAGTTCGTGTGATACTTTGTTCCCGCCAAGAAGAAGGACGACGTGACTGACTATGCTTCACCAGGAGGTGAGAGCAGCGTACCTGAGTGAGTGAACAAAACAAACACAAAAAAACCTGTTAAGTGTCAAAGCATACCAGAATCAAAGAGGCATTAGAGACGGGTCTATAACCAGTGTCCTCTAAGGCCAGTCAGTGCAGTTTTTATAAGATGTAATGAATGACGTTCTCATTGTTTATGACATATTTATCATTGCTTTACAGATCAGAAATAATTCATTAATAAGACCAACTCCTATGTTAGAAAAAAATCCCTCATCCCTATTTTGGTGACACCTGTGCCTAAAACAATCTTAATTGGTTTAAAGGTTTTGCTGCAAGACTATTCAAGAAAGGTGTACTGTAACAATGGTAGGATAACGAGGAGGAAAAATTAATGAGAGAGCCAAACAGATCAACTTGAGCTTTTGATCTGATAACAAGCAAAACAAGATAGTCAAGTGACATTCGTAGATCAAAATACATTACCACACGCATGAATTTACATCTTAATATTGACCATAAAGGAAAAGCAGGTTCCAATGAGATACAGATATATTTACTGTAAATAAAATAATATGCTGCCTTTTATTTAGTATATTGCACAAACTATGCGTGTATACTGCAGTTCTGAACAAGCAAAATATAGATTTAAACAAACAAAAAGCAGCCTTCTAAAGATCTTTATTACATTCAAGGTACTGAACCCCCAGTATGAAATCAGTGTTCTAGTGCTTCCCTTCCAATATAAAAAGGCTGCTATAACTTGTGCACACCGCCAGATGTCCCTATTGTTCCTGAGGCAGAAGTACCAAAGCTTCACAGGGCCTTGTCCAACCATGACTAATTTTAATCATCACTATATTAGATAGTCTTGTGTTTTGGGTTTGTTATGTTGTAAAGCCCTGTGTGAGTACACTGCAGGTGCTCTAGTGATAAAAGTGTATTGCTATTATTTCAAGAAATATATTTTAAAAATGTACACATGATAACCTTATCTGGTTCTCCACGCCCATCTCCCACCGGACGTTCCCACTGGCTGGCATTAGTTTTGTGGTTAAAGTAGTACACGTTTCCTGGAGGACAAAGAGAGAGAAAGTCAGTAGAGCTGCATTCACTGATTATTTAAATGAAGGCAGGAGGGAAAGCTGAAATTGCAACATTGATATATTGGGGTCCTATCCAAAGTGCAAGTTAATTCAGAGTGTGTCCAACTAAATGGCACATAGCGTGGGCAGGTCAGCCTCGCCCTGGAGCGTTGCGATTTAAACAGCACCACTTATCTCGCTGAGGGACAGGTATAAATATGGTCAGTGTCCCAGTGGACCCTCTGCCCCCACTGTCTCCCAATCCTCTTTCCCATGCATAAAAGCAAACTGATGATGATGAGGAGGCTTGCTGCGCATCTCTGTCTAGTGATGCACATGGATTACAGTCTGCAGATCGGACCACCAGGTCATAAACAAAATCCTTCTGATTGATAGCGGATGGAATGCTGGTGCGTGAAAGAACACATCAGAGGCGATTGATAATTCTATTCATTTGTTCCTAATGCAAACCCTCTCACGTTACACACATTGTTGGATTCATTGTTGATGTCAAAAATACCGATTAGGGCAGTTTTAAAGTATTGACAAGCACATTTACCAGCTACAGCTATTTACAGGATAACGTGGTGGAACAGCTGAATGGGAGAAAGGTAAACAATAAATGGTCAATGCTTTAATGGAATTCGACTCTACAAGGTTGGGCTTTATGGCATCTCAACAAATATGCATAGAAAGTCTGCTGAGGCTCGCCCAGTCTGCAGGAGGCACTGAAGCAGAATGACGTCATGCAGGGCCCTGCAGTAGCCTGGTTGAGTGGGTCAGGCTGCAGCGATCACGAAGCAATGTACCAATTAATAGCCAAACACCACAATAATGAGCACAACTATAAAACGGAGTTACGTATCACTAGCCTCAACCCATCCCTGTTGAACTCAAAGCTCCAGCGGTTTCGTTACCACCGTAGACCACGATGCTGCAGCTGCTAACTAGTAAGCTAACTTTACTAAATACTAACATATAGCTGACTAGCTAGCATATTTGGCCTGTCGTGGGTTAGGTTTCATTACCTGAACTGCGGCTCATTCTTTTTTCCCACCCAGGCGGTAACTTTTCTTCGTCTGCCATTTTGTAAACACAAAAGCAGCCTTTTCAAATTTAACTTCAATTTGGCCACTGTGTGACGGGTTGGGCTGCAGCTAGACGAACTACGACAGTTTGGTGGGTATTTACGGCACGAGTTGTTTTGGGGCTCAGGTCCGCCTTTGACTGGTAAAATCTGTCCTGTCATAGGCCAAATCAGACTGCCAATCAGTATAGCACCCATTTGATTGGTGTAGAGGTTCACATACGAACCAAATCAGATTACGTTACAGCAACACGGAGAGTGTTCCACAGGAGATTTCAAAGAAAGGGGAAAATATATTATTCTGCTGTGAATTTTCAGGTAGGAATATCACGTTTTACCCATCTTACAAATCTTGTATACGCTCGACATTTTCAAGACATAATATCGGTTTAATTGTTTGCTTCCCAACATGACGCGCAATCGTCAGTACAACGTTATTGTGAGCTCCAGCTGGTGTTTGCTAACATTACACAAAACAACCTGGCTGATTTTAAACTTGTTGTAAATTATCTGTTTCTTTAATCTGTCATGCTGTTAATGAACCACAATAGCTTCAGTTTCTAACGATTTATAGGAGTATTGCTGTGGCCTGGCGAGGGAAACTGTTAAAGTCTCCACTCACGTGTCAATGCTAACTTCGTCTCGTTTTCTTTCGGCCTGCAGGAGCTGAAGATGATCGAGGTTGTTTGCAATGATCGCCTGGGCAAGAAAGTCCGAGTCAAGTGCAAGTATCCTTTGACGTTTGACATTTATACATCACCTGGCATGAGCCGTGACATCTGCATACTTATTTTATAAGACCAATATTTTAAAACCTAAATATATTGAGTTAATTATGGTGTAAGGCAAATAAAGGAATCAAATCCTCACATTGAAGCATTCTCTGGTTCCAGCTTCTCAAATGGTCTGTTAAAATCTGTAGTCACAGTGCCATGTCAACTTGGTGCTCTCATATTCATGGTGTCTTTAATTTAAAAGACAAATACAGTAAATTTCATTTACTATATTTACAGACCATCTGAATAAGAACAGGATCATTTTAACCAACATCGTGTAACCCCTGGGCTCATCGAACCACATTTGTACAACTGGGCTATGTCTGTAGATTTAAGCAGTCACGTCTGTATTGTATGCCATCACAACGTCCTTAGCCCACTGTTTCAGCTCTGATGACAGCATTGGAGATCTAAAGAAGCTCATCGCTGCCCAGACAGGAACACGGCATGACAAAATTGTATTAAAGAAATGGTAAGATGCTCATCTGGAATACTGCTCTGCGTGACCATAACTGTGACTGTGCTTCCATTAGCAGCTAAATGTTCCTCCTCTGTTCCCACAGGTATACTATATTCAAGGACCACGTGACTCTGGGTGACTGTATCCTTTAAACAATCTTTTCAGCTGTTCTCTCACTGTCAGTAACTGTACTGATACTGTAGCACCACTTTATATCTTTATCAGTTGCACATATACAACTTATTTTAAAAAATCAAGTCAGTATTAATAACTAATAATTGTCTGTATATTATGGCAAATATAATAACCAATAACATGACTTGTGCAACTGTAGAGGACAGGAAATGCAATACAATACAATTTTTGTAAACAAACTAGCTGGCATAAGAAGTGGCATTTTCTGCAGCATGATGTTTATCTTTTTGTCAATATGATAACAGGCAGTAATGCCAATAATATACATTTATCTTTGTGACATAATTTCACTTGTACTTTTCATTCACAGTCACAGAGGACTTGCTGTTACTGTAGGAAAAGCCTCCACTTTATCAGTCATAATTATCGACTGAAATTCATTTTGGGGAAAAAGAAAAACTAATTTAATTTTCTAATTTACCCTCAGATAACAAGCCAGCCAATAATATATTCTGCATTCCCTTACTGAATCCTAAACAATCAAACCAGATAATCTCCACTTTTGTCGATTTTGAAATTCTGTTTATTTCCATTTTATTGCGGTGGAGGCAAAGATCTTAGCAAATAAATCCCGAGCTATTTACATGGGCAGATGCTGCTCCCACTTTTTGGATAATTTGGATTAACTGATCCTTGTAATATACTTGGAGTTGCATGTTTTGAGTTATTAGAGAAAATCATGCTTGATGTATTGATGCTTTAATCATATTAACCAGAATAAACTTGAACCAAGCACATGTGTTGTACTTAACCACAACCCCTACAGACGAAATCCACGATGGGATGAACCTGGAGCTATACTACCAGTAGATCAGAGGACTATCTCCATGTCAATTCCACACAGACAAACCTCTTCCATGTCAAACACACAAACAGAATCGCTGCAATCTGTTGCAGGAAACCACCATGGGCAGACAACTGAAAGAGAGATGGAGCAGCATCTCCAAACAAGAAAACACACCGACACGATGTAAATTTAAGTTTCAGCTCATTTTGGCTCACAGATTATATAAAAGACATGTTGCTGTTTTACAATTGTTGTTTTCATATTTTGGAATTAAAGTAGACGTTAACTTACCTACAAGTGAGTGTTTGTCATTGTTGTGTTTGCAGGAAGAGACCATTATCTTAACTGTAAACTCTTGTATCTGTAACCCTTCTCTAAATGTTATTGATACTGATGTTATCTCCACTTCATATGATGGCATATATCAAAACATTTTATTGTATACCAAAGTCATTCTATTACTGCCACAGGTACAGCATGTGTTAAACCTCAACTTTCTATTTGGTATCTTTGTAGAAGATTGCCAGTGTGCAAATATATATGTACAGAAATAATATCTAATACACTTGAGTGTAAAAACCAGAAAGCACTCAGAACACACCACCAACACCACTGTCACTAATCAGCTGGTTTATGATTACACCCAGGTTATAGCACACACTATACTGTATTATGATAGCAATGCTTTACTTTTTTAATATCTTCTTGGAAGTTGCTCCGAAAGTCTGACAACTGTTTGGAAATATTGTTTTCCAGTTCAGGCATTGCTTTGACCATGGCTTCATTTATGGCGTTGTGAATGGAGGCTAATGAAACTGTTTGACCTTGCATAGCCTCGTCGCCACAACCTGCATCTTCTGTGTCCGTGTCCTCCTTTTTGCTTCTTAGTGCCCTTTTCTTCTCCCCCTGGCGTTTCGATGTGCTCATAAACACTTTCAGAGTGAATCTCCCAGATTACAGGGGAGTTTAAGGTAGTTCGGTCGGCAGCTGAATTTTTAAGTGGCTATCTTCACTCTTGTGACTCCTAAAGGTGTTTCCCTTGTTGGATTCATTGAAGCGTGGACATAAATGTGTGCGTAAAAAACCCCACACCTATTGTGCGTCCACATTAAGTATGGAGATTGAACTTGTGGCACTCAATAAAAAACCTGATAAACGAGGTGACAGTGGCTGTTCTTATTGGACACTCCACCGGATCTGGATTTGTTCAGTAGCCAGTCAAAGCAAGTAGTACTAGGGTTGCATCATTGGTGATCCTATTTTTCAAGACTAGAGGCTGTTGCAGGAAATAATGCTTATGGTTTTAAAATGAGATGTTCAACATGAACGATAACGTGGGTATAAAATCAAAGTTTACATTTTGTGTCATGTCAGTTGTACATAATGTTATTAAACAGGTCAGCAGAACAAAAGTTTTATTCATATCAATAGAAAGTCTTTAGACCAACTCTTTCACATTATGGGTTAATGCCACCACGGGAAACCAGGCATCACCTACATCCCTACACATAAGCAGTATATAGTATATACTACACATACAGGGTCTACAAATCTCAGTGTCAGCAGTAGTCAGAGCTGTCCTCCTCCACATAGTTGGCTGGAAAGAAGCCCACCTGGAAAAACAGGAACAGTGCAGGTTTGACAAAATGCCTCAAAACCTGTAAATGCTGACTTAAGGGTGGATTGTTTCAAACTCCTCACCCGGCCGTACACCTCGCCTTTCCACCAACCGTGACCTTTCTTGGAGAGGATCTTGATGGTGTCTCCTTCGTGCAGCGACAGCTCTGAGCGGTCCCTGGCTGAGAAGTCATACCTGGCCCTCGCAATGCGGAAATTCCTCACGCTGCCTCCTGTAAGACGGTGCAAACATGACGACATGGATAGGAAAGACGGTGCAAACATGACGACATGGATGGGAATGAATGAGAATGATCGAGGTAGGAGGATCTTTAGGTAGCGGCATGGCTCTATGAATAACAATGCTCATCCGTTGGTGTGAAGTTGGTCCACTACCTTGGTTTACTTCACTACCTCCAGACTGAAATAGCTCAATAACTATTTAATGAATTGCCATGAAATTCTGTACATACATTCATGGTACCCAGAGGATAAATCCCACTGACTTTGGTTACCCCTTGGCTTTTCCTCTAGCATCACCACGATGTTTCAAATAAGTGTATTTTCCTAAATGTCGGAACTTTTCTTGTAATGCGATCACGATAAAGTGTGTGAAGTGACAAAGATGTACTGTACTTGGTGTGGTGTTTGGCGTGTTGTTAGACGAGTTGCTTTCCTCTGGTTGTTTGTAAGGCGCACGCAGTGTGGTGTCCACCTCCTTGAAGCACTCCTTCAAAGAGTTCTGCTGGTAAAACTGAATCATATCCTAAAGCAAGAGGAAAAAGGAGGAGGAGAAGAATGTGAGAAACATGAGGTTATTCTCAATTCCCAATCTTAAAGGGCAGTTTCTGAGTATTTCTTCTAGTCAGTGTCATCAGAGTTTGGGCGGATGAGGTGGGAAGACTTACGATTAAACCCTTGAACGCTTTCTTGTCGTTGATACGGTACAGGCCTTCAGTGGATGTGATCTTTATGTGTCTGACATCCATGTTGAACCTGGAAGAGCATAAAGTTAAGGATGAAAGAGTGAATAGAGCAAAGCAAGAGATTAATAACATTTAAAGATTTTAACTCTCTGTCTAGAGTCATGCAAAACTCATAAAGAGACTGAAAAGGGATTTTAGCATTGTTTAGAATCCTGAACGGTGTCGCTGCTCTTCTCTAAAGAAGAAAATGTTTAATAATTAGATTCATGGATTTCATATGAGAGTGGTTTGTAGATCATGTTCTAATCCATGTTAGTGAAGGTCCCCTGCTGTAATACCTGAACTCAAAGACATCCAAACAATTTATCTAGAATTTGTTGAGCTCATCATTCAATATGGCTGAACAAGTATAACTTTGGTCATTTACAGGTGTGTAGAATAAAAATAATTACAATTATAATGAATGACTTTAATCATCAGTTAAACAGTGGATTCTTTTAATCTTTTAAAAAGTTCCTAGAGCCCAAAGGTGATGTCTTCAAATTGCTTGTTTTGTCTCATCAAGAGCTGATAATACAAATATACTTAATCATTTATGACAAAGAGAAGCAGGATCTCTTTATAGTTAAGAGGTGGAATAACATCCGGGGCATTTTTCACTTAAAAATGACTTATGATATATAACATATATATATAATAGTAGAATGGGTGCTGAATTTTCTGTTAATCTACTAATAAATCAGTCAAATTGTAATTACTCACAAACACTGCTTTGCAGTGCTTTCAGCTGATTTCAAGCAGATTTCAAAAACTATATTTCAACATCCGTCCTACCTCACACTGAAATAAAGTCCATTAAACTGTATGTAATCAAGACGCCTATAAAACTGCTGTTTAACCAAATTTAGCCCAGATTTAACCTAAAGGTTTGACCTGTAAAGGACCTCATCAATGTTCAGTCGGAGGCCAGATTCAATCTGTATACAGGAAAAAGAAACTAAACATTCCTTGAGACATTCTCCCAAAATTAAATGGTACTTTCATGGATACATTTTTACAAACACTTACTTGATGCTGATAGCAAACTCTCCACCATCTTTCTGCCGCACGAGGAAGGTTCCATCAGACCGGGACATTAAGAGGTTTTTGGCAGCAGTTCTGTCCATGTTCCCTGCAAACCTTCAAGTAAAAGGACAAGCAGAATCTTACTCTTTACTTTTAGCAATATGGTCCAACTTCTGCAAGAAGTCACACAATTTTTTAGCATTTAAAAGAAAAGTTGGATCCATCGATGAGGCGTTATCCCCTGACTTCACACATGGGTGCTCCAGTGAGTTATAGTTATTGACAAACACACGAATAAATATTTACATCTACTTCCAACAACATCATAGTGTGTAACAAACTATTTATTAAATGTTTATGTAATGCTAATACAATATATTTAATAATATAATATAATATAAACAATCAAACTGTGAACTGTGATTCAACTGTGATTTTAATGATATTACCAGTGTTTTCACAGGCTGTTTTTTTTTTTGTTTTATTAATTGTTATTTGCAGCACAGGTCCTATGGAGTTAGTAGATCTTTGTTTGCTCCAGAGCAGAGAACAGTCACTATAAGACCAGAGACTAATAGAAGAAGGAAATAAAGCTAAGTGGTTAGCAATGGTTTAGAGAGCAAGAGATTTAAGATCCCGTTGATACTCACCAGTGGAAGCCGGACAGGTCAGGGGTTGGGGTCTGGGAAAGGGTGAGATCACACAGAGGTTAGATATATAACTTTTTTTTTTTAAGGTGGTAACTGCTGTTTTAGATTTTGATGTCATTTTCAGTTTTGTGAAGGGTGCCCGTTGTTTAGGAGCCTACAGTATGTCAGCGGGTGCATCAGACTCACTAAGATGTAGGGTTGAACTTTTTGGCAGGGGAACCATCCCATATTTCCAACAGTCAGGTTCCTTCCCTGAGGGACGCACACACAACTTAAAATCACATGGCCAGATGGATAGACGGAGCAGTCATAGCAACATATAAATGGATCATCAGAATGACATGATAAGTAATTACTCATATACAGTGTTATTATTAGTGGTTTATGAGTCACTAACAAAAAATGTTCCATAATGGTGGATCCGGATATATTTGTTGTCTAGATATAACTTCTTAACTTTCACACATACATAAAGTCCACTTGAATGACTTTGAATCTGCATTATATCAGCTACACATTGGTGACAGTATCATGTCTCTATGCCTCTCTGTTAATGTACTGTGACTGAATACATACTGATGCTCTCCAAATGTTTGTTCATGTCTGGATGTTTTGATTTTGATTTGCCTGTTATTATTTTTTTTCATCTTTATCTCATGATGTTGAAGAAAGTTAAAAAAGTGATCCAGGGTTTGCATCTGTACCTGGATCCTCCTCAACATTTTATCAACTCAGTGTGCACAAAATTTAATCAAAATCTGTTGACAGCTTTTCAAGATATCTTGTGAACAAACAAACAAAGGCATAAACAAACAAAGAAATAAATACAACAAATAAACGAGTGATCACGCGGATTCACCAGTGTGACAAATTAAAGTACAAAGCCAGTATTTATTTTTATTTATTTTTTGGCTACTACAAATACTTCATATTATTTACATTATCTGAGAATAATCCTGAGATTTTAGGTAAATTAAAGCATCTTTGCTTCTCTTAATTTGTGGTCATTCAATTTGGTTCCTTTGCAGGTAAACTTGAGTAACTTGACTGAGAAAAAGAACTATATTAAGTTACTTTTCTGTTGTAATACAGTTACTGTAAGGCAGTGAATGCAGGGACTGAACATGTGGGGGATGATTCAACATGCAAGACTTGAGAGGCTGCTGAACACGTACAAAAATCATGATTTTTTCCCAGTCTCAACCTTTACTTATTTTTGTGAAGTGAAAATTGTGAATCCAATTATATTGGACAATGTCAGATTTTAACTTTTGAAGTTTCCCACTTGAATGCACCAACAAGTAAGTAAAAGAGTCTGGTCTAAACTGCTTTGATGACTCTGTTGTGTTAAAATGTCCTTGTCAGCCATGACAGTGGGACAGTGAGGCAGAATGCACAGGAGCAGGACCAACAATTTAAGAGACATAGAGAAGAAATGACAAAAGAGACTGAAAAAGAAAAACATCTCACACCTACACAACAAAAAACGAAAACACAACAAAATAATGTGTGACGCTGCAAGGATGCCTGTGTTTGATTTTTAACATTACCTCCCACCATGGCAGGTCAGCATCAGCCTGGGTCAGCTCGATTATGTCACCTTTGGAGAGGTGAAGCGGTTGGCCAAAGCCCACGGGGGGTGGCGGTAAGCCATAATACTCCTCAGACACCTCCATCTTAGGAAACCCTGACACAGAAAGGAGGAGAAAGAGGATGCATTGAGATATGAGATAGGAGATCTGAAGAACAAGTTTTAATCGATCCTTTAAGAGAATGTATTAGAATGAATTTCTTACCAAAGCTGGAATGTCCAGAGTATCTGTGTGTTTTATTCTGGAGGAACAAAAGATAAAATAACTGGAGTACCTCAAGTTTGATCTATTCGCACACGTGAATAATGAAAATATAAATGACATTAAAACTGACATGTGAATTATTGTGCAGGGAGAGGAAAAAAACCAAATAAGGGCTCATTTATCCCCTGGACAATATCCAAAATGTCATTTATAATTGCAGTCTTACCTTTCTTATAGTACCAGAATGATCTGTAATTCAAAGAGAATAATCAGTGTACATGATAATTATGCTAATTCATGGTAAATACACTAATAAGAATCAATATTTAAACACAAACACGTACACAGACCTGAGTTTCGTCCGCAGACAGGAACTCTGCCTAAACACTCTTTATGTGCAGCCATTTTACAGCTTGAACAGCGATAGCCCTGGAAAAATATCCCCCTGCAGACGACAGGTAGAGTTTAAACCTGAGCAGAGAATTCGCTTTGAAAAACTGCAGTCAACAGAGGAACTTAGAGAGACAGACTCTGAGACAAAGCACCTTAACAGCATGGAGCAGGCCTTGCAGGAGGTGGTTTCCTCGAAGCAGTGCATCTGGAAGTCGTGGTTGTTGGCTGTGGAGTTCTCTGGACACATATTCGACCTGCAACAGTGGATTACGACTGTTCTGACCATGCTGGGGCAATAAGCATTAATAGAGCTGCTTTTCACAGGTTTGACATTACTGAAAGTAAAAAAACCTGTTGTTGCCCTCTGACAAGAGAGCATCACACATGGTGAGATTGAAGAAAATAACAGTAGCAGCAACACAGTGAACATAATGGACAAATCACATAATGTCATGTTTGTTTTTATTTAGTGCATTTTCTCATCGTTGTTTCATTTTTTTCTGTCTGTTATTAAGTTTAATGTTGTTCTGCTCTGTTATATGGAAAAGTAAATTTAAAAAAAGTTCAATCAATCAATCAATCAATGAATAACTTCAGAAGAAATAGTCTTTTGGCAGCATTTTTCTAACTCGATCTACTACAGTACATGTTAAAGCTCTCCACAAAAATGTAATTTGCCTATCTTTTATTTTTTTTAGTAAACTTCTTCAGTTTAGCTGTGATACACACGGAACCCTTTCCTATATCCTCATCCACTTTGAAGCAGGGGTAACAACCAATCAGAAAAAGTACTTAGTAATTACTGCTTGTACCCTGCAAACTGTTCTGTACTTGCCAAGATTTAAAACCTTATATCTGGAAAAATGAGATAATGATCTTATTTTAAAATGAATTTCCTAATTTTTTAATCTGGCTGACTTATTTCTAGATGAACAATTTATTCTAAGATTTCTTGACGTAAAATTATCTGGCTGCATGGACAGTATTGAGCCATTTTCTCCTCAAATTCAGTGTTTATTCCTTGTATTTTAGCGACTTTTTGCAGTGTAGCTTCAAGAGATTACAACATGGATGCAAGCCCACCCTCTTCACTGTCATCTGTGGTTTATTCCCATGTGTATATGTGCATGTGTGTGTGTCATAACTCACATAGCCATCTCAAACTGCTCAAGCCATTTCTTCTTCACTTCCCTGGTTTTGAAGAATAAATCGTACCCAGACTTCCCATAGCAGTCCAGCAGGAGAAATAAATAGGACCACTGTTCACACACACAAACACACTGTAAGCTTTACGTTACTGTCTGGTTTAATTTGTGCTAAAGAGTAACACAAAGACCTTTTTATTATCCTTTTCTCCTGAGGGGTCATCTCGTATCTGGTAGTTCTGCAGCTCAATGATCTCCTTTAATTCAAAAGTCTCTCCACTCTTCTTCTTACACACAAACATGGCCTTATCGAAGAGGAATGCATATCTGAGGAGAAACAGACACGATCAAAAACAAGGTTAGTGTTACGACCAGTCTGTAATTAATGTGCCGTATACATGGGTTAAAGAACCACACAAGCGGTAGTTGAACAAGAGTATTTACTTATTGATTATGTATAGGCCTATATGGGTGTGTGCATAGAGCTAAAGAAAACACACTCAGTTTTCGTGGCAATTTCAGCCGCCATCTTACGACTGTAAGATGAGTATGAACATGCTGTCTTGTATACATACTATATGTCACTTAAGCTAATATGTTCCATTCATTTCTACAGTTTCGCAGTTAGAATCGGTCAACTTTTAGTGCTACAGACAGATCAGACAGGCCCACAGAGTGAGCTCCATATGATATAAAAATAAACATATATATATGTATATATACGTATATATATATATATATATATATATATATATATATATATATATATATATATATATATATATGTGCCAGCCAATCAATGAGCAGGTTCCCTTTAATAAAGCTGTCAGTCTGAGTTTGGATGTTGATGGTGTTGGTTGGATTGGTTTGTGTTGATGGTGTTTTAAAAAATAAAATAAAAAAACTCTACTTGCTAAAACGTGATTGGAACTTCAGTTCTTCCTCTGTTTTCTCGTCACACGTTGCCTTGACCGCTCGAGATAGCTAACAGTTAGATATACGGAATGAACACACGAAACATATACTGAGACAAAAACAGCACACACCTGTCATGTTTAGACTTTTTATCTGGGCAGCTGATCTTCAGCTCGCCGTCAATCTTGGGGCGACCATAGAGACCTAGAGACTGAGTCTTCAGAGATGAGGAGAGTGAGGAGACAATCAAGACAAGGGCCACAAAGAAAGGAACCAAAGGAGTGGGATGTGACCTCACCATGTTTTCTATGGACAACTGGAAGGTGGTGATTTGTCTGATGATCTCATTGTCTCGTTTCACCTCGTTTACACACTGCGCCAAGTCCTGGAAACACACACATGGACAAATTAATGAATGTTTGAATACAAGCAATTTAAGTTAGCGACATAGACACACAGATACACACTTACTCTCATGGCATCAAGAGCTGTGCGGAGATTCTCCTCATCTCCGGGGTCAGTGGTGTGCTTCACCAACTCCTGCAGACACAAACATAAGATTCACTGGTGTGGGAACAATGTAGCTGCATCAAAACACAATTAAAACCCACGCCTGTGCAAACATACCTGTAACAGCAGGTGGTATTTGAGGACCCTCTGCATGGGGACCATAAGTAAGTCTCTGAGAGAAAAACGTCCATTGTTCGCTCTGTTTGAACACTCCTGAGAGAAAGTGAGAGAGGGAAGTGAGCACCTGCAGTGAACCATAGATTTGTTAAGAGGATGTTGTGCGGCAGACTTTCCCGCCATTCTCACTCATGACCCACAAGCTGTACTGGAACAAACTTGAATTACAGCTTTGTGGTTGTGGATGCTCCCGCCAGCCTGTCCAAATCAAGTGTTCAAATATTACGCCCATTTGTGTCAATGAAAGCTGCACATCCAGCACATATCTCAAAAAGGTTTTTTGTTTCTTTCCCTAATCCTGCTTTACACTCATGCAAACACTTTTCTAGGTTCTCAGAAAAATTTATAGTTTCAAAAGAATAATAAACAACTTTCTGTGCTATTTAACGCTACCTCACAAATATTTCTTTGCAACAAGTACATGATCTCTCACCCACCACTGAACACCGCTTATTGTTTTCTACAGTCAAGCTGCTCGTTACACAAACGTTACATTTCAAACATTACACCATCTATTCCATTCCTTCATTAAAAAAATTGAAAGCACTCAGAGAGCACATACCTTCACCATCGCCATTGTCACTAAAACCTGAACAAAACCAGGCTACGTCAAAACAGAATCCTGTGACGACTGTTTATCTGAGGTGTATGATGACGTTGCTTTACTCAGATCAGCTTCAAGCCAAATTAAGTAATACCACAACATTCCTTGACCCTGGAAACCTACTCCTAGCATCTGCAATCATGTGTTTAGCATCAGTAGTTTATCAATTATCAATGAAAATATGTTTTTCCACTGATGCATGAAATCCATTTGAATGACTGTGAATCTGCATTAGTTCAGCTACATATTGAGGACAGTACCATGTCTCTACCCCTCTGTTACCATACTGTGACCTACAGTAGTACATATTCCCCCCCTCCAAATATATATTTTAATCTCCTACATCCAGATTATGATCCAGATGTGAATCCACGTGCACATAGTGGTGGAACATCATGAGTTGTCCATGCCAGGGTATTTTCATTTTGATTGGCCTAATATTTTTCATGATATTGGCAAAAATGTAAAAAAAAAAGGTTCTATCTTGTCCAGAATCTACATCCGTACCCAGATCAGCCTCTCATTGGCAGAGGTAAAAACAAACAAACAAACAAACACAAAACATACTGTATTTCCTGTTCAGTGTGTGCGTTTTATTAATGGTGTATCAATATTAAACATACGAGTGTGTCCTCTCACCTCCAGTTTCATCTTTATATCCTCCCTCATATTGGAAAGCTTGTCGAGGTGTTTAGTGGCCGTTTCCACCTGACTACAGTAACGTCCATACAATAACAACCTGGTGGGAGGGGTGGTAAGAACATGTTATTATAACATGCATGTATGTGTAGCGTTAATATTTAACAGAAACAGTTGTGTGTGTGTGTGTTTTGGGCACCTCTCCTTGTAGCTCAGAAACACCTGGTACAGGTTCTTGGATCCGTAATTTAGGATGGAGATCCGGACCTCCTCCAACAGATTACGGTGAGTGTTGGCCAAATCCTACAAATACACAAAAACAGAATAGATGTAAACATGGCTGGCATGAAGGTAAACATGTACAAATGACTATGTGTGTAGATAAACTCTCCCAAACCTCTATGTTGATGAAGATAATCTCAATGTCTTGAGGCTTGAGAAACTTTTCAAGAGGCTTCATAAAGTGCTGCACAACACAGAAGGCATGCTCATTAGTCTCTTTAAACGTGCTCTTTAATGACTGTTTGGATGCTCGTGCGTGTCCTTCCATGTGAGATTCATGTGTGTAAATGACTGGATGTTCTTTCAACAGAATGGAAATGTGTTCACACCTGTAAGATAGATTCCAGGGTTTCAGAGTATTTCTCCTCTGTCTGTCTGAGCTCCTGCAGGCAGCACTCCCGTTTGTCTACTCCAGTCCTCTGCTGCTGCACAAAAAACATAGGTCTTAGTTCAAAGTTACATTTATTTAATTGCTGCCATTTTGCATATTATTTGCATATTTTTGTTCCATTTGTCTCACAATGACCACGATGGAAACAGTATTCCAATAATACGTAAATTTAAAAAATGAACAAGAAACACTTCTACAGTAAGGTTTTTCACTTTAAGTGGCATGTCTTGATTTTTCTCTCCCCTTTGAGCTCCTGTTATTTTCTGACCTTGGCTCTCCTGAGGCCTCATTTAAAAAAGCTTTTTGTCTTCATGTAGCTGGGTGACATTTACACAGCATGCCTGTCCCGGATGGGGCTGCTATCTTAAGAAATTATCTGTTGATGCACATCTCTAAGCGGTTTGGGTCAGTGGTTCCTGGGGTCATAACAACCACATGATGTTAACAACATAACACTGCAAGATTATTAAGAGGACATGAAAGTGGAAATATATTTTTCTACTACATAAAATTATGTTTATTTTTCCAGACTTTTTGATTTTGCAATTTAAAAGAATCTAATTTAAATTTTACCGTCACAAAGACACAATGAAATGAAACACTTTTTGGTTTAACTGGCAGACATGCTGTATGCAACCAGTGAGTCACAATGAAAACTGTTCATTTTAAGGAGTCAAAAGCCAAAAGTGTTGGAAACCACTGGTAGAGGCTGGACCCTGCACAACAACCATAGTCTAGAACTGAAGCACAAAGCTTCCTTTTGTACGACATATTGTGTTGTGTGGGCTCCACTCACACTCTCAGGTTGTTCATCCGTCCTCATCAAGTCTTCATAGATCTCATCTCCTTCATTCTCCTCATCCTCCACAAAGTCGTATAAGTCATCATCCTCATCTTGTGTGTCACTGATACACATGAATCATACACACAGTTACCATAAGATCTCTACAGGGAAAATCCATATTCACACCACAGAAAGGTCAGAGGTCACAGTCAGCTACAGAACAAATCGGTGAGTCTGAGGATACTGCAGGGGGTTCTTGAATAACTTTAATTATTACATTTTTCAAAAGTGTTGGCAGGAAAAAACTAAATGTGTATTTTTACAGTGTGGATGTTGCTGCGTCTCAAACCTTACTCTGAGATCAGGTGGAATAGTTACAATTATTAAGTTACATTCATAATCATGTTCTTCTTCACTTTGAATTATTTTTCTACTAGCATGATAAACTACCTTAAATAGGAAATTATGAAGTAAAGATATTTACCAAAGCCATGTACAAATAGAATACTATATTCATCCACTTGCAGTAAAAGTAGAAGTAATATTTTGCATGTCAGTATCCAGAACTTCATATTGGAGAGGACTTACAGATTTGTCCCCATTTTATTACCTTCAAATGTATTGAAATTCCACTGCCAGTGCGTTAGATAAATAATACTATTGCACAAATGTGAAAGTGCTTCTAAGAAGTGATCAAATATATATGATGACATATATTTGGAATATAAACACTTAAGTCTCCTAATTGTTGTAAAGACTAAAGACCATATGCTGTGAGGATAACATTATATAGTTTTGTTTAATAACTGCTTTCTAGCACATTTAAAAGAGTTTTAATTTGTGTTTTTTTGATTTGTGATTATTTGTATTTCATATGTCTGCATGCACTGATTTGTGTTGTTGCTATTCTCCTGCACAAAAATGAACACTGGAAAAGAGACTTCCCTGGATATATTGTCAGATACGTAATTGACCCGTGCTTTAATTTGTTTTAACATACAAGGAATAAATTGATCACAAAAACAGAGAGCTTAAGACTTTAAGTATAAGTAAGAAAGGCTTACTCTATCTGGTCAGACAGGCCGCTGTAGATCTCATCATCAGGAGTACATCCTTCCAGAGGGAAAGGCCTGGAGGAAAATGTGTGAAAAAAAGAAAGAAATATTATCATAAGGTAATGAATGTTTTTATAGACAAATCTGGGTTGTATGTGGAAATGGACAAGCCATCATTACTGTAACAGCATCTCAACTCATGCCATTAACATTTATAGTATAATCTACAACTACAACTTCAGCAAAATTAAGTCTTTTGACAGGTTCGAAAGTAAAAGCCAGAACTTCTGCTCCATGTAATCAACATAAATCTCTATTTCATTTCTAATTTTCACGTTTGGAACACATTTTGAGCGATATGCCAACAAAGGGCCGACCAGGGATCGCTCAAGCCTTCAGCCTTGAGTGTGAGCTCCACACTGCTAATCTCCTGCTAGCTGGGTACTGAGTTTCTTGGCTGGAATTATATTTTTACAGAATCATTCATTTCTGGTATTTATTACATCATGTATTTCTTCTGATTGCAATGCAGGAAATCCTGAGCTTTGGTTACTTAAACCATAGGATGGCGAGTTACTCCTACTGGATGGATAAAGCCACACAGCACTACATAAAGTACTGCAGTTTAAATTGGCTCCACCTTTACTAGCTGCAATATTTAAGTGATGAACTCATTAATGCATCAGTAATTATAATCCAATAATATAAAATCTTATTGCTAATACTTTAGGTTTTGTACTCTACTATATTACAGTGTGTAGCCATTTATTAGATATTTCTATACTGCTTCTAAATGCAAAATAAGGAAGTTTAAAGTAAAAAAAATGGCAATTATGTTTATTTATTAATTAATCAATTCAATTATGTAACAGAAATAGGAAATTACTCACTGAAATCCTCGTTGTGTAGCAATGGATGAATGAGAGAGGATGGACAGAGTGTCAATGACCTGTCACACATACAGACTCATAAACAAGGATGTATATGGTTAGTACAGTATATCCTGTACTGAGACACAAACGGCTCTCATTGTTTCACTCTGTCTGTCTCTCAACAATGACACTGAATAACTCTCCGCTGACCTGGTTTCACTCTTACTGACTGAGAGCTGCAGCATCATGATGACAGATCTCAGATAAACCAACCTCATGCCAGATGTGATCAAAAACAAATTCAAACATGTCCCACAGCCTTCCAAACGAAACCGAATTAAGCAACAACACATGTAAGTGAGCTCTAATATCTCAGCCTATTCTCATTTAATGTGTTGTAATGATTTATAACTATCATAAAACCGAGGAGATAGTGGCTTTTTAGTGTGTTTTTTTGTCTTTCACCATTCACATTTGACTTCTGTTGTGGTTGAAACTTTATCTTGAGTTGCAGAAACATAAATTCAAAAGTTGCCTCCTCAGAGTTATTTTCTTTCAGAGTAAACAAAGAAAAGCCTCCAGACTCACTTCAGGCACACTAACAGAAAAACTCACAAAGTCTCCTCTTTCTGTGATACTTTGTGAGATTTTTTTACTTGCATTTGCCCTAATCAAAAAAAGTATTTTAACTACACACATAACTCATAATATAATATAATATAATATAATATAATATAATATAATATAATATAATATAATATAATATAATATAATATACCATCCAAATATATTTCTACTTCAAGACAAGACAGAAAGAAAGAAGAACATCTGAATGGACTGATGGAGAGTCCTACTGCCATCTAATAAAAAGTATTTTTCAACATGAGTTTAAAGAAATAGATTTCTCACCAATTACTAATTACTGAAAATCAGATGAAATTGGTTCCTCTTTTAGGACAGCTACAGCTGGTTAACATAGCTTAGCATGAAGTTAAAGTTGAGGTCGACCTCATGTTTTGCTTTTAGACACTGTTTCCTCTTTGTACACACAAATCAAACAAGTTGACACTAATTTGCAGTGACTGCAGTGCATAGAAAGTGAAAGAGAAATGTCAAATACTGAATTCATTTGTTCATTCGGCCGCTTCAAGTACAACAGCACCAAACTGCTTCCTGTCTGAGCTTTTAGTGTGTCTGCAAGCTGCAATCAAGAGTAACGACTGTTCAGACAGACAGACAGACAGATACAGATGGAAACAAATCTGTTCAACCCCCAATTTTATATTAACTGTTTATCAGCTGTTTGCAATAACCAAATCAAATAAGAATAGTGTAAATAGCTCAATGCAACAGATTTTATTTTCTCATTCAACACAAAATACTTTCAATGACGACTGCAGTCTCAGAAAGATTCAACCCTCTGAATAGCATCCCTTATAAGGGACACATTTGTTGACCAGATGTTGTTAAAAAACTGAGCCAACCTTCATAGACTTAATTTAGCAGCGGAGTCTGTATTTTCTGTTAAGGCCGTTCACCACTTCTGACACTAAAGCACAAGAAAACTTGGCTCCAGTAGTTCAAAACATCTGGATAGGAAACAGAGGTTTTGGGATGCTCTTCTGTGGAGCCATGAAACCAAACTGGAACTTTTTGGGCCTATGGATCAGCAGCATGTCTGGAGGAGGGAGAATGAAGCTGATGCTGAAAAGAACACCCTACCTAACTACATGGTGGTGGCTCTGTGATGCTCTGGGGATGTTTTGCTTCCTCTGTCACTTGAAACCTGTACAGTGTGTAGAGGGTAAGATGGATTCCATCAAGTATCAGGAAATCCTAGAAGAAAACATCTTCATCTGTGAGGAAGATGAAGCTTGGGCATCATTAGACATTCCAAAAGGACAATGATCCCAAGCAGACCTCAGAGTCCACCAAGGCTTGGTTTCAGAAGAAGTCCTGGATTGTTCTAGAGTGGCCGTCACAGTCACCTGACTGGAATCCCATAGAAAATCTCTGATGGGATTTGAAGAAGGACGTTGCAGCAGGTAAACCCAGGAATACCCAGAACTAGAGGCCTTTGTCCATGAGGAATGGGCTAAGATTCCTCAGGAACGCTGCCAGCCTGGTTATGCATCATGTTTTGCAGCAGGTCATAGCAGCTAAAGGGTCTCCAAAGATGCTTGTCATTCAGGGGTTGAATATTTTCAAGACTGCAGTAAAAATGTCAGTCAGTAAAAACGTACTATTATGTGTTATCTTTGGGAAAACACTTGTAAAATCTGTTGTATAGAGCTACTTTTATTTTATTATTTTATTTCATAATTTTTTTATTTTATATTAACTGTTCTTTTGTGATCTGTTTTTTTTTGCAAACAGCTGTTAAATAATATATATTTGCCAATAAACCTAAAATACAATGGAATTGGATAAGATAAGATAAGATAGATAGATAGATAGATAGATAGACAGATAGATGATAGATTGATAGATAGATAGATAGATAGATAGATAGATAGATAGATAGATGATAGATAGATAGACAGATAGATGATAGATTGATAGATAGATAGATAGATAGATTGATAGATAGATAGATAGATAGATAGATAGATAGATGATAGATAGATGATAGATTTATAGATAGATAGATAGATAGATGATAGATTGATAGATAGATAGATAGATGATAGATTTATAGATAGATAGATGATAGATTTATAGATAGATAGATAGATAGATAGATAGATGATAGATTGATAGATAGATTGATAGATAGATAGATAGATAGATTGATAGATAGATAGATTGATAGATAGATGATAGATTGATAGATAGATAGACAGATAGATAGATTGATTGATAGATAGATAGATAGATAGATTGATAGTTAGATAGATAGATAGATGATAGATAGATAGATGATAGATAGATAGATAGATAGATAGATAGATAGATAGATGATAGTTAGATAGATAGATAGATTGATAGATAGATGATAGATAGATAGATAGATAGATAGATAGATAGATAGATAGATTGATTGATAGATAGATAGATAGATAGATAGATAGATAGATAGATAGATAGATAGATAGATTGATAGATTGATAGATTAATAGATTGATAGATTGATAGATTGATAGATTGATCTATACCTTTGCAAAGTCACGAACATCAAAAAGGTCAAAGGCCTCAAACAGTTCACTCTTTTTGAGATTAAACTTTGTCTGACACGCTCCCAGAAATGTCCGGATATTCTTCAGGCACAGGAACTAAAAACAAACAGAGACACAAACATTATTTTCTTTTGTTGAATATTGATCATCAGAACATTTATCAACCACAATTTAATTGAATACTTTAAACGTCTGTCTCAAAGCAAACCCAAAAAAGCCAAACCCAACAGGACTCCACGTCCACACTATCATCCACATACCTACTACTTCAGTTATATGCCAAAAAAACATGCTAACATGAGCACAATGACAATGTTAACTATGTTTACCAAGTTTAATATCTACCATGTTCATTATAACATTGCTGATGAACATAATACTGTTATTTGTTCCTAAATAGTAAATGGTAACATGTCAGTAATTGGTTGGTGTGTGGAGAAAGTTTTATGAAAAAATAATAACAGTTTTTGAGTAATCCTTCGGGAAATGAAACGTGAAGGACTGAACGTATTCCTATATCCCCCTCCTCACTTCATTCATGGTGGGGGGTAGAAATGTCAGCCTCACTGTAAATGTAAGATGATCACCAAAAGTAGGATTGAACCTCTGGGGAACATGAAGGTGTCTGTAAAACTTTATGGTGATCCATGATATAAATGTTAAGATATTTCACTCTGGACCAAAGTCTGACGAGCCAAGACTGGACACAGTGAAAGCATACGTATAAATACTGATTTTAAACAGACCTGCTACATATAGTTAGTGACATAGCTGCCACATAAAGGCAAACAGTTGCACTTTAGAACTAGAGGGTACACAGACCTTCGCCAAAGCTGCAAAAAGCTTTTTCAATCCACACCTTAATTTGGATCCACCTCAAATCTAATCACCTCTTCCCCACTCCAAAGACCTCCTCTGTACAAAGTTTCACTGAAGTCAGGTAATACCTTTTTGAGATATTCTGTTAACTAACTAATAAACAGACAAACAGGGATGAAAACATGAGCTACTGGAGGAAACTAAACATAAGTATACATAAAATAAAAAAGACCACATCCATACGACTAACAACGAACAGCTATATCTAAAATATAACAATAAGACAACCACAGAGAGCACAGTGCACAGGATTTCATTAACACAACCTCCTAAATCAGTTACTCCCTCTCTTTCTGCGTTTCTGTCTGCTCAGCAGTGGGAAATGCAGAACTCTGATTTCAGAAAAGGGGAAACATCGACTTCTTAATTACACCACTGCATACATTACATACACATGTAAGTGCAGCCATAGACCGTGTTGCACAAACACAGCAAAGATCCTTTACTTGTGTAATGAGTGTGATGAAGTCAGAGTGGACTCCTAAATTCTGTTAATCAGCGGATGTTTCTCAACCACTCAGGACCTCACAGGATTTCCCAAAGTTTCACATGAATGTGTCAAAGCACTTTAACTCCTGCTCACACAATCACATGTTTGAGACATCATGGTGAATCACATCAGATGTGACTCAAGGGCTTCCCTCAAGATGTTCAGGCCAATCACATGACAGGT